>CAUJNA010002005.1:0-47794 GCA_963377175.1 Effrenium voratum
AATCTTGTTCCCAGCCTCTGAAAATATGTAAACATGTTGCTCTACGACCCACCTCCCAGAAGGTATCCGCCGAAGCAGGCCCAATCAAGATATCCTTCAAGGGCTGATGGCAGTTCTGACTTCATAGGCCCCACTGTGTGGCCATAGCCCAAACTCGCAACCTGCTTTTCTTCGGGACATCTTAAGGGAATCAATCATCCTGGTCTGTCTCAAGAATGAGGAGGACATTCGGAATCCGCTCTTTAAAAAAGCAGCCCCAAACACAAGGTGCCGGTGAGAACGCTTCCCTTCAGCACACCTTGTCTGGGTTATACACATCATATGGTTTTTGGGCAGTTGCGGCATGGAAGGCTGATCTTGGGGGAAGTCTTCCAGGGCAGAGACATCGGACTCGCAGCCAAAACCTCGGGCGTGAGTCTCGGTCCCGGAACCTTTGGTGGACATCATGTAGCTGGGGCGTGTTCACCAAGAGCCCATCAGCTTCAAAAAATTGAGGGAAGGGGGGGGGGGGGGTCGAAGAGTTCTCAAAGCTTTCTGGCAGTTTCGGGGCGGAACTTGGAACAAACAAACCTGAAAATTCCCAGTCACCACTTTGTCACAAGGAGATTCCAATGGCCATCCAGGCTATTGGGGGTCTTCTTTTTGTTCCCCCCTGAAACGGAATATTATAACGCTTGATTCCCTACTTTTTTCAACCATCGTTCTTTTCAATAACCGGCCGTTTCCCTGGGTTTTCCCGGGGGGGGGTTCTAGAAAGAAGGATGCCTGGAAAGAATGGAAATGGAAGGTAGCACTAGAATGATATCCTCCAAAAAAAAGCAACGCTTCCAGATCAAAACTGCCCCAAGCTGCTCCGAGCCTTCCAGATCAAAACTGCCCCTCGCCTTCCGCAGGAGCTCTCCCGCAGTCGGCACATCTCCTCCACCGCCACATAGCCTGTGGCGTTGATGTTCAAATTCGCCTGGCGAGTGTGAGCGAGGGTCTCCTTGCTGGTGCGGAAAGTAGGGAAGGCGGGAATGAACCTGGGGGTCCCTTAAATGAAAGGAAACCACAAGTAAGGCATTGTTTATAGGTGTCATTCACTCATTCCCCACTGAGCACTAGCAAGTGTCTTGCTCTCCGCGTTTCATGCCCCTCCGTCCATCCCCCTATTCCCTGCCAGGAACAAGCAAGAAGACGGGGATGCTTGTTTGCGCCCACCATATCCTCCGCATTTGCCGGGATAAACAAAAACCACGGGTTGCAATCCCTACTTCCCCAACTCCCCTCACTTCCTTCCCCCCCCTTTCTGCAGGTGAAAACAAAAAAGAAGGCCCGGCGGAGCCGCGCGCCAGTCCCCAAAAAGTCGCGCCGAGTTGGGGCGACTTCCTTTCCAGGGGTCGGATAAAAACCCCCGCCTGTCGTCGCACCTTTGACCTTGGGCTGCGTCCTTTGATCTTGGACCCCTTGCATCCGGTTCAGAGGCGATGAGAAAAACCCAACGACCGAAAAAGGGAGGTCGGACGAGGGAAACCCTGGGAAACAACCCAGAACCCACCAACAACCAAGGATAACCCAAATTTGACACACACACACACACACCAACACCCTGAGAACCCCCCCCCCCCAACAACCCCGGAGAAGAAAAAACAAACTAGACCACGGTTGGCCCGAAAGCAGAACATCGCAAGCGAGGTCGGCCCAACGCTGCATCCCTACACGAAGCATGTGTGAAGCAAGCGCGAGACAGCACCAGGCAAGGTGCTCTGCGCAAACTGGTCGGTGCAAGTTGGTCTGCGCAAGTTCCTCTACGCAAGTTGCACTGTGCAAGTTGCTCTGCGCAAGTTGCTCGGCGCAAGTTGCTCCGGCAAGTTGGTCCCTGCAAGTGGCTCCCTGCAAGTTGCTCTGTGCAAATTGCGCTCCCTGCAAGTTGCTCTGTGCAAGCTGCTCTGTGCAAGTTGCTCTGCGCAAGTTGCTCTGCGTAAGTTGCTTGCGCAAACTGGTCGGTGCAAGTTGGTCTGCGCAAGTTGCTCTGTGCAACTTGCTCTGCGCAAGTTGCTCTGCGCAAGTTGCTTTAAAATGCAAGTTGCATCTTGCGACGCCCGCCCGCGGACCAGGGAGGAATCGAACCCGCGACCCGCCGGTTCCGGGAGCAGGCGCGCGAACCCCGAGACAACTCCCGAGGACCAGTTCGAACAACAAAAGTCGCAAAAAACCTCGAGTTTTTGCACCTCGACCACGCCGATTCCCGCAGAGGGTCGCGCGAGCACCGCAGAAATCGCAAAAAACCATGGGTTTTTGCACCTCGACCACGCCGATCCCCGCAGAGGGTCGCGCGGGAACTTTAGAAATCGAAAAAAACCATGGGTTTTTGCACCTCGACCACGCCGATCCCCGCAGAGGGTCGATTTTCGTGTAGTGTCGTCGGCACTACCCCGCCGCCCTAAGAAGAGATTTTAACTCCTCGCAAGTCAATTGCACTTGACTCCTTGCGCTTGCAACTTGCACTCGACTCCTTACACTTGCAACTTGCACTTGACTCCATGCACTTGCAACTTGCACCTGACTCCTTGCACTTGCAACTTGCACTTGACTCCTTGCGCTTGCAACTTGCACTCGACTCCTTACACTTGCAACTTGCACTTGACTCCATGCACTTGCAACTTGCACCTGACTCCTTGCACTTGCAACTTGCACTTGACTCCTTGCACTTGCAACTTGCACTTGACTCCATGCGCAGCTCGCAATGACTCTCATGACTCCTTGCAATGACCCCTTGCAATGACTCCTTGCAATGACTCCTTGCAATGACTCCTTGCAATGACTCCTTGCAATGACTCCTTGCAATGACTCCTTGCCATGACTCCTTGCAATGACTCCTTGCAATGACTCCTTGCAATGACTCCTTGCAATGACTCCTTGCAATGACTCCTTGCAATGACTTTCATGATGATGATTCCTTGCAATGACACCTTGTAATGACTCTCATGAGAACAACTCAAGGGAACCCAGCGGAAGAACCCTTCGCCATGCTTTCGGGAAAACAAAAAAAGGAAAAAACAACAACAAGAACGAGAGAACCAACCCAAGAAAAACACCAACATAAAAAAGGACATTTGAGAGAAGCTTCAGTCCCCAAGAAGCTTCCCGTCCGATCCGATCCTCCGTGGCGCCGTGCCGGAGCACCCAGGTCAGCCTGAGCTGGACCCCGCCTGTGACCCCACGGGCCCCTGTGAACCTTGGTGTTGAGCAATCCCATCCACGGATTGGTTTCAAGGTTACAGAAATGGATCCAATCCAATCCACCAAGCCCCCAGAAACCCGTTCCGGGCGGTTCGTTGCCGAAACGGGCCTTGCTCGAAGCCCGGTTGAGTCCGGTAGGACCAGCTTCCAGAAGGATACTTCCAACCCTGCGTCACATCCTCAAATGGTGAGCTTTTTGTCTGGCTGAAGCGTATCCTAGGGAGAATTCGTGCCCGGCCAAGAATGAGACTGTCTTTGGCTCAGCTTTCTTTGTTTTCATCCCAGAGCCAGAGAGAGACCCTGCGGACGGGTCTCAGTGGAGCTTGCGGAAGCAACTCCTCTTAAAGGCCCCCCCGTTGGCAACTCCATAGCTCTGCGGGTGTGTTCCGAAGGGACCTCCACGAGTCCTTTTGGAAGTCGGACGAAAAGGGACTCCTAGATTTGGCTGTGGCTCAAAATTCAGGAGCTAGGGCCAACCGCAGCTTTTAGTCTTTGGCTCCATTTGCTAAAGGGCCATCTTGGTACCTTTGTTTGATCCCCCGCATCTGATGTTGCTGTCACCTGAAGCCAGGAGTACCTGCTAAGATCACTGGGGGGTTTTGGTCCCGCTCCGGGGCCCGGGCTCGCTTATGGCTGAGACCGGGCCTTTTGGCCCGGGTCACCCCTCCCAGCTGCTCAACCGCATGCCGGTGGATTTGGCGAAATTCCCCGCGTCAGTTGCCATCAGTGGCCATCGCCCGCCCTTCAAAAGATGGGTACCGTGCGAACCTGAAGGGGGAAAACAAAGACCACAACTAACCACCACAACTAACCACCACAACAGCCACCATGATTGAGGCAGTGAATTTACTCATGATGATAAATGCCAGCACCATAATACATGCCAGTCGCTCCCATGACTACAAAATATCACTTGGATTCCCTTACTGTCACATGCATAAGATCCACCACACATCGAGATCCTGCAAACATCAGTGGGAAAACGCAACCAGTATGCAGCTCAGGTGAAAGATCCATCCCAACCATGCCCGCGTTGGGCTTCCCGGCCACTTGGACAAGTTGCTGGAGTCCTTTCCTGCGTCATCCCCAAGGCAGGCCTACTTAGTACCAAAACCCATTCACAGTGCCCCGATAGAAGTCCCCTAAGTGGGAATGAATGTTCATTAGGGACCCTTTGGTGGACATCATTGAGGTGGGGATTCATGTCCACCAATCACTTTTCAGGGGTTCCCCATTAAGATTCATAGCCAAGTGGGTTGTAAGCAGATTGATTGCTTACAAAATCAAATAGCCTGTCTCCTTCAGTGGTTCCTATCATGCACCAGATACCATACAATGCAGCATGATGTCAAAACAGGTCCAAGTGATGACCAGATTTGTTGCTTTGTCTGAGTGCCAAGAGGTTTAGCCGTAACCCAAACGTCAAGTTGTTTGTGAATCATTGTCAGGTCATGATTACTTTCCCGAGTCAGGGCTCATGTGAGCAGCAAGCAAAACCTGACTTTGGTTCTACTCGCATGGTTCACATGTGTTGGTCTCAACAGTAGGCGGGAACCCAAAAAAAGATGACCCCGATTCAGACAACCTCCTGTCGACCTCACTATACCCGCCATGACTCGGGATTTCAGGTGCGCATGTGGGTTGGTGTGGGCCCCTACCCAGTTCAGATCGCAGCTAAGACACATCCCTATACCTCCCCCCCATGTCCTTCATATCGTACATGGCCCACTACTCATTGGCTCACTAAAACACAACCCGATATGGATGTGTCTCTTGCCGGAACTTGTGCTTAGCTACTTGGGAAGAGAACTAACTGGAGTCACCCCAAAAAAAAATGAAGAAGGGCAGGTTTTTGAAGAAAGAGCCACGCATGGAATCCCCCAATGGATCCGATTCCTGGTCAGCTTTGCCCAGGCCGCGCCTCCTCCTTTCCCCTTGGGGCCGCGATCTTCACCGCCCCAGCCTGGCCGCGTTGACTTTGCGGATGCCAGTGTTGCAAACCAACGCGCATCCAATTTTAAAAAACCACCAGGGTTTTCGGTAGCGCGGAGTCTGGTCGGCGTTCTTGGTGTGCCTTAAGAGGCTCCCATAATTAGATGAGACGGTCAAGCACCTTGATGGAGGCAAATGGACCCCGAGGCTTGGCCCTTTGCGGTTGAGTCCCAATCTGTTTTCGCCACAACGACTTCCCCCAAAATTCTACCAGAGCTTTTGCCACGGCTTTTGCAACCTGGTCCTTCAACGGCGTCCAGCAGTTTGGGCGCAAAATCAAGACGGGAGGACCTAACCTTACCATGAAACAAGCAAGTCTTGACAATCCTCTTGCCGGTAGTTGTCTCAGATGGGCAAAGAAAGATCTCAAAAGCCGCCAAAACAAGCACAAGCATGTTCGGTGCCGAAGCTTCTTGTACCGGTCAGCCTCCAAAAAGGTGTCCTTTGGAGAGACCTTTGGGCTTGGTTTCAAGGGAAGTCCAGCGGAAAGCCACCAATATGTGTATATAATAAATATAATATAATATATATATATATATATGTATGTATGTATGTATGTATGTATGTATGTATGTATGTATGTATGTATGTATGTATGTATGTATGTATGTATGTATGTAACGTAATGTAATGTAATGTAATGTAATGTAACGTAACGTAACGTAATGTAATGTAATGTAATGTAATGTAAGGTAACGTAACGTAACGTAACGTAACGTAACGTAACGTAATGTAATGTAATGTAATGTGTGTGTGTGTCTGTGTCTGTCTGTCTGTCTGTCTGTCTGTCTGTCTGTCTGTCTGTCTGTCTGTCTGTATGTATGTATGTATGTACGTACGTACGTACGTACGTACGTGTGCATGTACGTACGTACGTACGTACGTGTGCATGTATGTAGGTGTGTGTATGTGTGTATGTGTGTATGTGTGTATGTATGTGTGTATGTGTATGTGTGTATGTATGTATGTATGTATGTATGTATGTATGTATGTATGTATGTATGTATGTATGTATGTATGTATGTATGTATGTATGTATGAAATGTATGTATGCATGAAATGTATGTATGTATGAAATGTATGTATGTATGTATGTATGTATGTATGTATGTATGTATGTATGTATTATGTATGTATGTAACGTATGTATGTATGTATGTATGTATGTATGTATGTATGTATGTATGTATGTATGTATGTATGTATGTATGTATGTATGTATGTATGTATGTATTAATGTATGTATGTATGTATGTATGTATGTATGTATGTATGTATGTATGTATGTATGTATGTATGTATGTATGTAGTCCCCCTATTTTGACACATAGCAAATGTCAGGAAATCCCCCCAAAGTAAGTTGTCTTTTTTGGGCCTTACGTTGGCCTCCTTTTGGAACCCATAAAAAAAATCCGCGCTGCAATGGCCCATGTGAGCTCATCTAGCACGAAACATGGAATTTGAAAAAACAGGTGTTCCACGATTGCCACAAAAGTGCATAACAAGACATAATAAAACATCTAACAGTACACAACAGCTTTCACAGCAAGAAGTCGGAAAGTTTCGCTAGTTGCTTGTGGAGGTGCCCATCTCATACATGGTATGGATGTAATCATGCATGTTCCCCGAGCAAAGTGCAGCACGCCCAGATCTTGCAAAACGAACGAGCAGAGCGGTGCCCAAGAGCTGGTATGAGGTTCTACCACCTTTCACAGCCACTGCAAGGGCTGCATGGATGTTCCCCGATTTAAGTCAAATGTTCTCTTCCCTGCGATTTCAATACTGCGGGAGGCGAGCGGCTCTTCTAGGTTAGAAGCCATAATCAAATTCTGGTCTTAAAACGGTCTCGAATGTGAGCCATGGTCAAAATTTGCGGTGGGCCAATTTAGGCTCGTTCTCTGGGATTTGCTCGGCAAGTCACGCCATGTCCCAAACAAACCGCAGGCTATATACTGGAAATCACTCTCTCAAGATGTGGCAGAGTGGCAACTGCACACCTTCTCTGTCTTTCCCCGAAAGGTCCAACAAATCCCATCCCAAAACCCTCACCCTCAAACCCCGAAACAGCTCCAACCGCGCTCCAGCCTTTGTTGCGGCTGTATGAATTGTACTTCTCCTCCTTCCAGTCTTGCTTCCAGTTTGTCTGGCCGAAGCGCACAAGTCAACAGCTGCGTCAGATTGGCTGCCTGTGTCCCACCATTTATACAGTCCCCTGCAAAGTACACGAATCGGCTCAAGAGCTTCGCCCTGCAACCCAAGGCAAATGCAAGCCTGCAGGAACTTCGGAGTGTCAAATTAATCGCCCCAAAAACCGCCGAACAAATCTCCCCAAAAAACATCACCCTCCCCCATAAGCAAAAAAGGACCGGACCCAACCATCTCATCATCCAAGTCCAAAGTCGCGCCCCCAAGTGGCAAGCCAAAAAAGACAGAACCGTTCTGACTTTTAATGTCCTTAGCAGCAGGAACAAGAAACGCCGGTCGGGTGTTCTGTGTTGTCGAGGTCCGGTACCCTTTTTGGGGTTGGTTTAAGGGGCGGCCAAAGGCGTACGCCCTTTGAGACAAACCGATCTTAGATCCTTCAAAATTGGTAACTGGATCCATGATGTACTTCTGTTCATTGCAGGTCTTTGGGACTGTGTTGTCAAGCTCGAAGCTCAACAGGGCAAAGAGGGCAAGGAAGATAGGATTTCTGTCACAGGGGGCCTTTTTTCGGGTGCCATATCTGCCGTGGGAAGGGCGAGTCCTCCCTCCCAACCTCAAAAGGTGGCTCCGCGCCTTCACATGCCAACCGCGGTCGCGGTAGGCATCGTATCCTCGGATTCGGCGTCCCCCAAAACCGGAAGATGCCAAAGCCCAAGAGCCACAAGCGTCACAATCAAAACCTGGTATACACATAGTCTAGAACCATGTAAAGAATTGACAAGGCGGCCGCACTCATTTGTGGCTGGGGTTGTCCCTTACTACCCTCCAATTACCTGCGTTTTCTTACTCACAAGGCATGTGCCAAGGGTTCTGTAGTGCACTCCTACACAAAATCGCTCTTGAACTTGCTCTTGGTTACACTGCTCCATGGCTTTCGGAGAACCACTGACGATTCTCCAATTCAGCTCGCTAGGACGCAAAATTGTACCCAGAATCGATCGTACATGGACTCTTGGACTCAACCTCAAATGCCGGAACTGGAAGCCTGGCAGACCCGCCCAAAACTCCTCCTTTTCGAGCCCGGCCTTTACCCATCACAAACAATCGCGGCCACGGGAGGCTCGCCCAGCATTGAAAGCGCCGGCTTGAGCCCATGAAAGCGGAATGCGACGTTCCAACTCCTTTCCCTGGTGTCTTCAAACCTTCAATCTACAAGATCTTCATTCACCAAAAGACAAGACACGTTCTCCCTACAGTGAGTCTATGATTTGGCCATGAGTCTTTCTCAAAGACGTTGGAACCCCAAAACCGGTTCCGTTCAGTGTTTTTTTGTATTTCCTTGGCAGATTGCTTTAGGTGTTTCTTTGGGTTCCAATGGTGTCATATTCCAACCCACGCACCCCACCCCTCTCTTTCTGGCCTTGGGAAACCAGGAGGGTGAAGAAACATGTTCTTGAGTCCACTTTTTTGGTGTAGAAGAGACTAACTTCTTGCGTTGACCACAGCTCTTGGCCCATTGTCAGGTAGTTTAAGCTCTAAATGTATGTCGGATCTGTATAAGGAACCCGGAAGTTGGCCATTGGTTCTCAAGATACCTTTCTCTCGTGCAACCTCTACACTCTCCCCCCAATCAACTACCCTCTGAAAGGACGAAAGCCTCTTTGGGATGCTTGACAAGCTGCGAAGACAAACACATGCCATGTCTCAGGGTGAATGGGTGGGTTGCATTTGTGCCCCTACTCTCTGCCCAAAACTCCTGACGAACGTGCGTGAAGGATTCGACCTGCTTGACTACCAAGGTTCAAGGTGGATCTCTGCAATCCTTGGTATATCTCCGATCGAATGAATCTGAAGCTGATGGGAACTCGAGGAATTTGCTTCTCGTGTTTGGGCCACGAATGAATCCACTTCGCCGCCTGATCATTGCAAAGTGGGCACTCGCCAGATGGGAATTCCAAAGCCTTAGAACAGTGTGGTTCCCCCAGCAATTTTGGAGGGATCCCGAGTTTTCAGTTTGATTTGATTGACCTTCTGAGACTCCGAACCCCAGTTCTCCCAGTTCGTGGCACGGAAGCGAGGCATTGCAATCCGGCGTCCCGCCTGGCGCTACTCCTCGCCTTGAAGAAGGGCCCGCTCGAGTCTCCGCTGGATCCAAACGCAGTTCCTTTGGGCGTCCAACCCGCGTGTAGGACGCACGTCCAGCCTGAAATCACGCGCACCGGCTGGACCTGCGAAGGGCCAGACCCAAGACCGCGACAGATTTGCGCCGCACCGGCGAAAGCCGCTTTCGCATCCACGGCGGCCTGCCAACCGCTCACGAAGCAAACCTGATCAAAGGCGCTTGGCCGGCCGGTTGAGCTCCCGCCTGGCTCAACCAGTTTCTCATCTTGCCCGGCCCTGGAGCTTTTTCCTTCACTAGGAACAGGCTCAAAAAAGATCGCCACTGGCAACACCCACGACCTGCTGTTCTGGCAGATCCTTACATTGTACACCTGAACATTGCAACTTGTAAGCGGTGGTTTCCCCGTATTTTGGGGGAAAAGGCACGTTTCAAATGGCAAAATGGAGATCTTTTAAGGAGCCCTCAAAAAGCCACCGACCCCTCTTCATGGTTTCGGGACCCGAAATGCGCGTCAGCTGGACCCGCAGGCACGGCCTGGCCATCCGAAAGCAACGGGAAACCCACATCCAAGTCCATATGGCTGTTGTCAAAACCCAGGGGTTTCCCCTGGGTGAACATTGGAATAGGTGGCAAATGGATCCCAGGAAACCCCTGGGTGAACATTGATAAGTGGGTGGCAAATGGATCCACCCCAAAATGGGATCGCCATAGGTTATGCCATGGCCACACCCTCCCTTAGATGTTTCTGCAAGGTCGCCAAGTCACGGGCATTCAAAACCATGATCTTTTTTAGATTGTGCAGAAACGCCAAAGAAGGCAATGTTCGCCTTTGAGCGAAAAAGGGCTGTCAAAAAGTCACAAGATGAGGTGCGCTTGTCTGGCTCAATCCCAGTGGAACGAGCCCAACGAGTCACTAACCAAATGGCCGTTGTTGGCCATTTTCTCACCGAATTTCCTGGAAAAACGTCAGCTGACTGCTAGTTCAACCAAAATGCTTATAACAGCTCATGCGGGTGTTACGATAGATCGCATTCAGCGTCAAATCCGGTGAAAAGAAGAGTACCCTTTTTGGGCCATGGTTTCGGGGTCCAAACAGAATTCCACCTGATCAATCAGGAGTGCTTTCCTTGGAAGAGAAGGTTTCGGGGCAACTTCCGATCAAATGGATTCCTACAGGTCCAGCTCTTTTGCCAGCTCGGGCTTGCTCCGGGTATGAAGCTTGATGAACACGATGGAAAAAACGTTCGGCAACCAGTTGTCGTGCTGGCCACTAAAATTGATAGCTATCTTGTGAGGTATTGATGAGATGAGGGTCAGGATATTCATTAATGGCTTCAATGTCAAGACCTAAAATGAGATCAGTGTATCCCCGCATCAGCCAGCCAGTGGTCAATGTACACACACTGAACATCCTCATCTGCATAGCAAATTGCAATCATCCGTGAGCCCAACCGAAAACAACGTTTGCGACACCCATCCCGCAGCAGCTGGTGCGGTCATATGCCGCACGCGCCGCGAACAGGCCGCGTCGCGAGCGACGCGGTCTGCCCCCAACGCGTCCCAGGATCCCAGCGCCGCGTTTTCCGCCGAGAGACTTGCGAATGGAGAGTAAGGCGATGGCTTGCCCGGGGGGAGCAAAGGCTGAGATCTACAGAAGTACTTCAGGGAGGTGGGTTTGGAGCCAAAGGAAGCGGGGGTCCTCGATTCCACATGCCCAACGGAACCAAAGGTGAAGGTGTTGGGAAGAATCGTCCAAACGAAGACTTGGCTGCAAGAAACCGCGCCTTTCTGCCGCGCGGCCCGGACACACATCAGCCCCAAAACACACCCCGAGGACCCAAGCGCCTGTCTTGCACCGAGAACTGTGAGGTTTGGTTGCATGAATCCAGGATCCCCCAAATCCCGTTGTCTTAAGCGGAATGCCAAGACGCGCCTCTCTTCGTGGGGAAATCCATGGTTCCCTCTCACACTTGACGGCCAAAAGCTGAGGTTCATGCACATCAACACTGGCATCTGGCTTCTAAGGACAACAGTAGGACCCCTGTGCAAAAAAGATGGCCAAACAACTTGCCCAAATCGAATTCCGGCAAATTCTTTGCGGCTTTCCTGTCAAACAGCTCCAACTAACCACAGAAATAGAAGCGTGGCAACACCTCCCTGTGCAGCTGGTTTGTTTCATCTTGGCTTCCCTGTCGTACACACATGTTCCAGTCATGCATGAATGTTGACCACGCTCGGAAGATCCTCAGACACCACCACCAGCAGTTGGCCACTGGTGGTTGGCTTATTGTCGCCCACGGATGTGGTCCACCAACTGAATGTGGCAGTGGGCATTGTTTTTGGGGGGAAAATATGAATACCCTGCCCTGGACAAAACAGCACCACAAAATGCGCCTGCACCGTCGGAGCGCTCGGCCTCATTTCGTGGCCCCCTCGAAACTTCACCGTCCGTCTGACCTTCCCCGATGTGCTCAGTTTCCTTTTGGTGTCCCTTGTTGAATCACTGAGGAGGGTAAACATACAGAAGCAAGCGGGCGTGGCCTGTTTCAGACTCGGGATTTGGGGGTTTAAAAGGAAGCCAAGAGGAAAACGTTGTACAGCCGAGGCATTCAATATATGTGGTGTCCAAACGAGCCGTCAAAACAAGGGCGTGGGCATGAACAAAACTCAACGACAGGGTCCCCACATATGTTGCCTTCAAACATCACCCCACCAAAAAGGAGCTCACTTTAAATCGGCTCAAGAGGTGACCGCTGTTTGGAAAGCCAAGCATCGGCCAACTGGACTGATGTCGCTGCCGGATGTTCACTCTTTCGGAACCGAGTCTGAGAGAGCAGCTAGCTGCAAAGCATTGCATGGCGTTTCAGCTTCAGGGATACGGGTTTCCCTGTGGACAAAATTCACGCCGATCGGCACCAGTTAGTTGGCGGTTAGCATAACTGGTGCAGGCTTCTGTCCATCCGCAATGTGTTTCCTCTTGAAACATCATCCTGCCGCTTATTGCCTCAAAAGGTCATGCTGGAAACTCCGCAAATGGATGTGAAGGAATCCTGGGATACAATCGCATGTAGCACGTTCTTCGTTGGTTCTGCATGTTTCGATCTGTCCAGTGAAAATGGGTTAGGGGTCTTCGGCATGATATCTGCGACGCTGCAACATAATGATTGTCAAACGGATTTTCAAAAAGCGGGATTCCATCCGGGTGATTGCTTTTGGGTTTTCTGTAAGACCATCCAAGGATTACATCTTGAAAGCCCTTTGCTCTGATGCAACAAAACTGGCCAAAGCTTGAGCCTGAGTGCCGGAAGCCAACTTCGCCCATTGACAAGACCAATCCATGCTCCTGCCTTCAAAACAAGACCAGAGAAAGTGTTTCGAATGCATTCGCGACGTTCCTGATTTTAGTTCCTGAATTGCTCTCCGGGGTTCCTGCCAAAGTGTCGTTTTGTGACCCGCCTATGGGGCCTTGCCGGCCTCTCGCAAAAAAAAAAAAAAAAGTCCGGGACGCCCAACGGGCCCTGTTTTTTCAGTGTTTTACAGCGTGTTTTTGGAGTTTTCGGCGCGAAAGTCGTTCATTTTGTTGCATTTCATGTCGAACTTAGCTGCGAGCGAAGCAAACCTCCTTTTTCAACATCATGTACTCACTTGCTGACGACCTACTTGTGAGGATCAAGTAATACTAAACAAAAGAACAAAAGCAGCATACACAGGAACATCGCAACCTAAATCATAGAAAGTGGTTTATAGAACTGCAACTTAAATCATAGAAGGAATTTTAAACTGTTTTATGGGGTTCAAACCTAAATTGTAAAAACCTCTTCATCGAAC
The DNA here is from genome assembly GCA_963377175.1 of Effrenium voratum. Lineage (NCBI taxonomy): Eukaryota > Dinophyceae > Suessiales > Symbiodiniaceae > Effrenium > Effrenium voratum. The sequence goes on from CAUJNA010002005.1 coordinate 13,310, forward strand.
TGCCACCTAAATCATAGAAAGTTCTTCATAAAGTTGCATCTTAAATCATGAAAAAATGTTTTCTAAATCTGCAACCTCAACCCTAAAACGCTCTAACCTAAATCATGGAAAGCGTTGTATAAAACTGCAACCAAAATATTGGAAACTGGTTTTGGAATTGCAACCTTGATCATAGAAAGTGTTTTATAGAATTTCAACCTAAATCATAAAAACGCTTTATAGAGTTGCAACCTAAATCGTACAAACTGTTCTATAGAACTGCAAGCTGAATCATAGAAAGGTCTTCACAGAGTTGCAACCCAATTTGTACATTAAATAAAAGAGCTGTTCATTTTAATTGAAGGCCTGGTGCACTGCTCCTGGCCTTAAAACCCTTGAATCCCAATAAAGTTGAACGACAAAGGCGCACGCCTATTTTCGGGTTGCGTGGAAGGTTGCATGTGACCAGTGCACGCGGTGCCCTTGGACACAGGCGAGCAGGCAAAACAAGCGTGTCCTTGCGTAATACAGAGCGAAATGCAAGGTGCAACAAGCGTGTCCACGCCGCACAAAAGGACGCGCGGGTCAGAGAAGGCAGGGGCAAGCGTGTCCGAGCGAAGATTTTGGAAGCACAAAGGCGTCTGTGTTGTTAAAATCCTGTTCACTGCTTCAAGTCCAAAACAGACATGTGACAGACAACGGCCAACCCACGAAATGGCGCGCAATTTTTTGTCGAGAGTTGCTCAGAGGTAATAGACTTAGGTGCAGATGGATCGACAACGCGTGTCCGACCCATTTCATCTGCACCCTGCGACCGCCAAACAAGGTGGTCGCTACACACACCCTGTGTTTATGCCGAATCTCGTGCGCCAGTGCCATTTTGTGCTCCTAAGTTTGCTGGTTTTTTGTTCCCCTGTGTTGCAATTCTGTTTGTGCTTCGCCTGAGTGCAAACGGAACAGTTGGTTCACAAATGCCAGTCACCCGCTTTTTGAAAAGTGAACAAAGTTAGCAAAAAACACCAGCGGCACACATCTTGCATTGAGTTCTCATGACTCTTCTCCAAAACACGAAACATCGTTTTAAATGACGGCGCAACACGTTGCCAAAACATGCAAGTTGGAATCTGAATTTGCTCCATTCAGAAATGCTCGGGCTCGCATCTGCATTCCCTCACACATGCAATCACAAACCGTTAAGGCATGTTGCACTGCTCCTAGCTTGAACCCAAACATGAACCCCCAAAAGAACAAAGCAAGTCCGAAGCGGCCGCAGTTCTTTTTACCGGGATTGCTGAAAGTAGCACTGCTTCCAGGGCACTGGTGCGCCTGGAACAGGAGGCGCGTTGACCCCCCTGAAATTTGAAAAGGCAAAAAAAAAACAAAAAAAAACAAAGAAAAAAAAAAAAAAAAAAAACAAAAAAAAAAAAAAAAAAAAACAAAAAAAAAAAAAAAACAAGACCCCAATACAACAAAACCCCACAAAAAAAAAAAAAACAACAAGCCAATAACAATGCGTGTCCTTGCATACAAATGCAGTGCTTGCGGGGCGCGGCATGCGTGCCCACGCCCCAAGGTCCGGAGACCGAAAGGTCCGGAGACCCGAGGTCCGGAGACCAGAGTTGGTCCGGAGACCTGGTCCGGAGACCAAGAGGCCCCGAAAACCACCAATGAAAGTGCAGAGCGTCTGCTACCTATACTTGCAGAGCCTTGTATAAGGCAGTGCAGGGTGGGTGGGTGGGTTTCAAATGAAACCGCAGGTTTGGGTCAAGGCTAGGAGCAAAACGGCCAACGCGTAGTTCGATTCACAACATGCCCTAAACACAAGGGAAAAGAAACCCTAAGTGTTGCACTGCTCCTAGCTTGAACCCAAACATGAACCCCCAAAAGAACAAAGCAAGTCCGAAGCGGCCGCAGTTCTTTTTACCGGGATTGCTGAAAGTTGCACTGCTTCCAGGGCACTGGTGCGCCTGGAACAGGAGGCGCGTTGACCCCCCCTTCAGTGTTTCAGGCAACCCCGGTATAAGCGAGCCCGCTGGGCCGCAGGCCTCATCACCCGCCCTTCAGAGTGGGGTTGTACCTGGCAGGGCAAATGTTTGCGTGGCCATGCACGCTGGGCTGTGAGCAGCCTGTTACTCAGGGTCTGCACTTTTTCCGGTCAGAGCGGCTTGATACAAGCGGCTGGCTGACGCTGCCAGTTGTTCTGGCTGACAGGGCGACGACGGCCATTTGGTCGCAAGGCATGTCGGGATGCAAATAAGGCTGGCTAAGCAGTGACGGAGGCAGCTGCCAAATGCTCCGGGCGCCAGGGCGCATGCATCGGACACAGCTGAATGCCTCGGCCTGACATCGCTAGGCCCGCACGCTGTCGCAGTACCTCCGTGCCATCCGCCTTTTTCTCACCTTTGTAAATCAGTGCGTGGGTGATTTGCGGAGCCTTACCCTGGCCCATCTTTCAGATTTCATCGCAGGCTGCCATGTGTCCCAAGCAGAGGACCGCACGGCACTCAAATGCAGTGCCATCATGATGAGCAAGGCCCTGTCTTGGTTTGCGCGCGTTGGGCAAATATCAAGCCTGCTAGACTTGACGGGTAGTCCTTTAATCAAGTCCTTTGCCTACAACCCTAAACCACACGATCGACGGGAAGCCTTGCCTTCGCCACTGGCTATACTTGCCGCATGGGAGGAACACATAGTTTCCCCCGCTTGCACGCCCGCCGTGGGCCTGTTACTAGGCGCCCTGCTTTTGTGCGCACATTGCAGCCTAAGATTTGGGGACATTCAGAGAATCAAGCCCTCCGCTCTCTCGCTGTCTGCGCAGGCACTTCGGGGCCTGTGTTGGGCCACCAAGACAACTTGCCAAGGACAGCCCTTCGCATGCCTGCCTTTCGGTTTCCGAGGTGAAGACATTAGCACATCCTGGCTAGTGAAGTGGCTGGCTCTGCTCAGTCAAGCTTTAGACGCCACCCACGCCGAATGGGGAGATTCATTTGTACCCGACTTCATTTTGCCCTGCATTCCAAACCTGGAGTCTCACGCATGCCCCAGCCTTTCACGTCCGATGTCCTATTTGCAAGCACTGGTATGCCTGCGCTGGGCCATACAGTTGCCATGGAAATCGGAAGGCGGCCAGCTGGTCACCCAGCACGAGGCATCCTCGTTTACCCTTCACAGCCTTAAATGCGCGTTACTCAGTGCAGCAGCGCAGCTACGCCTTCCGGAAGACAGCAGAAGGCTTCAGGGACACCACCGCCTCTCGTCCGCACTGCTGTACAGCAGGGACGACACCATAGAAGCCTTGTGGGTGCAGTCTGAGCTCACCTCCGCCATCACACGGGACTGGAGACCCCCTCGACCGGGGGGGGCAGCACCCAACCGTGGAACCAGCCTTTCAGGTTCCACAGGGTAGCCCTCCGAGCCATCTGAAGCTTCAGAGCCTCCCACCCGGCCTGACAAGATTCTTGTACCACAGGGAGGTGGACAGTCTGCTGTCCACAGCCCTGGATGCAGATGAGGAGGCACTCGCAGTGGCAAGAGCCGCCTTGGAATCTTCGGAGGCCGAATCCGAAGAAGAACCACCAGATGAGCAGACGGGCTCACCAGATCCCTCGCCTTGCACGCAGGCGCCAGCCCTTGCAGTCGACTCAATTGGCATTCGCCTTGTGCCCTGGGGATCCGTGCATGCCGTGCAGTGCACTCACGGCAACTCAGTACAGACAGCTTGCGGCTTGCACCTAAAGCATTGCTCGTACCCTGTGCATCAGATTCATCCAGACACGCAGCTCTGCAAACGCAAGGCGTGCGTGGCCGTGCTGTGCTAAAATAAGCTGTTCATGCCCTGCCTTGACGCACACAGCACAGCCGAATTCGACACAACTCGATAACTTAGGTATGCCTTTTGAGAGGTCGGCGACTCAGCAGTGCTCAAGCGCCGGTCCAGAGCCTGCCATCCGCACTGACTGTACACATTTCGCAGCTATCCCTTTTCCTCTCAAACAAGCCCTCCAAGCATGCATTGCTGATGCACATGGATCGCGATCGGCTACAGGACGTCCTGACAGAAGCCCGGGTCCCTGAAGGCCTGCAGGACCTTGTTTTGGCCAGAGGTTTTGACTGCCCTTCTGACTTCGCCTTCGCCTTCCCCAACATTGCAGACTTGCAGCCTTTCATAGTTTCTGCCAGGGACTTCTGGACAGCCAACAACATAGAGGATCCAGAATCGAGTGTGGCAGCAGCGCGCCTTAGGAAAGCCCTAGCCGAATGCCATCGGCTCAGCCTGCACTCAGAGCCTCCCGAACCGGCCGCCAGCTCCGGGTCGCCATGCACGCAGCCCAATCAAATCGCATCTTGGGCGGAGCACTTGCCACCCAAGCTCACATCCGAACGCGTGTCAAGCCTGGTAGAGACCTTCAAATCCAATTACCCCGGTGAGCTGCTGGACGCGGACACCACGCCGTCCATCCGCCTTCTGAGCCTAGTGCACGAGGGCCTGAAGCCCGGGCAGTCCCTGAAGTGGGTGCCCTGGCAGTATCGCCTTTCATCACGGCAATACCAGGAACGCATGGAATTGCGCTCAGAGTTACAGCTCCTGAGTCAGGCCTTCTTTGACGACACACCGGAGGTGTCCGTGGAGCACCACTCGCTGTCAGCGGGGTGGCTCACCCGCATCCAGACCGTGTTTCGCAATGCCCTGGCCCTGTGCCAAGCAGCGCACCTGTCGAGCCTCAAGGCCTTCGACAAGAAAATAGCCGACCTGTGTCTCACACAGCCAGATCCCAACCTAGGCCTTCGTACGGTGAATACCCAAGAGCTTCTGTCAGCTGATCGCAAGCTCTGGGCAGCCATATCCGACCTTCTAGGGCAGCAATGGTCCCTGGATGACGCCTTGTACGAGCTGACGCACATGAGAAACGATGTGCGCAGCCTCCTACAGCTGCGCCCAAAATTGTCCAAGCCATCCGTGCCAGCACCACCACGCCCCGCAACACCAAGGCAAAGGGGACCCAAGCGCGACCTTAAGCCAGCCCGCATGCCTTCACGCCCCACCAAGAAAGGCAAGGGGAAGTCCAAAGGAGCCTTGCCTTCGCCAAAGCCCAAGGCAGAGTGGCGCACTACCTATGAAGGGCGCGAGGTCTGCCGGCGCTACCAGACGGTTGCACTAATGACCAGTGCCCTTTCGCCCACGTGTGCGCCATTGTAGGCTGCCAGCAAAAGCACCCCGCCATGGATTGCAATAAACACACGTGAAACAGCCCGGATCTTGGACCGGCACAGGATCGGGCAGCCGTCTTCACCATTGCATGCGCCAGGGGACACTGCCCTGACTCCAGCCTTGCCTTCTGCGCACCGTAGCGAGCCAAGCGCTTGGCCAAGGCCACACACGCCCGCCCAGGCAAGCTCATCGGACTCACCGTTGCATCCAGCCTCCATGGCAATGAGTTGCTGAAGCAGATGACAGACACGGTGACAATTTCAGTTGCAAGCCCATTTTGGAAAGTCGGAGAGAGATTTGAATACCTCAAGCGCATGCTTGAATTTGTGCCTGAGAGGCTTGTGGTGAGGCCCAACAGATCGCATTTCGAGAAGCTATACGCTTTGGCGAAGCAGGTGTTCAAGAAGAAGGCACCTTGTGGAAATGATTTGGTGAATGAAGATACCACTGAGGAGCTAGAGGCAGATGAGTGTGGGCGTTACAGGTCAATCTGTGGAATCCTCCTCTACCTCGTGACAGACAGGCCAGGTTGTGCGAGCACTCAGCGCAAAGATGTCTAAACCCACGCAGAAGATGCTGAAAGTTGCAGAAGGCGTCATTGGATATCTGAGAAACACAGAAGGCTTGGGAGTTTTGCTCAAGAGAAGTTGGCCTGGGAGAAGGCTACTTGATGAACGCGATGCCCCTGGTTTTTCTGAGCAGTCAGAACATGTGGTAGAGGCGATTGCGGATGCAGACTTTGCCTCGTGCAAGGAGTCGCGCAGATCCATATCTGCAGGGCAGGTGTACATCAACTCTTCGTTGGTTTTGGGCTTCTCGCGCACACAGCGCTCGGTCACTCTAAGCTCAGGAGAATCAGAGTTGGTGGCGCTGACGCAAGTTCTTTCAGAAGCTTTGCTTATAGCAGATGCATGGAGATTTCTTACTCCTGATGATCAGACGTTGATTGAAGCTAGATCTGATTTATTATTTTTTAAAATTATAATTAGATTATTATTATATTACAGATTACTATTATTTTATTTAATTATATTGACATATTTATTCATATTATTCTACTATTTATATTTAATTTATTTCTGATCTGATTATCATTTTTATATATTTTTATATATTTAATTAATTTTTTGAATTATTTTATTGAATAATTTTTATTTTAATAAATTTAAATATGATATCTTTATATTTTAAAAAATTAAGGCCTCAGCATGCCGCGGAATTGCATCCAGACGCGGAGCGGGACGCGTGAGACACCTAGACGCGTCTTGTTTGTGGGTACAGGAGGCAGTGGCTACAAAGCAAGTGAGGCTGCTACCAATTGGGACGTTGGTGAATGTTGCCGATGCTGGGACTAAAGCACTGACCTCACAGAGGCTGAAGATGCTTTGCTGTCTTATGGGATTTGTTCAGGATGACAACTGCCCATATGGGCAACAGGAACTGGACGAATGCCGAGCTAAGCAGAAAGTGCAGAAGATTAGTGGGGGCATTTCGAGCAAGAGTCTGGCGTTTCTTGTGGCGGCCACGCAAATGACTTGCAGCAGAGGTGAGGACTTTTCAGTGAGCGCAAGTTCCAATTTGGAATGTTCTTTCGTGCGCAGTGTACTCGTGTATTAACATCGGCCAAGTCCTCTTGCGATTGCTTCTGTCAGAAGTATCTCTGTCGAAACACGTCCTTCTATCCACCGGCAGCCAAGTCGATGGTAAAACCCGCCAGTCCTTGTCACAAAACAGGTTTCACCAATACTCTGATTGTTCACTCTTCTCATGAAAGCCACCGTAGGATAGCGCTCATGGCCTGCTGGCAAAATGCCAATTTGATCATTCTCCACTGCCACCACCGGGTTGGGGTTCGATACCGAACTCGCCGCTTCAGCTCCTGTAGATTCACAGGATTCACTGATGCCATCATCTGAAGGCCACTGCTCTCGCTGCTAGTCTTCCAATACCATGAAATCACGCCCCTCAAGCACAAGAAAAGGAAATAAATCACATTGCATAAGGTAACCAGAAATGAAAATAGAACCAAATACCCATACCATTCTTCCTCCATCTCCTGCTCAGGCTGAGCATGAACTCGGCTGAGTCCAGTACAGCACTTTTACATGCATGTGAATAATGGCTGAAAGCCATGATTCAAGGCGGGGTGTTAATATATTTAGCAAACCCCCACGGTACCATATGATGATGGCACACTTGACTTGTACAGTGGTTAGGTAGTTGTGCAACCTGTTTATGTCACTGGCTCTGTGACACGGCATGAGCTTGATACGCTTGTATGGCAATGACCATGGATGTATATGTTTGGCTCAAGGAAAACCACATGAGTGGATCTTGTATGTTAACAGATTTGCAGCATTCTGGGGCTCGAATCCCGGCGGTGACATACCGGTGACAAGGGGCGACAAGCCCGGCGGGCTGCTTTTTCCACCTCAACAGCGCCCCGGTGACAAGCGGTGACAAACCGGTGACAAACGGTGACAAGCTCGGCGGGCTGCTTTTTCCACCCCAAAAGAAGCTCCCTTGGCTCAGTGGTTAAGCACCGTCTCTGCACCACCCTGGTCTGGGGCTCGAATCCCGGCTATTTGCTCGAAACCCGACGGTGACGCCGGGCTACCTTTGCCCATTTTTGAACCAATGTTGTTTCAAGTTGATTCAACATTGATTCAATTTTGGCAAGATTTTGAGCAGAGCCGGTGACAAAAACGGTGACAAGTTCGGCAGGTTGTCGTGTCAGGGGTGACGAGCTCGGTAGGTTGCTCGTGTCAGGTCCTGTGCTTGGGCGAAAACGGAAAATTTGCTGAAGAACGAAGTCTTCGGGAAGTCGGGAAATTGGTAGAAGCCTTGCTTTTTCTCGAAGAGTTTTAACGACGTGCCAGAGCGAAGCACGCTTAGTCACTCAGTGCGAAGCACGTGCTTCCAGTGCGGCTCTCAGGCCGACATGCCGAACGACTTGGATGAGTGAACTACGAAGCACGTGTGCCAGTTCTTGCGCATGCTGAAACTGGGTCATCTGACGCAGCCATGTGTGCATCATGCAGTGAATGGCTCAGAACTCCTGGGTCTGTCTAAGCAAGACATGATGCAGGATTTGCAACTAACCCGACTGCAAGCACGTAAAGTCATGCGTGCGTTGAACCAATGTCGGGGTCTGCCTACAGAAGCACAAGCGCAGTCTCGTGATAATGCTCCAACCCTTCCACATCATACGCAAGTAAAAATGAAAAACCAAATCCAGTGACAGCCCCCTCACCCCCTTCTCAATGTTACTTATCAAACATCCAAAAGACAATTGCGTGCCAAGACTTCTTCCCATGCTACCAGACAACATAAAACAAACACCGCCAACAAAACCCCCGCCCCCCCAACCCCCCGGCCCCCCTTCTCAATGTTGGCGCCCGAATTGAGTGCGGTTCGTTTACTGCGTCCTTCTTTTATTGAGTCGTACCATCGGCATGCGCGCGCCGCCAACATTGAGAAGGCGGTCCGGGGGTTTTCGATTAACACGCTCGGGTGGCACAGGTTGTGTGTGGTTCTATGTGTCTTGGTTCAGGCTTGCGCGTAGTTCCCTTGATCTTCCAGGACCCTGAAAAAGCAGGCCTTTGGCTGATTTTCCTGTTCCAACCAAGAGCAAAATCAAGAAGGACCCGGTTTTTGCGGTCCCTTGGAAGACCAAGGTTCCATATGCTTATACAACATTGAGAAGGGGGTTCGGGGGTTGTTGCATCCCTCGTGGGTTTTCGATCAATATGTCGGGTTGTGTAAGCACGACGCAGCTTCTACGTTATGTTTTTTTGCACACTGGAGAGTTGGTTTCAGGCAGATGTTCGTATGTGCGCTTCATTACATTTGATGGAAAGCCATGAAACGGGGCATGTCATGGGCTTAGGAATGTAGACTTCCAGCTTGTCGGCGCGAAGTGCCGTCGCGTCTGGATGATCGCGTAGCTGAGCGTGTTTACATGCCGCTCCCAATACTGCGACGCTGGCAGAAAGCTCCGTCGACGCATAGCTTAGGGCTGGCGCGCCAAAGACAGCTGTTTTGACATGGTTTCATGTTCGGGTTTGGCTGTGCCTGCATCGACGCATGTGTTACACAGAAGTTTGCTGTGTCGCCCGCCTCATCGACGCATCCCAAACCCTAAGCCCCTGTAGTTTTGTTGTTTCACTTGTCTACGAGTTGGAGGACGAGTAGTCGGTGACTGTAGCGGCAACACCATGCTGTTGTATGTTTATGTTGGTATAACCCGTCTTAGAGTTTAAAAAAACAATAGGAGCTCCAAGAACAAAAGCTTAGACATTCGCGCTGTGTCGGAAGTATCTTCTGGCCTGTGCGTTTGTTAGTTGGTTGTTTTGTTTGCTTTGGGTGTGACCACGCAGCAGCTGTTTGCTCATTGAAGGATTTCCAGCGCCGTGCTTTTACTGGTCAGAGCGGCTGTCTTTGATGGATGGACGGACCGTCGGAATTGTCGCCTCGCGACGATCATGTTATGCGAAGCATCGGTGGCCGCAGGGCCAAAAAAAGGGGCGGAATGTTGTCTGTGGCGCCTTGTTTCTGCAGTGAGCTTGAGATGTGTAATTTTCAGCGCGTGTCGTTGACATGAGCATGTGACACGAGTTTGACCGGAAGTGGTTTTACCTAGTCTAACATACATCATTAGCAGGTCTCCCACTCGCGAAACAGCAGCCTAAACCTTAAAGAGAACACTGTGCGTGGACCATCATGAAATTGGAAAAAGGGAGAGTGTTTGCGCTTACTCTCTCACATGTGTTGTGTGCAATTTGGTTTTGTTGCGGCCCAATCGACGCGTCCTAAACCCTAAGCCTGTGTAGTCTTGCTGTTCCATGGTCATTTTCTGTGGCTTACTGCAGTCAGTTCCGCTGTGACACGGAATTGATGACACAGTACGTCTGTGCTGTTTATGCGGAATATAAATTGTCCTTCAGCATAACGTACTAATATCAAACTTGTCGAACAAGGATAAACCAGCAATCGCGATTTTGGCTGATTTGCGAGGTCTTGTTTTTGAGACCACTTCTGGCTCCAAAAACGGGGTGCTCCAGGTGTTCCCTCACTGTGTTCCATGCGTGCGCTACTCCCAAGTTGGACACCCTCTTCATCTGCAGCGGCACCTGGGTGAGCGGCTTATCAGCGCGCCGTGCGCGCGAACATACTGCTGGAGGCTGCAATACGAGCTGGACGCCGTGGCGCCTTGCTGCCAAGACAAGCTGTGCCGGTTGTACGAGCAGGCTGGGTCAGCAACTTTGGCACCGCCACCGCCCTCAGGGCCATGAAGTGTGTTTACACTCGCGTCAATCTGAACAGCTTTTGGTAGAACATTTTGTCCTTCGGCGCTTCAGGCAGCGCACGAAGAGGAAGCTGTCGGGCCCCCAGGTGCGCGCAGGTGCGCGCGCGTTCGTGACCTTCTGTGGGACAACGACGTGGGCTTGCGGGCGATGGCACGCTGCAACAGCAACGCAACCTGGCAGTTTCAAGAATTTCATGTAATGGTGCTGGAGGCATTTGAAGAAGAGCGCAGATAACAATGAATGCAACGAGCGATGACATTGCAAGGGCAGCAAGGCAGAGCAGAACAGACGTGGTGCGATTTACGGAATCTGGAAATGTGGAAGCGGCAACAGATTTTGACTTGCAGGATTATGAAGACAACTTTGAAGGCTTAGGGTTTCTTTTCCCTTGTGTTTAGGGCATGTTGTGAATCGAACTACGCGTTGGCCGTTTTGCTCCTAGCCTTGACCCAAACCTGCGGTTTCATTTGAAAGGCAAACGCCGCCATGGACGCTTGCTGCGCTTTGGAATGTGTCTCGCCATTTACACAGCTCTTGTGTCCGGCCTTACTTGCCTTGCCATTGGGTGTCTGTTGCGCCAGCACCGCAAGGCACTGCTGGGGTCATTAGGTGTTCAGCCGCCGCTTCGCCCCGGGCCTGTCCACATTCTGCCGAAACGCAAGGTTTTTCATCATCGGCGCTGCCACCACTTGGCACAGCGCGATGCCTCAGCCTTGTCTCAGCCTGTGGTGAAGCACATGCAACTGGCAGACGCCCTGCCCCCGTGACAGCCTTGCCTTCAACGCCACCTGCTAATGTATAAAAATGCCGCGACATTGCACTTGGATCTTGAGCCCACTTTGCACCTTGCCTCAATGCACTTGACTGGCAACCTCGCCTGCAGCATTCGTGAGCCTTTTCAAGCATGTGTTGCACTGTACGCCTGTCCCTCCGCTACGGCCTTAGTCGTTGATTCTTGAGTCCGCTCCAGAACCGCATCCCTCTGGGGTTGCTGCCATGACACTAGTGTCCAGGTATATTAAAGCTCCTCCGGGACCTTCACAAGACGCACTGCCTTCAGTCATGACCCCAGTCATGCATTCTTGAGTCCGCTCTTGAATCGCAGCGGTTGCTGCCTTGGCACAGCGTGCCTTGGCAATGGAGGCTCCTCCGGGACCTCCTCAAGGTGCAATGCCCTCAGTCATGACCTCAGTCATGCATTCTTGAGGCCGCTCTTGAATCGCAGCCCTCCGGGGTTGCCGCCTTGGCACAGCGTGCCTTGGCAATCGAGGCTCCTCCAGGACCTCCACGAGGCGCCATGCCTTCAGTCATGACCGCAGTCATGCATTCTTGAGTCCGCTCTTGAATCGCAGCCCTCCAGGGTTGCCGCCTTGGCCCAGCGTGCCTGGGCAATTGAGGCTCCTCCGAGGCGCAATGCCTTCAGTCATGACCGCAGTCATGCATTCTTGAGTCCGCTCTTGAATCGCAGCCCTCCTGAAATTGCTGCCTTGGCACAGCGTGCCTCGGCATTGAGGCTCCTCCGGGACCTCCACAAGGCGCAATGCCTTCAGTCATGACCTCAGTCATGCATTCTTGAGTCCGCTCTTGAATCGCAGCCCGTCAGGGCTGCAGCCTTGCGTGCCTTGGCATTTGAGGCTCCTCCGGGACCTTACCAAGTTCTGCGATCAGGCTTATCAGTCATGACCCGGTCATGCATTCTTGAGTCCGCTCTTCAATGGCTTCCCTCCGGGGTTGCTGCCTTGGCACCGCGAGCCCTTGGCAACTAAGGTTCCTCCGGGACCTTCACAAGCCCTGCTCTCCAGGCCCTGAATTTTTTACACCGGAGCATGATATCTGCAGCGGAACTTTACGTGGAACTCCACGCGGGCATGTACCAAAATTTGGGACACGCCTGTCGCCAGTTCTGCGAGGCGGCTCCGCGGCTTCGGTCTAGAGCACCAAAGTCGGAAATCCGACCTCGCTCCATAGCAAAGTCGGATTGGGGCCTGGTGCGGGCCTGGCGCGGGCCTGGTGCGGGCCGGTGCGGGCCTGGCGCGGGCCTGGTGCGGGCCTGGCAATCCTGTGTTGGGCACAGGATTGCAGCTTCAATCCTGCTGTGGGCGCAGGATTGCTCCACCCATTCCTGCGCTCACAGCAGGACTGCCCCGGTGCACTACCAGCAGCTCGGGCTTGGAGCCGTTCTTGCCCAAGCACAGCCTCGTGATGGAGCCGGCCGCTCCCAGGCTTCAGGCACGTCGTTTATGCTCAGGACGAAGTTGCGAAGAGCGCGTCTCGGAGCTCTGAGTGGAAGGCCAGGTCATGCCCCCGCCTCCTCGTGTCATAGTAGTTCATGCTGCGGCCTGGGAAGATGTAGGGAGGATCGGCATATATGGCCTGTCAGGGGCGCCTGGCGGGGCAGAGCGCGTAGATAGGCCAGCGCGTCCTGGCATCGCACGCATACGCCGCACGCTGCTCAGCCCCAGCGGCCGCTGCTGTATGAAGGAGCCCCACTTTCCCGAGAAGCTGTTGCGCAGCAGGACGTATGAGCAGGCAGCCCGACGCCCGGCGCGGCCCTCTCTGAGTGCCCGGCAGAAGGTGACTGAAGTAGAAGCGCCTGTCTACCTTGCGCCCCGCCAGGCGCAGCAAGGAGCGCAGGAAGACCGGGTGAAAAAAAAAAAAAAAAAAAAAAAAAAAAAAAAGAAAAAAAAAAAAAAAAAAAAAAAAAAAAAAAAAAAAAAAAAAATAAAAAAAAAAAAAAAAAAAAAAAAAAAAAAAAAAAAAAAAAAAAAAAATAAAAAAAAAAAAAAAAAAAAAAAAAAAAAAAAAAAAAAAAAAAAAAAAAAAAAAACCGGGTCTTGCCTTAAGTAACAGCGGTGCAGGTTTGCGACGGGCTCAAAGGCGTCGACGCCGCGCACCTCCAGGGCCGGACGCCGGGCGGCGAGGTAGTACTCCAGCTTTCCGGAACCGAAGAAGGGAGAGTGAAGCAAAGTGACGTCCCCCAGCAGCCGGTCCACGGGAGAAGCTAACCAGGATTTACTTCCCATATACTTCAGCCGCATCAGCCTTTTAGTTTCTGGGGGACTATCATGCGCAGCGGGACACGGCGCGCACGGGCTTGGACCAGTGCTCCGCCACGCAGGGCAGCGCGCTGTTCTCCGCGGCCCAGCTCTCCCAGCAGGCGGATCAGCTGTGCGTGGCGCTCCTTCTTGGTGGTCCGCCGCGTCACGCCGGCGATCTTGAAGGCGTCCGGGTTGTAGCGCAGCACCAGCAGCTTGTGCCCGCTGCCAAGCGCCACGCTGGCGGCCATGTCGAAGTCCCTGCGCACATCGCAGCTGGGGTCGTAGGCCTTGCGCTGCTCCTCATCAACCTCCAGCAGCACGTAGCCCCACGGGGCCGGCAGGGCAAGGCGTGCGCCGTCTCCGACTCCAACCCGCAGCCACGGAAGGGCAGGTAGCGCTGGTACTCAAAGGTGATCTGCGCGTCGCGGAGTGCTTGGTGCACCTCAAGCTCCTTACTCTTGGTCACCGCGCGCAGGTTGTCGCCGTGCATCCTTCGCATGTGTCCCAGCAAGCTCGGCGCCGCGGAAAACGGGAGATCTTGCCGAGGACAGCCCTGGATTTAACACAAAATTGCCGCAGTCGCAGCAGTGCGCCCGCTGTCGCCTGTGCTGACAGATGGACGACCCGCCGCAGTCGCGGCACTCAGCTCGCCTCCGCCCATGCACGCAGAAGGACGCGCCGCCGCAGTCGCGACAAGTAGCCCGCAACCGCCCATGCTCACAGACCGACGTGCCGCCGCAGACGCGGCACTCAGCCCGCCTCCGCCCGTGCTCACAGACCGACGTGCCGCCGCACTCGCAACACTGGTGCCGCTGTCGCCCGTGCTCGCAGATCGACGTGCCGCCGCACTCACGACAATGAGCCCGCCTCCGTCCGTGCTCGCAGACCGACGTGCCGCCGCACTCGCGACACTGGCGTCGCAGCCGCCCGTGCGCGCACTTCTTCTCAGGCCGGCGCACAGGTGCCATTGCTGAACACTCTTGGTGTTTTCTTACACGTCCCGGCGAGCGGCGACGCAAATGAACGCGCCAGAATAGAGGCAGCTGTGTAGCTGTGAGTTGTTTAAAACCCACAGGCGCCAGCCCGCCCGCCGCGGCAGAGACCACCGGAGGCCAGCAGGATGAACGCACCGCTGGCAAATTTGACAAGCAAACAAAGGAAATGGGGAAGATCAAGTTCCTACGACAGAGTATACCAGCAAACAGCCCTCGGACCCCGTGGTGCCCCAGGTACCATGCACAGGCATCTTCCTCGGCCCCAGCAAGACCGTGGCGCTGATCAGCATGATTCTGGAGCAATACCGCGGAGTCTTTGAGAAAATCTACATCTTCAGTCACAGCGTGAACATCGACGACGGCTGGGTCCCCGTCAAGAAGTACATAGAGGAGGACCTGGGGTGAATACCGAACGGGAGAGGGCCTACTACGACGAGTGGGACGAGGCAGCGCTGCGTCTTCATCAGGGGTCGGCATACGCAGATCAGCACCTGGGTGAGCTCCCAGAAGCTGAGGCTCATCAGCGCAGCCGTGCGCGTGAACATGCAATTTCTCTGCTGCTGGAGGCTGCGCAACCAGCACGAGCTGGACGCCGTCATCGAAGAGCTGAGCGCCCTGCTGCCAAAGGACAAGCTGCACAGGATCTACGAGCAGGCGACTCGGGACCCCTACAGCTTCCTCTTCGTCTACTATCTGAAGCCTAAGAGCCAAATGTTCTACATGCGCTTTGAAGAGCGTTTCGCTCTGGAGAAAGAAGCCGATGGGGGCGGCGCTCAGCTTCCTGGGCCAGAAGCTGTTTGCCAGTTCCACACTGATTAGTACGAGATGCGAGAACATCTCCTGCTGCACCTCCGTCGCAGCCATCCACTCGCCCATCGTCCGACGGACTGGTGGCTTCCTTAGAAAAGGCATGACGACTATCTACGTGGACAGCCGCAAGAGGGCTCGGACAGCGACTTCGCGTTCATCGACCCCGAGTCTATCAAGATCGCCTTCAGAGTCAGAAACACGGACGCCACCTGGCGCCGGCCACTCCGAACCCAGCCTGTTTCATCCAAAGAATCCCCAACGGCCAGCGCTGCGACGACATTAACTACGGCCGCACCGTGGCCGTGCATGACCTGCTGAAGGGACGCGAGTACAACCAGAACAAGGCCGTGGAGGGCTTCGACGAGGTGAACGACCCCCGGACGCCCCGAGCGGTGCACCAGAGCGGCTACGCGGACGTGCTGCTGCGCCCCACCATGGTGGGCATCCTGCGCTGCGGGAAGATGCTGCCGCCGCAGCTGAACCTGGTGATAGAGATCGAGTTTGCGGACGCCACGACTGCGCTGTGGTCTGAGAACGCCGGGGCGCACCCGGCGGGAGCCACGCTGAGCACCGACTTCGAGATCCAGAACGTCCAAGTTCTGGCCTCACCGGTCGTCCTGGACTCTGCGCTGGTAGAGTCCTTCAACCGCGTGCTCCTCTCAGGAAGGTCGCTCGTGTTCAGCTACCCCACGGCGCCACGGTGCCTCCGGGCGTGGCGGAGCACAACGTCACCGTGGCACGCGCCTTCACGCACAGGGCCGCCACTCACTGCAGGGAGTGCCTCGCGTCCTTCGAGACCGCTGAGAAGAAGCTCCACCTCTGCCACGGCACCGGGCAGTATCTCGGGGCGCTGTGCCACTCCTGCAACATCGCGGCCCAGACGCCCAAGACCACCCCAGTGGTCTTTCACAACGGGGGCGGCTACGACTTCCACTTCCTGCTGCGCTACATCGCCACGATGGGCTCTCCTGTCAGCAGGGCACCGCGCGAAGAGCTCGGCGAGGACAGCGACAACGAGGGCACCGAGAGCGAAGGCGATCAAGAAGGAAGCGAGTCCGAGAGGCCCATGCCCATGGCCAAGGCCGCGCCAAAGGCCGCACCCAAGGCCAAGGCCAAGGGCAGGGCCAAGGCGCCAAGGCCCCTCAGCGGCTGGTGCGCCCTGCAGGCCGCGATCAAGCAGGGCGACTACAGCCACCTCTGCCTCGAGTCCTCTGCAAGTCGGGCGAGAAGTGTGAGGTTCGTGGACAGCATGAACGTCTTCCCCACGAGCCTGGCCAGCATGATCGACGACCTCAGGGCCTGCACCCACAAGCAGCTGCCGGAGCTCTTCCCGCTGATGGCCTCGCTTCACCCCGAGCTGCAGCTGCGCACGCCGACCAACTCTCCGCCCCAAAGACCTCTCAAACAGCGGCGGACGCACTGCGACCTGGAGCAGGCGTGGGACTGCATCCACGACTGCTACCTCCACACCGACGTCCTGGCCCTGGCGGACGTGATGGAGAGCTACCGGGACTCCTTCCACCCCATCCACTACGTCACGCTGCCCGGGGCCGCCTCCTGGGACGCACCGCGAGACTCCCATTCACCTCATCACCGACGAGCAGGCCTACGCGGACGTCCGGTCCTCTGTCATGGGTGGGCTGAGCTGCATCTTCCAGCCCTTCGCTCAAGCCAACAACCCCGAGCTGGGCGAGGAGGACTACAACCCTGAGGAGCCCGTCAGCTGGATCTTGTACTTGGACTTCAACGCCATGTACCCGGCCGCGATGACGCTGCCCATGCCCAACGGCCCGCCGGAAGAAAACGCAGCAAGACTGAGCTGGCTGCACGAGACGTGCCTCTCGGGGCTGAACTGGGAGTCCGACTCCGAGGAGGTGAGCTACCTGCTCCTCGTGGACTACGACTTTCCCCCGGAGGTGCACGACCACTTGGACTGGGCTCCCCCCGCACGCATGAGGGTCGGGAAGGGCCTGTACGGGCCGCACACCGCGGACATGGCGGAGCGCCTCGGCCTCTCCCCGTCGCCCTGCGAGAAGCTCGTGCCCTTCCTCGGCATGCACGTAGAGGAGCGGCTCAAGTTCCTGCGGGACGTGCTGGGCGCCAGGATCTGGAGGCTGCACAGAGCCTACCGCTTCGCCTGCAGCCCCTTCATGGCGGGCTTCATGGAGCTCAAGCACAGCGAGCGGAGGCAGCTCAAGACGGCGGGGAGCGTGGTCGCCGAGAAGGTGGTGAAGCTCACCCAGAACGCCATCTTCGGCCGCTGCTGCATGAACCCCGGAACACGAACGCCTACGTGGACCCGGCCAAGTTCGAGCGGGCCGCTCCGTGACGAACTTCGAGCTCCAGATCAACGACTCGGAGGGGTTCTCAAGACGAACCGCAGCAAGGCCTTCATGAGCGTGCCCACCCAAGTCGGCGCCCGCACGCTGCAGCTCTCCAAGCTCATGATGGAGAAGGCCTACTACCCTCTTCACGGACACCGACTCCGTGATGGCGCTGCAGGACCCGCTCCACGCCATGGCCGAGGCCATCGAGGTGATGGGCCAGCTGGGCAAGCTCGGCGACGAGACCTTCCCCGCCAGGATCCTGGAGTACGTGGGCCTGCGCTCCAAGATGTACAAGCATCCTCACGGTCCAGCCCGACGGGAGAAGCGCAAAATCAAGGGCGTGCCGAAGAAGGCTGTGACCAACGTCCGGCATCTCGAGTACCGGGAGGTGCTGGAGGAAGGCAGCGAGCGCAGGGCGGCCTTCGCGCAGCTGCGCAGCCGCGCGCACGAGATCGCCGTGGAGACCGTCAAGAAGAAGTCCCTCTCGCCCTCCAACGACAAGGTCTACGGCCTGGACGCTCACAACGCTGGGACACTGGCGCAACCTGGAGCAGCTGCGGATGCTGGGCGCTTACGCTCCGCCAGGCTCCGCGCCCTTCGACCTCGTGATGGAGTTCCTCGTGGGGCCCCCGCCTCTGGGGCCCGCTCCGACACTGCTGCTGCGGCTGAGCCGCTGCTGGGCGTAGACTGTCGGAACCGGAAAAAAGATCCCCGAGCTCTCGTTTTCTTGCCTTCTCGCTTTCTCGCTCTCTCGCTTTCTCGATAATGCTTATTCGATCCGCCGCAGCTGCTCAAGATGACTTCCTCAGCGGCCTTCCGATGCGCGCAGGCATGGCTTCTGGAGAAGCCCGCCGCGTGGGCGGACGAGGACGCTCCCTGCCTTGCGGCTGCTCTGATGGCCCAGTGGCCTCCCTACGAGCGGCCTCGCGAGGACGCGCTGCTTGAGGCCGAGCGCTCGCACCAGCGGCATCTCATCGCGCAGCTCGATGAGGAGCTCCTCGATGAAACTCTGTGCCGCGAGGAGCGGGAGCGAGACAACAAAAATCTCCGCTGGATGCTGGACCGCAAGAACGAGTACCTCAGGCAAACCCGCAAGCGAGCGGCGCAGGCGGAGCAGCGCGTTGCGGAGCTGGAGCGCAGCAACATCCGCCAGCGGGTGGAGCGCCTCGGCAAGATCCTCGATCCCGAGCTCTCGTTTTCTCGTTTTCTCGATAATGCTTATTTCGATCCTCCGCAGCTGCTCAAGATGACTTCCTCAGCGGCCTTCCGGCGCGTGCAGGCATGGCTTCTGGAGAAGGTCTCCCACCCCATGAGATTGGCGGTGTTGACGGCCAGCCGGTGGTCCTCTGCGCTCACCGCCTTCCCAGCCAGCACGCTGTCGTAGCAGTGCTGCTCCCGCACCGCGGGCATCTCCCACGCCTCGGCGCTGCAGAAGTGCTCGAAGGGCATGGGCAGCTTGCGCAGGACGAGGACGCTCCCTGCCTTGCGGCTGCTCTGATGGCCCAGCGGCCTCCCTGCGACATGCTACGCAAGCGGCCTCGCGAGGACGCGCTGCTTGAGGCCGAGCGCTCGCACCAGAGCGCCCGCATCGCGCACCTCGATTGGGAGCTCCTCGGTGAAACTCTGCGCTGCGGGGAGCGGGACTTCGAGAACAGAAATCTCCGCTGGCAGCTGGCCCACCGCAACGGGATCATCGCGCAAGAGCGCGCGCGAGCGGTGAGGGCGGAAGAGCGCGTTGGGGAGCTGGAGCGCAGCATCGACATTCTCCGCTGGCGGCTGGAGCGCCGCGTCGAGGTCCTCAAGGAGGAGAACAAAGATCTTCGCGAGCGGGCGGTGCTGGCGGAGGTGCGCGTTGATGAACTTGAGGAGGATTTGGACAGGGCGAGGGAGCGCGGTAGAGAAAAAAAGCCCGCCAAATGCTTGAATGGTCCAAATGATCGAACGGTCTCAAAAAAACCCGCCGCAGCTGCTCAAGATGACTTCCTCCAAGGCCTTCCGATGCGTGCAGGCATGGCTTCTGGAAAAGCCTGCCGCGTGGGCGGGGCGGGACGCTCCCTGCCTTGCGGCTGCTCTGATGGCCCAGCGGCCTCCCAACAAACGGCCTCGCGAGGATGCGCTGCTTGAGGCCGAGCGCTCGCACCAGCGCCGCCGCATAGAGCGCCTCGATGAGCAGCTGGACGGTGCGCTCGTGGAAGTCCGACGCCTTGCGCGCAAGCTCGAAAATACCAAGCACTCGCAGGAAGTCTTGGGAGAGGTGTGCGAGATCTGTACGGCTCTTCGCACCCCGGCCACGCGCGCACAGCGGGCAGAGCTTGCCCTGCGCTGGTTTGAGAGCGATATCACGTGGTACGGGCGGTGGGAAAATTGGAAAGTCAGAGATGACGAGGGCTCGCCGAGCAGCCCCCGAACCGATGTGAAGGAGCTCATCAGTGAGTGGCAGGCGGAGCTGTCGGACAAGTAGAAGAGGCACAGAGAGCATCAAAAGGGAGGTGGGAGCCTGGGGCCTCTCTGTAGCCTCCGCTGGCGGGACTGCACCTCCAGCCCCCGCGGTTCGGGAACAGAGTCTTCGGGGACTTTTCGGAGATCCCTGCACACCACCTTTTCCGGCCACCCCTCCAAGCCAAACCTCGCCCCCATCTCCCCGCTCTCTGCGGAGGCTACCCTGTATACCTTTTCGCTCCAGGCAATCTCGTTGACCCTGTAGGAGCCCCTGCTTTCGATCGGCTTAACCCTGATCCGAACCATCTCCCCGACCTTGATTTCCGGGCGGGTCACCTTGTGCTTGGCCCTGCGCTCGATGTTGCGCAGAGCAATCTCTGCCATTTCGGGGTCAGAGTAGGCGAGGTTCGGCGCCACCTGCGTGGTAGCGTGCTTCCTCCCGGTGATTTGGCTCAAGATGTCGGCCAGCATGAGGTGCCACTGCCCCCGCCGGCCCGCTCCGGCTGCTATGCGGCGCAACATGGCCTCCTTGATGGTGCGGATGGTGCGCTCCGCAAAGTAGGCGTGGCCCCGCCCTTGAACTCCGCTGAACTCGAGCCGTCGTCGGAGTACACGTGGGCCGGCACCCCAGGCGTGGAAAACAACACCTGCGTCAAGATTCATCATCATCAAACATCATAACATAATAGTCAATAGAATCATAGCCCCTGAAGCCAATGGCCATGCCCCCATACCCCCCTTCAAATGAGGCAAGCCCCCTCAGGACAACACCTTCTTCATGCCATTTCATGCCCTCAAGTCATGTGCCCCCTCCCGCCCACCATAGCTGCTGCCCCATCCTATGATGCACTGATATGCTCATGGCCCTATGCATAGCATATGTCATGATGCCTCAATTTCATGATTGTGCACCGCCGCGGCGGTGCTCGCAAGACGGTCCTTCAGCGGCTCCGCGGCCACTTTTTTTTGGTCAGCGCATCGATGGCCACCAGCATGAAGGGGTAGGGCTTGCCCCCGAAGGCCTTCATGTCGGCCAGGTCCACCTGCAGCTGGTTCATGGGCTCCAGAAGCTGTTGTAGCCTCTCTGCGGTCGGCCCTGGTTCACCCGGAGGCCGTCCAGAAACGCCTTAACTTCCTCTCTGGAGATGCTGGGGTCGCGCACCTGAGCCTGCCGCAGCGTCTGCGCTATGCTGCCGAAGCCTGTGCGGGGATCCTCGTAGACGGCCTTGATGGTTTGTCTGCGAGCGTCAGCCATGTTTCTTATGGGTTCTTCGGCCCCCGCTGGGCCTGCCAGGCTTCCACCTCGTCCAGCCGGGCCTGGAAGCCCTTGCACACCCCCCAGAGCACGCTGGTGAGGTGAGAGTAGTCGAGGGTGACCATCTCCGTGCCGTCGCTCCACCTCGCGGTGCCCGTCAAGTTCTTCCACTTCGTTCCTGCGAAGTCGTTTGAGGCGAAGCCCAGCCTCAGGTCCTCGTTCATGTCCGGGCGCTTGTACTGCTTGGCCTCCACGGAGTCGAACAGCTGCTGGAGCTCTGCCACGTCGGCCTCGGCCATCTCCGTCTACCCTGCTGTCCGACAAATTTGTGAAGCTCGTGTTGCAGACCACGTTGCCCGTGTTGCCCGCGATCACGAGGCAGCCTGGGTTCCTCTGGTTCGTGGTCAAGGACAGCTGCGTCGAGAGGCTCTTCGTCTGCACCAGAGCCTCGTCGTTGATCATGATGAGCTCGCACTGGTGCGTCCCACCGTCCCGCTCCAGGAAGACCCTGGCGCTCTGGTTGCCCAGCAGCCGCAGCTCCGGCCGCTGTTGGAGGCCGCGCTGTTGTTGGACACTTGCAGCTTGCTCCAGCCCGCCCAGTTCTTCGTCAAGAAGAGATCGTCCGAGAAGTCGGAGGTGTTGGTCACGGTGAGCGTGTTGGAGGCGAAGAGCTGCGGCGCGGAGACCGTGCCCGAGCTCGTCATGTCGCCGCAGACCACGCTGCCCGTCGACACTCCGCCGCTCGTGGCCGTGAAGGTGCAGTCCAGACTCTCGCAGTCCAGCGGGCCCGCGGAGGCCGCTCCGGTGATGGTCAGCGCGGCGCCCGTGAGCGCCCCGGAAGCTCGCCGCGGTTGCTGCGCCTGGTTGGCCGTGTTGTTGATGGTCAACGTGCTGCCCGTGATTCCGGTGGCTGAGCTCAGCAGGCCCACGCTGGCCGCCCCCGTGATGCTCAGCGAGCTGCCTGACACGGCGCCCGTGGACGACAGCGTAGCTCCGGCGACGGTGCCTGTGGCTGTGAGCGCTGCGCAGGAAATGGCGCCCGAGGCGTCCACGCCCGTCGTGAACACGTCAGTGCAGTTCACGTCGTTGCACAGCAGCTGGTCGCAGCCCACGTTGCCCTGCGCGGTGAGCCCGTCCAGCGTGGCCGAACCCGTGAGGGCCAGCGAGTCCGCCAGCAGGTCCGTCACGGAGACCGACTCTCCCTCGAAGGCTGAGGCCCTGATCTGCATGCTGTACAGGTCCAGCGTGCCCGCCGACTGCTGCACCAGCCCGGGGATCAAGCCTCCGAAGGCTCCGAAGTGCAGCTTCGCGATTCCGCCCTGCGGCACCGAGAAGTCCAGGCGCGCCGTGCTCCAGACGCCCTGCGAGGCCGTGCCGAGGAAGGTGCCGGTGACGCCCACGTAGTCGTTGTCGGCCGCGCTGACGTGCATCACCAAGTTGGAGGCCGTGCCCAGCCTGTACCGGCAGCCGAAGGAGTAGCGTCTCCCCGGCGTCAGCGTGTAGGTGCGCACGCTGTTCCAGGCGAAGGCGCTCAGGGTCATGAAACCACGGACCTCTGACTCTTGGAGCACACCAGAAAATTGCCTAGCGTGGTGAGCGTGGGCTCCAGCAGCACCTCGCCCAGGGTGGCCAGCGTGACGTCGTCGGCCCCTCCGTCGAGGAACTCGTGCTTCAGCAGCAGTGCCGAGGCCGCCGTGTCCTCCTCCACCGCGTTGCCGGTCTCCAGGGTTGCGTCCAGGATCTGGAGGCCGTAGACGTCCACCGTTCCTGCCGTCTGGTTGGGCAGGCCCGGCGCCTGGAAGTGCGCCCCGAAGTGCAGCTTTGCAACTCCGTTTGGCGGCACTGTGAAGTACATCTTGGCCGTGCTCCAGGCACCCTGGTCGCCCACGAAGCTGCCGTACAGGGGGTCGTAGACGTTGTCTGCCTCGGACATGTACACCACGAAGTTGGAGGCCGTGCCGAGCCGGTAGCGGCAGGCGAAGAGGAGCTCTCGGCCGGGGGTCAAGTTGTAGGTGCGCACGATGTTCCACGGGTTCACCGCCAGGGTCAGGGTGTAGCCGTCCACGCTCACTGCGCCCGCGGTGTGCGTGGCCAGGACCACACTGCAGCCGCTGCGGGGGCGAACCGTCCAGTTTGACAGCGAGACGTCCGTGGGGCCCAGGATCTGCTCTCCTATGGCGGCCACCACCTCGTCGGCCCCTCCGTCGTCCGGAAAGCGCACTGCTATCTGCAGCGCCGAGGCTGCCTCCGCGACTCCGAGCGTGCCGGCAAGGAGGCCGTCTACTTGTGCGATGGTGTAGTAGCTGAGCAGCGCGGCTGCGATGCTCGAGGCCGTTGCCGTGTCCTGGTCGGCGGCTGAACGGTACGCCACCAGCGCCGAGGTGATTTGGTTGGTTGTGAACACGTCCTGGTCCGGGCCCGTCCGGTAGGCCAGCAGCGCGCCCGCGATGGCCGCCTGCGTCTGCGTGTCCTGCGCGCTTGCCGTGCGGTAGTCTCCCAACAGCGCGTCGACCTGCGCCGAGGTGTAGTAGGCCAGCAGCGCTGCTGTGATGGCGCTGGTCGTCTCCGCGTCCTGCGCCGTTCCGGTTCGGTAGTCTCCCAACAGAGTGTCCACTTGTGAGGAGGTGTAGTAGGCCAGCAAAGCTGCTGTTATAGCAGCGTCAGTGCCCGCCGTGGAGTAGCAGTCTGCCGTGATGCTCAGCGTGTCGTCGCCGTTGGCCAGCGCAGCAGAGAGAGGAGCCTCCAGATGCAGGTTGCGAACGACGTTGCTTCCGCGAACGAGCTCCCAAGGTGTGAAGCCCGCCCAGGCCGGCGCGTTAACAACTCCGCCGCTGCCGGAAAGCTGCAGGGCGGCGAGCTCCGCGAGGATTGCGTCGAGGGCGCTCTGGAGCGTGGTCTCGCTGGCCGAGAGCGCGGCGTTCGTGGCGTATGAGGCAAGCAGCGTCGCGTCGGCCTTGGCCCCGTGGAGCCTGGAGCGCCGCGACGCTGGCGTCCCGGCTAGCAAGCTGCGCTGCGACGAAGGCCTCGGTGGCGAGACCCAGCAGGGCATTTGCTATCTTGGTGTCTACCTCCAGCGGCGCGCCCAACCCGTCCACCGTGGAGAGCAGGGAGGCCAGCTCGCTTGCGTCCGCCTTGCCGAGGAGGGCAGCGTCCAGGACTGCCGTGGTGACTGCGCCCAAGAGGGCTGCCGCTATCTTAGAGTCCACCTCAGAGGAAGTGTCGACGGCCGAGAGCAGGGCGTAAAGCAGTCAGGGCGCTGGCGTCCGCCTTGGAGGCCTGCAGCCCCGAGATGGAGGCGTCTCGGCTTGCGAGCTTGGGGCCAGCGCCGCGGCGGTGACGGCCCCCAGGAGAGCGTTGGCCACCTTGGTGTCTACCTCCAGCGGCGTGATCCTCGCCGCTATGTCTAGGGAGCGCTGGTCCACCACCGTCTTGAGGCCGTAGTTGGCGGCCACTGTGGCCAGCGTGGCGTTGTTGGCCGAGGCGATGGAGCCGTTCATGGCCGCCGTGGTGCTGTAGTTTACGCCCGTGCCGGAGAGCGTCGCCAGCTGGTAGGCCACCAGGTGGATGAACAGGTCCGTCATCGTGCCGTCCAGGCCCTTGGGGTTGTGAACCGGGCAAGGTCGCCCGAGCGGGTGCTGACACCGCTCAGCGGCATCTTGGGCACGCGCTCGGTGGGAAAGCCGGCAATGAAGCTGTGGCGCAGGTAGCCCACGCGGCCGATGTCGATGTTGCGCACCGTGTCGTCGTAAGTACCCGCAAGGACCGAGAGGAAGTGGAAGTGCTCCGAGGCTCCCTTCATGGGGTTGTGAGGGTACTGCAGGCTGCCCAGCTGCATCTGCGACTCCAGGAGGCTGTCCTCCTGCCTGGCCGCGTCGATGGGGGCCACGTCCTGCCCCGGGTTGGCCAGCAAGTGGATCTTGGAGCCCGCGTCGTTGTCCCAGAAGGTCACGAACGCGCCCATGAGTTTCGTGAAGGCGCGCGCCACGGTGACGTTGTGCTCCGCCACGCCGTTCGGGACGCTGGACTGCTGCGTGTGCACCGTGGGGTAGCTGAACACCAGGGACCTTCCTGAGAGGAGCACGCGGTTGAAGTACTCTACCAGCGCAGAGTCCAGGACGACCTGGGAGGCCAGAACTCGGACGTTCTGGATCTCGAAGTCGGTGCTCAGCGTGGCCCCCGCCGGGTGCGCCCCGGCGTTCTCGGGCCACAGCGCAGTGGTGGCGTCCGCAAACTCAATTTCTATCACCAGGTTCAGCTGCGGCGGCAGCATCTTCCCGCAGCGCAGGATGCCCACCATGGTGGGGCGCAGCAGCACGTCCGCGTAGCCGCCCTGGTGCACCGCGCGGGCGATGCGCGGTCGAAACCCTCCATGGCCTTGTTGCGGTTGTACTCTCTGCCCTTCAGCAGATCGTGCACGGCCACGGTGCGCCCGTAGTAGTTGATGTCGTCGCAGCGCTGGCCGTTGGCGAAGACCTGGACGCGCTGGACGAAGCAGGCGGGGTTGGGCGTGGCTGGGGCCAGCGGGTTGGTGCCGTCCGTGTTCCTGACGCGGAAGGCGATCTTGATGGACTCGGGGTCGATGAAGGACGTGCCGCTGGTGAGCGGGATGCGGCAGACCCGAGAGGTTGTGGGGGAGAAGGAGCTCAGCGAGCTGGGGAAGTACTGCACGTCATGCCGCGCCGTCATGCTTGTTTTCAGCTTGTAGTGCAGGCTCTGCATCAGCTCATCCTGGGCTCCGGCGGTGACTACCTCCATGCTTGTTTATATACACGCATTTTGACTCGTACGGCGAAGGAAAACTATTCCTCTAGTGCGTATATGCGTATATTGATATACGGCTTGGAAGGATAGCGTTTTTCAGCGCAAAACCGTGCAAAACAAGCTATCCTCCAGTGTCTATATTGATATAGGCACTGGAAGAATAGCAGCTCTCAGCGCAAAAACCGTGCAAAACGAGCTATTAGTCCAGGGCCTACATTTGCGTAGGCCCTGGACTAATAGCATTTTTTCAGCGCAAAACCGTGCAAAACGAGCTATTAGCCCAGGGCCTACATTTGCGTAGGGCCTGGGCTAATAGCCCCAAAACCGTGCAAAAGCTATTACTCCTGTCCGTACATAGATGTGCAGACTAGAGTAATAGCATTTTGTAGTGCAAAACCGTGCAAGTTAGGCAGCCTCAATGTCTCGCGCCAGTTGGTCAAAGCTAGGCGCCGGAACTGGAGCAAAGCTGGACAGCAGCGCGCTGGCGCCGGCAATTGCACCCCTAGCAACGGCTGCGGCCCTGGCCACCACGGACGGACAGGTGGCCACGCACGGAAGCAGCATCGCAGCGCTGCAGAGCTCGCTGACCACGGGTCTCTCCAACAAGGCAGTCGGCCTTCGACGTGCTGGAGGGCGTGGTGGCCACGAAGAGCACCCCGGACAGCGTGGACCTGTGCTGGACTAAAAAGGCCCGGTGTCCCTCTGCATCATTTTTGATGCAGAGTGACACCGCTTTTGAAGTTGAGGGACACCGCCACAAAAATGAGAAAAAAAGGCCCGGTGCCACTCTGCATCATTTTTGATGCAGAGGGGCACCGCTTTTGAAGTTGAGGGCACCGCCACAAAAAACAGCAAAAAAGCCCGCTGCCCTTCAACGCCGTTTTTTTGGCTACAGGTGGCAACGCCCAAAAATACTCAAAAAAAGCCCCGGTGTCCCTCTTCACCATTTTTGGCGCAGAGGGACACCGCAAAAAAAACATGCAAACATACGGAAAAATGGGCTCCCTGGTTGCAGGGAAGCCCACTTAGTCCGGAATGCTCAGCCGCTCCGCAAGCTCCTCCGTGGCCGCGCGCTCCTCGCACAGCGCAGCAGGAACGCTGTAGAGCAGCTCGCGTGATTGGCTGACCCTCTCGTACTGCCCCTCCATCAGCCGCGGCCCCCGCTGCGCGGCGCGGAGGTGCCTGCCGTCCTGCCACGCGCCGCAGCGGCTGCCGGGCCTGCACAGGCCTCGCCTCGGCCTCCAGCGCATGTTGGTCCACAGCCGCGTCTGCTTCCTGTACGAGTTCCGTACTTGCAGTAGGTCGTCCACCCAGGGCAGGCGTGCGCAATGATCTCAAGGGCGCTGAGCACCAGCGCGTCGCCCTCCAGGAGCCGCCGCGGGCGCGTCGTCAGCGCGGCTGTATTCCGCGCAGACCGGGCTGGCCCAAACCATGTCGAAGTGCCCCGGCGGGAACGTAGTGTAGTCCCAGCTCCGGATGTCGCACAGGATGGCTCAAATTTCGACACGATGTCCAGGAAAACCACCTCCCAGCCCGCCGCCTCGAAGGCCCTGCCCACCGACTTGGTGCCGCAGAAAAGCTCCAGGAGTCTCGGCATTTTTAAAGAGCAAGATCACCGCCACTGCGACGACCAAGAAGACTCGCGCGTTCATCGGACCGGACTTTTTTCCTACGGATAAAAAAAGGAGCCGAACTTCGCAATGAAGCTTGCACTCGGGCTGGACGTTCAGACCAATGCCAAAGGGGGGAAATTCATGTCCATAGAGGACTCCCATCAGGCGCGCTGGTGTGCAAGGTGGACGTGGAGGTGCTGTGGGAGCCCGGCAACTTCCAGGACGACGGGGCCAAGAGGGTGGGCGTGTGCTTTGCGAGCAACACCAACCTGGAGCTGTGGACGGAGGAGGTGGAGCAGGGCGTCATCGACAACATGATCGTCTTCCAGAAGCCCTTTCCGGGGGCCGCCCGCACCGGGCAAGCACGTCAAGTGCAAGATTGACTTGGAGCGCTGCCTCTTCTGGGACCCGGCCGGCAACTGCGTGCCGCGCCCCGCAGAGTTCGCGCGCCGCAGGGGCCGCTCTTTGAGGTGCGCCACCTCATGCTGGAGCCCCTGGAGGCGCCGTGCTGCCCCGGTTAGGCCGCCTCCAGCAGCTCGGAGCTCGTGGCCCTTGAGGCGCCCACGTACAGGTGGCGCAGCGTGAGGTGGCATGAGGCCCTGGCAGCTGGCGTAGGTCACTGCGTGGCTTGGCCAGCTCCTGGAACTTCAGCCGCATGCCGTTGTCCAGCCTCACTCCGTCCGGCTCCACTTCCGCCACGGCCACAAAGACGCCCTTCAATATCTTTCCGCCGGCCCCAATGAGGCGCAGCCCCGGCCACACCCTCATGCTCTGCGGGCTGTTCTGTGTTGCAGTTTGGCAACACCCCAAATCTATGTGGATGACTTGTGTCTCCAATTTGAGGCCTCCGGCGCCAGGGCCCGGTTCGCCGCTGCGTTGACTGATGACCAGCGTGGTGTCCGGCCACCCGGGCTTGGAGGGGTAGAGCTCCTTCAGCCTCGCCTTGGCCTGCTCCAGCGCGGGGCACGCCTCCTCGCCGACCCGCAGCCACTTCACGAAGTTGAAGATGCCGGGGTCGGAGCGCATGTTCTCCGTGAGCTCGCGCCTGTGCCCGCCGGCCAGGTCGCGGATCAGCTGGCTGTGCTCCAACGGCGCGCTGATGGGCCGCCCGGCCCAGGAGTCCAGCACGGCCGGCAACTGCCGGAAGTCTCCCAGCAGCAGGAACCGTTCAGCCCCACGCCAGGTCCAGTGCTTGCAAGTAAGACATCGACGCGAAAGGCTGGGGCATGCGTGGATTCCAGGTTTGGAATGCAGGGCAAAATGAAGTCGGGTACAAATGAATCTCCCATTTGGGTGAGTGGCGTCTAAAGCTTGACTGGCAGGGCAAGCCACTTCACTGCCAGGATGCGCTGATGTCTTCACCTCGGAAACCGAAAGGCAAGCATGCGAAGGGCTGTCCCTGGCAAGTTGTCTTGGTGGCCCAACACAGGCCCCGAAGTGCTTGCGCAGACAGCGAGAGAGCGGAAGGCTTGATTCTCTGAATGTCCCCAAATCTAAGGCTGCAATGGCGCACAAAAGCAGGGCGCCTAGTAACAGGCCCACGGCGGGCGTGCAAGCGGCAGAAACTATGTGTTCCTCCATGCGCAAGTATAGCAAGTGGCAAAAAGGCAGGGCTTCCCGTCGATCGTGTGGTTTGGGGTTGAAAAGGGGCGCACAGCCCCCCGAAAATTTCCGCAGAGAGCTTCGACAGGATCTGCGGGTGCTGCGAGGCTTCCAGCATCTGCCAGCAACGCAGGATTTGAGTTTCAAAACTTCGGCAGTGCACTTGTCCTTCAGCGTGGCTTGCAGCGAGCAGTAGAAGAAGGCTCCAGGCGGACAGGGCCCTGGGCAGTGCAGGACTCAGGGATCAAGCCTGACCTGTGCGGTCCTGGCTGATGTGTGACTGCAAGCTAGACTGCGAGGCCAAGGCCTGGGCCAGAAGGCAAGAAAAAGGGTCCACCCCTGCGGAATGCTCACTGGGCGCCCTGGTCTCTGATTTGCCACTGAAGGCCTGGGGCAAGGGGGCAGTGCTGGCTAACTCCGCAGCTGAAAGCGAGATCATGTGCTCTCTCTTTAGAGGGGGTTTCCCAAATGGATTCTATTCTACCTGAGAGGCTCCTGGCACTCGTCCGTCCAGCATTTGACCTCGTCCTGCGAAGGATTCGAAGTCTAAAACGCTGCGCGCAGGCGTGTGGCTGCAAAATAATGACCCCTAGATATGCTTGCAAAATGCCCAGCAGCTGCGTTTCTGCAAGGCGAGCTAAAAAAAACAGGGAAAAAAAAGAGAGCCAAGCCAAACCAGCCGGAGCCAAACCAAACCAGCCAGAAAGCCAGCCAGGAGCCAAACCAAACCAGCCAGGAGCCAAGCCAAACCAGCCAGAAAGCCAGCCAGGAGCCAAGCCAAACCAGCCAGAAAGCCAGCCAGGAGCCAAGCCAAACCAGCCAGAAAGCCAGCCAGAAGCCAAGCCAAACCAGCCAGAAAGCCAGCCAGGAGCCAAACCAAACCAGCCAGAAAGCCAGCCAGAAGCCAAGCCAAACCAGCCAGAAAGCCAGCCAGAAGCAACAAAACAAAAAAAAAAAAAAAAAAACAAAAGAAAAAAAAAAAAAAACAAAAAAAAAAAAAAATAAAAAAAAAAAAAAAAAAAAAAAAAAAAAAAATAAAAAAAAAAGAAAACAAAAAAAAAAAAATAAAAAAAAAAACAAAAAAAACAAATGGGCGTGATGGATTGGGATGAATCATGCTCGGAGTGTTGAGACCATGCTTGAGCTTCAACTACAGCACCACGGCGGCCATGAACGGCTCCATCGCCTCGGCCAACAACGCCACGCTGGCCACGGTGGCAGCCAACTACGGCCTCAAGACGGTGGTGGACCAGCACTCCCTAGACATAGCGGCATGCCTTCGCTGGGCCACACAGTTGCCGTGGAAATCGGAAGGCGGCCAGCTGGTCACCCAGCACAAGGCATCCTCGTTTACCCTTCACAGTCTCAAATGCGCATTACTCAGTGCAGCGGCGCAGCCACTAGAGAGGATGTCGTCGCCAGGTTGTGTAGCACTCTGCGGCGTTGGCCAGCTGGCACAGCGCATAGACCTCGTCCGATCCGGACAAATTTGAAGACCTGCTGCCCGCCGGAGACGAAGCTCGGGCCCAGCATGTGGTCCACGCTGAAGAGCTTCGTCGGAGAGGCGGCGGCGCGGTGGTAGTCCGCCGCGTCAGAAATTGCTGGCGCAGCTCCTCTGCATGGGTGGCGGTGGCAAAGTTGGAGCTGATCCAGGCGGCCAACCGTGCGCCAGTGTACGCGCCCTCGGGCAACAACGCCCAGTTCAGCGTGCCCAGCGCGGTCAACCCAGTAGAGTCGCGGCCCCGGTCGGGACAAAACGAAGAGGAAACTGTAGGGTTCCCGCGTTGCCTGCTCATATTGCTGATTGACCGCACCGCTGCGCTGATGAGCCTCAGCTTCTGCGAGCTCACCCAGGTGCTGATTTGCAAATGCGGCCTCTATGAACAGTGTGTCCAGGGCGCCGTGAGGCTTGTGCAACTGCGGCGTGTCAGCAAAGTCAAGCACCTGGCCTGGTACAGTTTTTCTTCATTTCCAACTTCTTGGACGCCTCCGTGATCTTGCGCTGCTGCTGGATGATGCGCCGTCGTCTATGTTGACACTCGGCTGAAGATGTAAATTCTCTCAAAGACGCCGCGATACTGCTCCAGAATCAGGCTGATCAGAGCCACGGTTTTGCCCGATTTTGATGGCCCTGGCACCAGGGGCACCACGGGGTCAGAGGGCTGCTTACTGCTATACTCTGTCGTAGGAAACAGCTTTGCGTTGCTTCCCAGTTTTGCTGCCGGGAAGCCGGGCGGCGAGTCCGTCGCTGTGTAGCGACGCGCTGACGGAGTTTTCTGTGAGTGCCAGGATTGACGGCTGGGCGTGTGAATGGTGAAAAAAACACTCCGCCAGTGGCCCCCGCGAGTGACGGACTTCGGCGCTGGCCCGGCGATGGGTTTTTCGGGCAAAAAAGCGAGGTCGGAGACTTCCGACCTCGGTGGAAGAATCCCACCGGTGTGGCGCGGGCTCGGCAGGAGGCTTCTATGCCAGGCAGGTGGCGCGGCCGGGTGGCGTGTCAGCGGCGCGGCTGTGATGCTCGAGAACACAAGTGCCACTTGTGTTCTCGAAGTGCCTCGGAACTGAAAACAGGCACGGACCATTTTTTGGTTGCTGCCCGCGTGGAGTTCGGAACTGGAAACGGGCACCACCCATTTTTTGGGCGCTGCCCGCGTGGAGATCCACTGCAGACTGCGCCGCGCGAAAGCGCGAACACAGAACATAGCACTCGGGGGTTTCCCAAATGGATTCTATTCTACCTGAGAGGCTCCTGGCACTCGTCCGTCCAGGAAATGACCTCGTCCTGCGAAGGATTCGAAGTCCGCGCAGGCGTGTGGCTGCAAAATAATGACCCCTAGATATGCTTGCAAAATGCCAAGCAGCTGCGTTTCTGCAAGGCGAGCTAAAAAAACAGGGACAAAAAAGAAAGCCAAGCCAAAAGCCAGCCAGGAGCCAAACCAAACCAGCCAGAAAGCCAGCCAGGAGCCAAGCCAAACCAACCAGAAAGCCAGCCAGAAGCCAAACCAAACCAGCCAGAAAGCCAAACCAGCCAAACCAAACCAGCCAGAAAGCCAGCCAGGAGCCAAACCAAACCAGCCAGAGAGCCAGCCAGAAGCCAAGCCAAACCAGCCAGAAAGCTAGCCAGGACCAAGCCAAACCACCTGAAAAAGCCAAAAAGAAAGCCAAGCCTAACCAGCCAAATGCCAGCCAGAAGCCAACCAAAAAAGCCAGCCAGGGTTTCCTTTGAGGGCGCTCGCCTTGCAGAAACAAAGGCAGCTGCTGGGCATTTTGCCAAACCGCAAATCTAGGGGTCATTATTTTGCAGCCACACGCCTGCACGCAGCGTTTTAGACTTCGAATCCTTCGCAGGACGAGGTCATTTCCTGGACGGACGAGTGCCAGGAGCCTCTCAGGTAGAATAGAATCCATTTGGGAAACCCCCTCTAAAGAGAGGCTGGTGCGAGCGCTCGGCCTTAAGCAGCGCATCCTTGCAAGGCCGCTTGTTGAAAGGCCGCTGGGCCGTCAGAGCAGTCGCAAGGCAGCAAGCGTTCCGCCCCACCCGCGCGGCTAAGCCATGCCTGCACGCGTCGGAAGGCCGCCGAGAAAGTCATCTTGAGCAGCTGCGGCGGGTTTGTTTTAAGACCATTCAAGCATTGGGACCATTCGAGCATTTGGCGGGCTTTTTTTCTTTGCGCGAGTCCAAGCTCATTAGAGCGTTCGCCTGCGAAGATTTCTGTTCTTCCTTGAGGATCTTGACGCGGCGCTCCAGCTCCTCACGGCGCCAAGTCTTACGGTTGACCTCCCCCTCAAGCAGAGCAGCCTGCTTCTGCACCTCCGCAGTTCCGCTAGATCTCGCTTACCAAGCTTGTAGCTGCGCTCCCTGCCTGCGGAAATTACCTTCTCGCGCTTCCGCTCCTCGCTGCGCGTAGTTTCGACGAGGAGCTCCCCTTCAAGGAGCGCGATGAGACACCGGTGGTGCAGATGCTCGGCCTCGAGCAGTGCATCCTCGCGAGGACGCGCGGGAGGCCGCTGGGCCATCAGAGCGGCCGCAAGGCTGGGAGTGTCCTCGTCCACCCACACGGCGGGCTTCTCCATAAGCCATGCCTGCGCGCATCGGAAGGCCGCCGAGGAAGTCATCTTGAGCAGCTGCGGCGGGTTTTTTTGAGACCGTTCGAGCATTTGGAATTTGGCGGGCTTTTTTTCTTTGCGCGAGTCCAAGCTCATCAGAGCGTTCGCCTGCGAAGATTTCTGTTCTCTTCCTCGAGGACCTCGACGCGGTGCTCCAGCCGCCTGCGGAGAATGTCGATGCTGCGCTCCAGCTCCCCAACGCGCTCCTTAGCCAGCGCCGCTCGCTCACGCTCTTTGTCGAGGAGATCGTTAAGGTGGTCCAGCCTCCAGCGGAGATTTCTGTTCTTGAAGTTCCGCTCCTCGCAGCGCTGCTCTTCACAGTGGATGTTCTCATAGAGGTGCTCGATGAGACGCCGGTGGTACAGACGCTCGGCCTTGAGCAGCGCGTCCTTGCAAGGCCGCTTGTTGGGAGGCCGCTGGGCCATCAGAGCGGCCGCAAGGCTGGGAGTGTCCTCGCCCACCCACGCTGCGGGCTTCTCCAGAAGCACGTCGCTGAGGAAGTCATCTTGAGCAGCTGCGGCGGATCGAAAACGAGAGCTCGGGATCTTTTTTTTAGCGCGTCCTCAAGCTCATCAGCGCGCTCGCTCGAGGATCTCGCCGAGGCGCTCCACCCGCTGGCGGATGTTGCTGCGCTCCAGCTCCTCAACGCGCCGCTCCGCCTGCACCGCTCGCTTGCGGGTTTGCTTGAGGAACTCGTTCTTGCGGTCCAGCATCCAGCGGAGATTTTTGTTGTCGCGCTCCCGCTCCTCGCGGCACAGAGTTTCATCGAGGAGCTCCTCATCGAGCTGCGCGATGAGATGCCGCTGGTGCGAGCGCTCGGCCTCGAGCAGCGCGTCCTCGCGGGGCCGCTTGCGTTGCATGTCGCAGGGAGGCCGCTGGGCCATCAGAGCAGCCGCAAGGCAGGGAGCGTCCTCGTCCGCCCACGCAGCGGGCTTCTCCAGGAGCCATGCCTGCACGCATCGGAAGGCCGCTGAGGAAGTCATAGTGAGCAGCAATGCTTCGCTGCGGCGGTTCGAAATCATAAAAGCGAGAAAGCGAGAA
>CAUJNA010002006.1:17500-25000 GCA_963377175.1 Effrenium voratum
CGAACAACTTTGAAAAATGCCAACAGGTCGGCCAAAACCAAATAAAAATATTACCTAAAGAACCCAGCAAAATAAAACAAAAAAAAAAACCCCCCCCAACAGCAATACCTAGAAACCCAAACCAAC
Organism: Effrenium voratum; assembly: GCA_963377175.1. Lineage (NCBI taxonomy): Eukaryota > Dinophyceae > Suessiales > Symbiodiniaceae > Effrenium > Effrenium voratum. The sequence goes on from CAUJNA010002006.1 coordinate 17,627, forward strand.
AGCCCAAACAGCCAGCAAAGCCAACACCACCAGCTCTTTCACCAGCCGCAGCACACAAGCCATGGAACCTAAACCCTAAAACCCAAGCAAGACCAAAAGCGCCAGCCCAACAGCCCAACCCAACAGCCCTACAGCTTAAAAACCCTGCCCAGCCATTAGCCCAATAGCCCACCAGCCCAACAACAGCCCCAGCCCAACAGCCAAAAGCAACAACAGCCCAACAAGCCCAGCAACCCAAGAACAACATAACCCAATTACAAACATGAGTCCCAGCAGCAGAAATAGAACCCAATTGTCATCAAGCAACCCTCAACCCAACAACAGCCCAACAAAAAGCAACAACAGCCCAACCCCCCAGTAGCCCAGCAACCCAAGAACAACCGAACCCAACCCAACCACAAACCTAGCTCCCAGCAGCGCTAGTAGAACCCCAACAGCCCAACAGCCAAACAGCAAAAAGCAACAGCAGCCCAACAACCCAGTAGCCCAACAACCCAAGAACAGCCTAACCCAACCACAAGCCTTGCTCCCAGCAGCACCAGTAGAACCCAACAGTCAAACAACCCTGGCAGCCCAACAGCCCAGTAGCCCAACAACCCAGTGGCCCAACAACCCAAGACTTATTCCCAGCAGCAGAAGTGTCAAACCCCACCAAGTCGAACAACCCTGAAAGAGCCAAACAGGTCAGCAAAACAATACAAAAGAACCCAACCAACAGCCCAGCAGTGCAACAACCCAACAGCAAAACCAAGAACCCAACCAACAGCCCAACAGCCAGCAGCCCAACACCACCAGCTCCCCGGTCAGCCCTAGCAGCACAAGCCCTAAACCCTAAACCCTAATAACAGGCACCTAACAGCCAAACAACTCTGACAGCCCACCAGCCCAACAGCCCATCCCAACAGCCCGGCAGCTTAAAAACCCTGCCCAACAGCCATTAGCCCAGCAGCCCACCAGGAACCCAACCAAGCAGCCCAACAGCACCAGCTCACCGCAGCCCTAAACCCTAAACCCAAATTCAGCAAGCCTAACAGGCAAGAAAAAACCACCCCCCCCCCCCCCTAAAAAAAAAATAAAAAAAAAAAAATAAAAAACCCAAAAAAAAAACCCTGAAAAAACTTTTTTCCCAAAAAGAAGGCCCACGCCCAACCCAACAGCCCAAACAGCCTAAAAACCCTGCCCAACAGCCATTAGCCTAACAGCCCACCAGCCCAACAACAGCCCCAGCCCAACAGCCAAAAGCAACAACAGCCACAACTCAGTAGCCCAGCAACCCAAGAACAACTTAACCCATTCACAAACAGAATCCCAGCAGCAGAAATAGAACTCAACTGTGAGACAACCCACCAGCCCAACAGCCCAACAGCCAAACAGCAAAAAGCAACAGCAGCCCAACAACCCAGTAGCCCAACAACCCCATAGCCAACAACCCAAGAAAAGCTTAAACCAAACGCAAAACCTTGCTCCCCAGCAGCACTAGTAAAGAATCGAACAGTCAAACAACCTCTGGCCAGCCCAACACAAGCCCAGTAAGCCCCACAAACCCAGTGCCCAACAACCCAAAGACTTATTCCAGCAGCAGAACTGGAACCCAGCAGTCAAACCCCACCAAGTCGAACAACCCTGAAAGAGCCAAACAGGTCAGCAAAACAATACCAAAGAACCTAACCAACAGCCCAGCAGTGCAACAACCCAACAGCAAAACCAAGACCCCAACCAACAGCCCAACAGCCAACAGCCCAACAGCCAGCAGCCCAACACCACAAGCTCCCCAGTCAGCCCCAGCAGCACAAGCCCTAAACCCTAAACCCTAAACCCAGCAAGCCTAACAGGCAGACCTAACAGCCAAACGACTCTGACAGCCCACCACCCAAACAGCTCATCCCAACAGCCCGGCAGCTTTTTTCCCTGCCCAACAGCCATTAGTCAGCAGCCCACCAGGAGCCCAACCAACAGCCCAACAGCCAGCAGCCCAACAGCACCAGCTCCCCGATCAGCCCCACAAGCCCCAAACCTGGGCCCTAAACCCAGCAAGCCTAACAGGCAGACCTAACAGTCAAGGCCCAACAGCCAGCCCAACAGCTTAAAAACCCTGCCCAACAGCCATTAGCCCACAGCCAAAAGCAACAACAGCCCAAGAACTCAGTAGCCCAGCAACCCAAGAACAACTTAACCCACTTACACACCTGAATCCCAGCAGCAGAAATAGAACTCAACTGTCAAGGAACCTTCCAGCCCAACAGCCCAACAGCCAAACAGCAAAAAGCAACAGCAGCCCAACAACCCAGTAGCCCAACAACCCAAGAACAGCTTAACCCAACCGCAAACAGTAGAATCCAACAGTCAAACAACACTGACAGCCCAACAGCCCAGTAGCCCAACAACCCAGTGGCCCAACAACCCAAGACTTATTCCCAGCAGCAGAAGTGGAACCCAGCAGTCAAACCCCACCAAGTCGAACAACCCTGAGCCAAACAGGTCAGCAAAACAATACCAAAGAACCCAACCAAGTTTGGGGCTTGTGGGGCTGACCGGGGAGCTGGTGCTGTTGGGCTGCTGGCTGTTGGGCTGTTGGGTTCCTGGTGGGCTGCTGACTAATGGCTGTTGGGCAGGGTTTTTAAGCTGCCGGGCTGTTGGGATGAGCTGTTTGGGTGGTGGGCTGTCAGAGTCGTTTGGCTGTTAGGTCTGCCTGTTAGGCTTGCTGGGTTTAGGGTTTAGGGTTTAGGGCTTGTGCTGCTGGGGCTGATCGGGGAGCTTGTGGCGTTGGGCTGCTGGTGGGCTGTTGGTTGGGTTCTTGGTTTTGCTGTTGGGTTGTTGCACTGCTGGGCTGGGTTCTTTGGTATTGTTTTGCTGACCTGTTTGGCTCTTTCAGGGTTGTTCGACTTGGTGGGGTTTGACTGCTGGGTTCCAGTTCTGCTGCTGGGAATAAGTCTTGGGTTGTTGGGCCACTGGGTTGTTGGGCTACTGGGCTGTTGGGCTGCCAGGGTTGTTTGACTGTTCGATTCTACTAGTGCTGCTGGGAGCAAGGTTTGCGGTTGGGTTAAGCTGTTCTTGGGTTGTTGGGCTACTGGGTTGTTGGGCTACTGGGTTGTTGGGCTGCTGTTGCTTTTTGCTGTTTGGCTGTTGGGCTGTTGGGCTGGTGGGCTGGAAGGTTCCTTGACAGTTGAGTTCTATTTCTGCTGCTGGGATTCAAGTTTGTAATTGGGTTAAGTTGTTCTTGGGTTGCTGGGCTACTGAGTTCTTGGGCTGTTGTTGCTTTCGGCTGTTGGGCTGGGGCTGTTGTTGGGCTGGTGGGCTGTTGGGCTAATGGCTGTTGGGCAAGGTTTTTAAGCTGTTGGGCTGTTGGGTTGGGCTGTTTGTTGGGGCTTGAATGTTAGGTCTGCCTGTTAGGCTTGCTGAATTTGGGTTTAGGGTTTAGGGCTGCGGGGAGCTGGTGCTGTTGGGCTGCTTGGTTGGGTTCCTGGCGGGCTGCTGGGCTAATGGCTGTTGGGCAGGGTTTTTAAGCTGCCGGGCTGTTGGGATGGGCTGTTGGGCTTGTTTGGCTGTTAGGTCTGCCTGTTAGGCTTGCTAGGTTTAGGGTTTAGGGTTTAGGGCTTGTGCTGCTAGGGCTGACCGGGGAGCTGGTGGTGTTGGGCTGCTGGCTGTTGGGCTGTTGGTTGGGTTCTTGGTTTTGCTGTTGGGTTGTTGCACTGCTGGGCTGTTGGTTGGGTTCTTTGGTATTGTTTTGCTGACCTGTTTGGCTCTTTCAGGGTTGTTCGACTTGGTGGGGTTTGACACTTCTGCTGCTGGGAATAAGTCTTGGGTTGTTGGGCCACTGTGTTGTTGGGCTACTGGGCTGTTGGGCTGCCAGGGTTGTTTGACTGTTGGGTTCTACTAGTGCTGCTGGGAGCAAGGCTTGTGGTTGGGTTAGGCTGTTCTTGGGTTGTTGGGCTACTGGGTTGTTGGGCTGCTGTTGCTTTTTGCTGTTTGGCTGTGGGGCTGTTGGGGTTCTACTAGCGCTGCTGGGAGCTAGGTTTGTGGTTGGGTTGGGTTCGGTTGTTCTTGGGTTGCTGGGCTACTGGGGTGTTGGGCTGTTGTTGCTTTTTGCTGGGCTGTTGTTGGGTTTAAGGTTTGGGTTTGGTTGTTGTTGGGTTGTTGGGCTACTGGCTGTCGCTGAGCTTTTTGGCATGGTTTTTCAAGCTGTTGGGCTGCTGGGTTGGGCTGTTGGGCTGGTGGGCTGTCAGGGTTGTTTGACTGTTGGGTCTGCTTGTTAGGCTTGCTGGGTTTAGGGTTTAGGGTTCTGGTCAACTGCTGGGTTCATGTCTACTGCTAGGAGTAAGGTTTGTGGTTGGGTTGGGTTGTTCTTGCGTTGTTAGGCTGCTGGGTCGTTTTGCTGGGTTGTTGAGCTGTTGTTGCTTTTTGCTGCTTGGCTGTTGGGCTGTTCCTGTTGGGCTCTTTCAGGGCTGTTCGACTTGGTGGTGTTTGACTGCTGGGTTCCACTTCTGCTGCCGGGAATAAGTCTTGGGTTGTTGGGCCACTGGGGTGTTGGGCTTCTGGGCTGTTGGGCTGTCAGGGTTGATTGACTGTTGGGTTCTACTAGTGCTGCTGGGAGGCTGCTCTTGGGTTGTTGGGCTACTGGGTTGTTGGGCTGCTGTTGCTTTTTGCTGTTTGGCTGTTGGGCTGTTGGGCTGGCGGGTTGTTTCACAGTTGAGTTCTATTTCTGCTGCTGGGAGGCTTGCTGGGTTTAAGGTTTAGGGCTTGTGCTGCTGGGGCTGACCGGGGAACTGGCGGTGTTGGGCTGCTGGCTGTTGGGCTGTTGGTTGGGTTCTTGGTTTTGCTGTTGGGTTGTTGCACTGCTGGGCTGTTGGTTTGGTTCTTTGGTATTGTTTTGCTGACCTGTTTAGCTCTTTCAGGGTTGTTCGACTTGGTGGGGTTTGACTGCTGGGTTCCACTTCTGCTGCTGGGAATAAGTCTTGGGTTGTGGGGCCACTGGGTTGTTGGGCTACTGGGCTGTTGGGCTGTCAGGGTTGATTGACTGTTGGGTTCTACTAGTGCTGCTGGGAGGCTGCTCTTGGGTTGTTGGGCTACTGGGTTGTTGGGCTGCTGTTGCTTTTTGCTGTTTGGCTGTTGGGCTATTGGGCTTTGGGCTAATGGCTGGGCAGGGTTTTTAAGCTGTTGGGCTGTTGGGTTGGGCTGTTGGGCTGGCGCTGTTAGGCTGGCTGGGTTTAGGGTTTATGGTTTAGGGCTTGTGCTGCTGCGGCCGACCGGGGAGCTGGTGGTGTTGGGCTGCTGGCTGTTGGGCTGTTGGTTGGGTTCTTCGTTTTGCTGTTGGGTTGTTGCAGGGTTCTTTAGTATTGTTTCGCTGACCTGTTGGGCTCTTTCAGGGTTGTTCGACTTGGGGGCGCTTGACGTTGGGCTGTTGTTGCTTTTTGCTGCTGGGCTGTTGGTGGGTTTAGGGTTTAAGGTTTGGGTTTGGTTGTTGTTGGGTTGTTGGGCTACTGGCTGTTTGACTGTTGGGTAGTACTAGTGCTGCTGGGAGCAAGGTTTGTGGTTGGGTTAGGCTGTTCTTGGGTTGTTGGGCTACTGGGTTGTTGGGCTACTGGGCTGTTGGGCTGTCAGGGTTGTTTGACTGTTGGGTTCTACTAGTGCTGCTGGGAGCAAGGTTTGTGGTTGGGTTAGGCTGTGCTTAAGTTGTTGGGCTACTGGGTTGTTGGGCTGTTGTTGCTTTTTGCTGTTTGGCTGTTTGGCTGTTGGGCTGGTGGGCTGGTGGGCTGGAGGGTTGTTTGACAATTTGGTTCTATTTCTGCTGCTGCGACTCATGTTTGTAATTGGGTTAAGTTGTTCTTGGGTTGCTCGGCTACTGAGTTGTTGGGCTGTTGTTGCTTTTGGCTGTTGGGCTGGGGCTAGCTGGTGGGCTGTTAGGCTAATGGCTGGGCATGGCTTTTAAGCTGTTGGGCTGGCTGGGTTTAGGGTTTAGGGTTTTAGGGCTTGTGCTGCTGCGGCTGACCGGGGAGCTGGTGGTGTCGGGCTGCTGGCTGTTGGGCTGTTGGTTGGGTTCTTGGTTTTGCTGTTGGGTTGTTGCAGGGCTCTTTCAGGGTTGTTCAACTTGGGGGCGCTTGACGTTGGGCTGTTGTTGCTTTTTGCTGCTGGGCTGTTGGGCTGTTGGGCTGGTGGGCTGGAGGGTTGTTTGATGACAATTGGGTTCTATTTCTGCTGCTGGGACTCATGTTTGTAATTGGGTTAAGTTGTTCTTGGGTTGCTGGGCTACTGAGTTGTTGGGCTGTTGTTGCTTTTGGCTGTTGGGCTGGGGCTGTTGTTGGGCTGGTGGGCTATTGGGCTAATGGCTGGGCAGGGTTTTTAAGCTGTTGGGCTGTTGAGTTGGGCTGTTGGGCTGGGCTGGGTTTAGGGTTTAGGGTTTAGGGCTTGTGCTGCTGCGGCTGACCGGGGAGCTGGTGGTGTTGGGCTGCTGGCTGTTGGGCTGTTGGTTGGGTGCTTGGTTTTGCTGTTGGGTTGTTGCAGGGTTCTTTAGTATTGTTTCGCTGACCTGTTGGGCTCTGTGTGTGTTTGTTCACTGGTTGGCTGTTGTCTGCTTTTGCCTGCTGGCATTTGGGTGGGTTTTAGAAAGCAAAAGGTTTGGGTTTGGTTGTTGTTGGGTTGTTGGGCTACTGGCTGTTTGACTGTTGGGTTGCACTAGTGCGGCTGGGAGCAAGGTTTGTGGTTGGGTTAGGCTGTTCTTGGGTTGTTGGGCCACTGGTTGTTGGGCTACTGGTCAGGGTTGTTTGACTGTGTTGGGTTCTACTAGCGCTGGGTTTGTGGTTGGGTTAGGTTGTTCTTGGGCTCTTGGGCTACTGGGTTGTTGGGCTGTTGTCGCTTTTTGCTGCTGGGCTGTTGTTGGGTTTAGGGTTTAAGGTTTGGGTTTGGTTGTTGTTGGGTTGTTGATTTTTTAAGCTGTTGGGCTGTTGGGTTGGGCTGTTGGGCTGGTGGGCTGTCTTGCTGGGTTTAGGGTTTATGGTTTAGGGCTTGTGCTGCTGTTAAGGCTGACCGGCAGGGTTTTGCGCGCTGTTGGGGGTTTTTAGCTGTTGGGCCCGTTGGGCTACTGGGGTTGGGCTGTTGTTGCTTTTTGCTGTGTTGAGTTGGCCTCTTGCTTTGCTGGGGCTGTTGTTGGGCTGCTGGGCTGTTGGGCTGGGCTGTTGGGCTAATGCTGTGGGGTTGTTGAGCTGTTGGGCATGGTTTTTAAGCTGTTGGGCCGTTGGGTTGGGGCTGGTGATGGGCAGAGTTGTTTGACGGGTTGGTTTGCGCTGGGCTGGCGGCTGTTGGGCCGGGAGTTCGGGAGCCCCAGACACGTTGATGCGGGAGGCCGAACCAGCTTCGATCCGCGTGTGGTTCGGGAGGCTC
>CAUJNA010002006.1:30000-47759 GCA_963377175.1 Effrenium voratum
CTGGAGGCCGTCATCGAAGAGCTGAGCGCCCTGCTGCCGAAGGACAAGCTGCGCAGGATCTACGAGCAAGCGACTCGGGACCCCTACAGCTTCCTCTTCGTGTATTACCTCAAGCCAAAGAATGAGATGTTCTACTTGCGCTTCGAAGAGCGTTTCGCATTGGAAAAAGAAGCCGATGGGAGCGGCGCTCAGCTTCCTGGGCCAGAAGCTGTTCGCGAGCTCCACACTGATCAGCGCACGGTTTGAGAACATCTCCTGCTGCACCTCCGTCGCAGCAGGCCCATCATCCGTCGAACAGGTGGCCTCCTATGGAAAAGAAGGATGACCACTATCTACGTGGACAGCCGCAAGAGGGTAGCCGGCTCAGACAGCGACTTCGAGGTAGACCTGGGAGAGTCCCTGCACCTGCAGAGCGACGCCAGGCTGGCTGTCTATAAGATCAGAATCGCGGACAGCTTCCTCTCGACAGACCGGGGCCGCTACTTGTACTGGGTAGACGCCGCGCTCGGCACGCTGAATTGGGCGCTCCTTCCGGAAGGCGCCTACACGGGCTCCCGGCTGGCAGCCTGGATCAGCTCCAACTTCGCTACTGCTACCTACAGCGAAACCACTAACAGCCTGAGCGTAGCCTACGACGGCAACCGCCTCATTCTGAACGATCTGGAGCTGCAGCAGCAGTTCCCTACCGTTGTGGACTACCCCACCTCGCCGGCCGCCTCGCCATCCAAGCCCTTCAGCATCGACCACATGCTCGGCCCGAGCTTCGTCTCCGGCGGGCAGCAGGTCTTCGAGTTCGTGCGCATGATGGCATACAACGAGGCCTACCTGCGCTGCCCCCAGCTGGCCAACGCCAGCCGCGTGCTGGGCAATCTGGGGGACGACATCCTGTCCAAGATAACGCTGAAGAGCGGCGTGGGCACCATAGTGGAGACCGGCTCCGATGACGGGCACTTCATGGCTGTTAGGGGCCCCATCACCCTGAGACACCTGCGCTTCCGGCTGACAGACCTGGAAGGCCGACTGCGGGGCTCGTCCTTGTCCTTCGTGCTGTTTTCGTCTAATTCCCCGAAGGTCTTTTAAAAAATATATTCTATTAAAAAAAACCGATGAAGCAAGCGCAACCGGCGCCAAGGCCTAGAGGCAGACCTCCGGGTAGTAAAAAACAAGCCGAAGCCGCCCGAGCTGCCCTCTCTCTTTAGAGGGAGATTCCCAAATGGCGTATATTCTACCTGAGAGGCTTCTGACACTCGTCCGTCCAGCATTTGACCTCGTCCTGCGAAGGATTCGAAGTCTAAAACGCTGCGTGCAGGCGCGTGGCTGCAAAATAGAGACCCCTAGATATGCTTGCAATTTGGCTCCAGGTTGCATTTCAAGCGAGCCAACCTTTGCAGGGCTAAGAAAAACAAAAAAAAAAGAAAACAAGGGGTCCCAAAAAAAAGGGTCCCCGAAAAAAAGGGAAAAGGGGTTTCCTTTGGCAAAGCTTGACATCGCTTGAAATGCAACCTGGAGCCAAATTGCAGCGCATATCTAGGGGTCTCTATTTTGCAGCCACACGCCTGCACGCAGCGTTTTAGACTTCGAATCCTTCGCAGGACGAGGTCAAATGCTGGACGGAAGAGTGCTAGAAGCCTCTCAGGTAGAATATAAGCCATTTGGAAAACCCCCTCTACAGAGAGAGATACGGGGAATGCAGGGATTCCCTGCATTGAACTTCCCCCCACGATTTGATTCCAAATTGCTCCATGGCTGACTCTTGTTGCCGCAATATTGCAACAAAATTGCGCGCCACTTCACTGCACAGAAGCCTCCTGCCGCGCCTGCCCGGCAATTAAGCCGCGCCAAGCCGCTGAACCCCCACTCTCCCCCGCGTCCTTGCTATATGTGCTATATGTGCTATATCTTACACGCCAAGCCGCTGAACCCCCACTCTCCCCCGCGTCCTTGCTATATGTGCTATATTTGCTATATCTTACACGCCAAGCCGCTGAACCCCCACTCTCCCCCAGCTCCTTGCTATATGTACTATATGTGCTATATGTTCTGTACGCGCGAAATCTGTACTATATGTGCTATATAGGGCCATATAGCACATATAGTACATATAGCATGGACCCGGAGGGGAGAGTGTGTTCAGTGGCTTGCCTTGTGAGATATAGCACATATAGTACATATAGCATGGACCCGGGGGGGAGTGGATGTTCAGTGGCTTGCCTTGTGAGATATAGCACATATAGTACATATAGCATGGACCCGGGGGGGAGTGGATGTTCAGCGGGTTGCCGCGCCCTGCGTAGCCTCCCTGCCGCGCCTGCCTGCGTAGACGCCAGCGTACGCGCCGCATGTTTGCATGGTTTTTGCATGTTTGCATGGTTTTTGCATGGTTTTTGCATGACATGTGGAACAGCTTGTTTTTTGCATGACACGAACAGCTTGCACGTTTTTTCGCACGGTTTTGCGCGCGGTTTTTTCATGGCATGTGGAACAGCTTGTTTTTTGCATGACACGAACAGCTTGCACGTTTTTTCGCAGTGTAGACGCCAGCGTACGCGCCGCATGTTTGCATGGGTTTTGCATGTTTGCATGGTTTTTGCATGTTTGCATGACATGACATGGTTTTTTGCACGGTTTTGCATGGTTTTTTGCACGTTTTTGCATGGTTTTTGCACGATTTTGCATGGTTTTTGCATGATTTTGACATGACATGATTTTGCACGTTTTTTTTTTCGCACGGTTTTTTGCATGTCATGTGGCTCAACCCCGTGCCCCCTCCCCCTGTTTTTTTTCCTGTCAGGCTGCACGTGTCAGGTGGAGCTGAACTTCTGCGAGGCGGGGCGGTGCCGAGCGGGCACCAGTAAGTAGCAGTGCCGAGCGGGCACTAGTAACTAGATGTGCCGAGCGGGCACGTGCCGAGCAGGCACAGGCAGTGCCGAGCGGGCACGTGCCGAGCAGGCACAGTGCCGAGCGGGCACTAGGAACCCCGGTGCCGAGCTGGCACCGTGGAGGGGGTGCAGTGCCGAGCGGGCTCTAAATGTGCCGAGCAGGCACCGTGCCGAGCAGGCACTAGATGTGCCGAGCGGGCACGTGCCGAGCTGGCACCGTAGGAGCGCCAAGGCGCAGCTTTGAAGCAGGCGTCCACTGTGGTTGAGTGGCTCGCCCAACGGCTTAGTACTGGCTCGCCCAAGTACGGGCTTGCCCAACGGCCCCTGAGTACTGGCTCGCCCAACGGGTTCGCCCAATGAGTACGGGCTCGCCCAACGGGTTCGCCCAACGGGTTCGCCCAATGAGTACGGGCTCGCCCAACCCCTTAGTACTGGCTCGCCCAACCTCGTTTGATGGCTTTAGTACTGGCTCGCCCAACTGGCTCGCCCAACTGGCTCGCCCAACTGGCTCGCCCAAGTACGGGTTCAGCGGCAAGTCCGAGTGCGCAAGACGTTCGTGTCGTCGTTGAAGAGTTCGATAAAGTGGAGGACAAAATCCTCCACTTCCAATTCCCGGCCGCACCTGCCCGGCATAGAAGCCCTGCCGAGCCCGCGCCAAGGTCGGGATTCTTCCCAGGAAAAAAAAATCGAAACTGTCGTCTAATCCGACAGTTTCGGCGAACATTGAAGCCTCCCCGGCCGCACCACCTGCCCGGCATCGGAGCCTGCCGTCAATCCTGGCGTGGCAACAGGATTGCCCTACTCAATCCTGTGCCCAACACAGGATTGCCCCACTCAATCCTGTGCCCAATACAGGATTGCCCCGTCTAGGCGCAGCGGGACACGGCGCGCACGGGCTCGGACCAGTGCTCCGCCACGCAGGGCAGCGCGTTGTTCTCCGCGGCCCGGTCGTAGAAGAGAAAGAGGCGGGTGAAAGGCGCCTCCGGCTCGCGCGCCAACAGCTCTCCCAGCTGGCGGATCAGCTGTGCGTGGCGCTCCTTCTTGGTGGTCCGCCGCGTCACGCCGGCGATCTTGAAGGCGTCCGGGTTGTAGCGCAGCACCAGCAGCTTGCGCCCGCTGCCAAGCGCCACGCTGGCGGCCATGTCAAAGTCCCTGCGCACGTCGCAGCTGGGGTCGTAGACCTTATGCTGCTCCTCGTCAACCTCCAGCAGGACGTAGCCCCACGGAGTCGGCAGGGCAAAGTCCGCGAAGGCGTGGGCCGTCTCCGACTCCAACCCGCAGCCGCGGAAGGGCAGGTAGTGCTGGTACTCAAAGGTGATCAGCGCGTCGCGGAGTGCTTGGTGCACCTCAAGCTCCTTACTCTTGGTCACCGCGCGCGGGTTGTCGCCGTGCATCGTTCGCATGTGTCCCAGCAAGCTCAGCGCTCCGGAAAACGGGAGATCTTGCCGAGGACAGCCCTCAATTTGACACACAAAATTGCAGCAGTCACGACACTGCTGCCGCCGCCGCCCGTGCTCGCAGATCGACGCGCCGCCGCAGTCGCGACACTGGTGCCGCAGTCGCCCATGCTCGCAGACCGACGTTCCACCGCAGTCACGACAGTGGTGCCGTAGTCGCCCATGCTCGCAGACCGACGTTCCACCGCAGTCACGACACTGCTGCCGCCGCCGCCCATGCTCGCAGACCGACGTTCCACCGCAGTCACGACACGTCCGTCGCAGTCGCCCATGCTCGCAGCGCGACGCGCCGCCGCAGTCGCGGCACTCAGCCCGCCGTCGCCCATGCGGGCACTTCTTCACATGCCGGCGCACAGGTGCCATCGCTGAACACTCTTGGTGTTTTCTTACCCGTCCCGGCGAGCAGCGACGCAAACGCCGACAGGAGTCGAACTTTCAAGATGAGAGTAGAGGCAGCTGTGTTTAAAACCCACAGGCGCCAGCCCGCCCGCCGCGGCAGAGACCACTGGAGGCTAGCAGGATGAACGCACCGCCACCTGCCCGGCAGAGCCGCGCCAGCCCGCCGACATGGAGGGCACGCAGCTGATGTCTCGCACCAACTACGAAGCAGTGGCCGGTTATTTCGGCCACTGGCTCCATCGTGCGCAGGTCCCGCCTTTGACCGGCAAAATCGGTCAAATCGAGTGTCAGATCAAGTGAGTCACATTGTAGCCGCGCTACTTCCGAAAATACCCTGGTGCGGGCCCTCTCTACAGAGAGAGGTAGAGGTCTTGGTGAACTTTGCTGAAGGAGCTCAAACGGTGAGCTCCTTCAAATTCGCAGGTCGGGTGTTGCGCTGGCGTTCGCCTGAGAATTTGCAGATTCTCACTGTTTGAGAAACTGCTGAAAAGTCTTCGAAGTGTGCGAAAAAAACACACACATGCCCCGTTACAAATTCCACGCCAACGTGCGGGCCTGGTGCGGGCCTGGTGCGGGCCTGGAGGGGTTGTTGTGTCAAACACACCAACCCCGAATCACAAGGATTACAAGGAAACTTCTCCGAACGGCCGGAATGCCACTCCAAGACCGAAGCCGCGGAGCCGGCCTCGCTCCAAGACCGAAGCCGCGGAGCCGGCCTCGCTTTGCGGAATATCCACTGGACTAAGGCGGCGATATGTAAACATGTTTGAAGGACCTGTCACCGGCAACATCCCGGAGGTCCTGGACAACGGAGAGGTGACTGACGGCACGCACGTCGCCGCAGGGCAGCTTGCCCTGGCTCTGACGCCGTACGCTCAAGTAACGGACCTGGCGGTGAACACGGCAGCGTCCGGCAACAACGCGGCGGCCATCCAGTCCCTGGACGACAGAGTCACCGCAGAGCTGGCCTCAAAGCTGGACAGCAGCGCGCTGGCGCCGGCGATTGCGCCCCTCGCAACGGCTGCGGCCCTGGCCACCACGGACGGCCAGGTGGCTGCGCACGGGAGCAGCATCGCCGCGCTGCAGAGCTCGCTGACCACGGGCCTCTCCAACAAGGCAGACCAGTCGGCCTTCGACGTGCTGGAGGGCGTGGTGGCGACGAAGAGCACCCCGGACAGCGTGGACCTGAAGCTGGCCAACTACAGCACCACGGCGGCCATGAACGGCTCCATCGCCTCGGCCAACAACGCCACGCTGGCCACGGTGGCCGCCAACCACGGCCTCAAGACGGTGGTGGACCAGCACTCCCTGGACATAGCGGCGAGGATCACGCCGCTGGAGGTGGACACCAAGGTGGCCAACGCTCTCCTGGGGGCCGTCACCACCGCGGCGCTGGCCTCCGAGCTCGCGAGCAGAGACGCCGCCATCTCGGGGCTGCAGGCCTCCAAGGCGGACGCCAGCGCACTGACCGCGTACGCCCTGCTCTCGGCCGTGGACACTTCCTCCGAGGTGGACTCAAAGATCTCGACCGCTCTCCTGGGCACCGTCACCACGGCAGCCCTGGACGCCGCCCTCGCCGGCAAGGCGGACGCAAGCGCGCTGGCCTCCCTGCTCTCCGCGGTGGACGGCTTGGACACGCCGCTGGAGGTAGACACCAAGATAGCAAATGCGCTGCTGGGCCTCGCCACCGAGGCCTTCGTCGCAGCGAAGCTTGCTAGCCGGGACGCCAGCATCACGGCGCTCCAGGCCTCCAAGGCCGACGCGGCGCTGCTGGCCTCGTACGCCACGAACGCCGCGCTCTCCGCCAGCGAGACCGCGCTCCAGAGCGCCCTCGACGCAATCCTCGCGGAGCTCGCCGCCCTGCAGCTTCCCGGAGGCGGAGTTGTTAACGCGCTGGCCTGGGCGGGCTTCACAACTTGGGAGCTCGTTCAGGGAAGCAACGTCGTTCGCAACCTGCACTTCGTGGCTCCTCTCTCTGCTGCGCTGGCCAACGGCGACGACACGCTGAGCATCACGGCAGACTGCTACTCCGTCGCAGCGGCGGACGCTGCCCTCGCGGCTGCGCTGCTGGCCTACTACACCTCCTCACAAGTGGACACTCTGTTGGGAGACTACCGCACAGGGGCAGCGCAGGACGCGGAGACGACCAGCGCCATCACGGCCGCGCTGCTGGCCTACTACACCGCGGCGCAAGTGGACGCGCTGTTGGGAGAGTACCGCACGGCGAGCGCGCAGGACACGCAGACGCAGGCGGCCATCGCGGGCGCGCTGCTGGCCTACCGCACCGGGCCAGCTCAGGACACGTTCACCAGCAGCCAGATCGCAGCAGCGCTGGTGGCGTACCGCTCAGCCGCAGACCAGGACACGGCGACGGCCTCGAGCATCGCCGCCGCACTGCTCAGCTACTACACCATCGCACAAGTAGACGGCCTCCTTGCGGGCAAGCTCGGAGTCACGGAGGCGGCCTCTGCGCTGCAGATAGCAGTGCGCTTTCCGGACGACGGCGGGGCCGACGAGGTGGTGGCCGCCATAGGAGAGCAGATCCTGGCCCCCACGGACGTCTCGCTGTCAAACTGGACGGTTCGCCCCCGCAGCGGCTGCAGCGTGGTCCTGGCCACGCACACCGCGGGCGCAGTGAGCGTGGACGGCTACACCCTGACCCTGGCGGTGAACCCGTGGAACATCGTGCGCACCTACAACTTGACCCCGGGCCGAGAGCTCCTCTTCGCCTGCCGCTACCGGCTCGGCACGGCCTCCAACTTCGTGGTGTACATGTCCGAGGCAGACAACGTCTACGACCCCTTGTACGGCAGCTTTCGTGGGCGACCAGGGCGCCTGGAGCACTGCCAAGATGTACTTCACAGTGCCTCCGAACGGGGTGGCGAAGCTGCACTTCGGGGCGCACTTCCAGGCGCCGGGCCTGCCCAACCAAACGGCAGGAACGGTGGACGTCTACGGCCTCCAGATCCTGGACGCAACCCTGGAGACCGGCAACGCGGTGGAGGAGGACGCGGCGGCCTCGGCGCTGCTGCTGAAGCACGAGTTCCTCGACGGGGGGGCCGACAACGTCACGCTGGCCACCCTGGGCGAGGTGCTGCTGGAACCCACGCTCACCACGCTAGGAAATTTCCTGGTGCGCTCCAACAGCCAGAGCTCCGTGGCCTCGGCCAGCTTCACGGTGGGAGGCTTCCAGCTGGAGGGCTACGCCATGACCCTGAGCGCCTTCGCCTAGAACATCGTCCGCACCTACACGCTGACGCCGGGGAGACGCTACTCCTTCGGCTGCCGGTACCGGCTGGGCACGGCCTCCAACTTGGTGATGTACGTCAGCGCGGCCGACAACGACTACGTGGGCGTCACCGGCACTTTCCTCGGCACGCCCTCGCAGGGAGTGTGGAGCACGGCGCGCCTGGACTTCTCGGTGCCGCCGGGCGGAATTGCGAAGCTGCACTTCGGAGCCTTCGGCGGCTCTATCCCCGGGCTGGTGCAGCAGTCGGCGGGCACGCTGGACCTGTACAGCATGCAGATCAGGGCCACTGCCTTCGAGGGAGAGTCTGTCTCAGTAACGGACCTGCTGGCGGACTCGCTGGCCCTCACGGGCTCGGCCACGCTGGACGGGCTCACCGCGCAGGGCAACGTGGCTGCGACCAGCTGCTGTGCAACGACGTGAACTGCACCGACGTGTTCACCACGGGCGTGGACGCCTCGGGCGCAGTCTCCTGCGCTGCGCTCACAGCCACCGGCACCGTCGCCGGGGCCACGCTGACGTCCACGGGGGCCGTGTCAGGCAGCTCGCTGAGCATCAGCAGCGCGGCCAGCGTGGGCCTGCTGAGCTCCGCCACAGGAATCACGGGCAGCACACTCACCATCAACAACACGGCCAACGCCGGGAACTTCACCACGGTGGGCGACGTGTCCACGGGGACGCTGACGGCCTCGGGCGCAGCAACCGCGGCGAGCTTCGCAGCCACCGGGGAGCTCACGGGCGCCACGTTGACGATCACCGGGGCGGCCTCCACGGGCCCGCTGGACTGCGAGAGCCTGGACTGCACCTTCACGGCCACGAGCGGCGGAGTGTCGACGGGCAGCGTGGTGTGCGGCAACGTGACGAGCTCGGGCACGGTCTCCGCGCCGCAGCTCTTCGCGTCCAACACGCTCATCGTGACCAACACCTCCGACTTCTCGGACGATCTCTTCCTGACGAAGAACTGGGCGGGCTGGAGCAAGCTGCAAGTGTCCAACAACAGCGCGGCCCCCGACAGCGGCCCTGAGCTGCGGCTGCTGGGCAACCAGAGCGCGCGGGTCTTCCTGGAGCGGGACGGCGGGGCGCACCAGTGCGAGCTCATCATGATCAACGACGAGGCGCTGGTGCAGACGAAGAGCCTCTCGACGCAGCTGTCATTGACCACGAACCAAAGGAACCCCGGCTGCCTCGTGATCGCGGGCAACACGGGCAACGTGGTCTGCAACACGAGCTTCACGAATTTGTCGGACAGCCGGGTGAAGACGGAGATGGCCGAGGCCGACGGGGCGGAGCTCCAACAGCTCTTCGACTCCGTGGAGGCCAAGCAGTACAAGCGCCCGGACATGAACGGCGACCTGAGGCTGGGCTTCGCCTCCAACGACTTCGCAGGAGCGAAGTGGAAGAACCTGACGGGCACCGCCCGGTTGAGCGACGGCACCGAGATGATCACCCTCGACTACTCTCACCTCACCAGCGTGCTGTGGGGGGTGTGCAAGGGCTTCCAGGCCCGGCTGGACGAGGTGGAAGCCTGGCAGGCCCAGCGGGGGCCGAAGAACGAGTAGAAAAAAAAACTGGTTTTGGGGCAAGAAGTAGGTGTGAGCAGGCCTCCGCGTTCTTGCGGAACCTTGCTCAAGCCCCTTTTTGGGGCAAGAAGTAGGTGTGTTCAGGCCTCCGCGTTCTCGCGGAACCTTGATCAGCCCCGGGCAACAAAGCTAAATGGAGGCGCTGAGGGACCTGGCCGACGACTTCAACGTGCGGGACCCGCGGAAGTTGTACCGACTCGCACGGCAGCGCGACCTCGACGTGACGCAGGCCATGGCCTTCGAGGCGCTGAAGGCCGACGTGGGCCGGCAGGTGCAGGCGCCCCGTCCGCGCGCGCTGGGCAAGTCGGCCGCCGAGGGGCCGAACGACCGGCTGCAGGCCGACCTCATCGACTTCAGCCAGAACACGCGGGGGAAGACGAAGTACGGCCTGGTGGTGATGGACGTCTTCACCCGGGAGGGCGCCGTGGAACCTCTGCAGAACAAGAACGCCGAGACGGTGGGCCGCGCCACCAAGCGCGCCGCAAAGGAGCTGACGGGGGACGACGGGAACTTCGTGGTCACGACGGACCTGGGCAACGAGTTCGCCACGCTGGACCGGGAGCTGCCCGAAAATGCCGGGCACCGCACGAAGCGGCCCGAGGACCGCAACGCCATCGCCGTGGTGGACCGGGGCATCCAGACGCTGAAGAAGGACCTGGCCACGAGGGTGGCGCGCTAGGGCGGGCAGTGGAGCGACCACTTCGAGCGGGCGGCCGGGGCCTACAACGCGCGGCCCCACGAGACGGTGCACGGCGCGCCCGAGGACGTGGAGAAGCAGCCGGCCACGGAGTTCAGGGACCTCCAGGACAACGCCGACAAGTTCCAGCACAACAAGGACCTCACCGAGCGGCGCGTGAAGGCGGTGGAGGACGCGGGCGCCTTCCGGGCGCCGACGAACGCGGCGAGGAGCTTCAACCCTCAGTACGGCGACGTGCAGCAGCTGGGGGCCGTGGACTCCATGACCGTCCGCAGCACGGAGGGGCGCGAGACCCTGCTGAAGCTGGCGCTGCCGGCGCCGCAGGGCAGCGGCAACGCGGCGGCCGGCTGACGAGACGGGGCAGGCCGGCGGCTGTGAGGCAGCTGGACGACTTCCTGGCGCCTCCGAGGCCCAGGACCCTCGACTAGTTTGAAAATGATTTTTGAGGCACTCTTCAGGCCTCCCCGTTTCCGGGGAAGCTTGAATAAAGCCCCTTTGGGCGCAAAAAAAAACTTTGATCACACTCAAGTTTGCCTGATCGAGCGTGCGCAGGCTGGGGGGAAATTCCCGGAGCCTGCTCAGCTCCTTTTTGGGTGCTCGGGAAACCAACGGGTTGGGCGAACCAATCAAAGCGGGGCTGGGGGCAACCCGTGCAAAACCGTGCAAAAGCTATTAGTCCAGGGTCTATATTGATGTAGGGCCTGGACTAATAGCATTTTTTCAGCGCAAAACCGTGCAAAACGAGCTATTCCTCCAGGCCCTACATAAATGTAGGCCCTAGAAGAATAGCATTTTGTGGCGCAAGACCGTGCAAAACGAGCTATTCTTACAGGCCGTACATACATGTACACCCTGGAGGAATAGCATTTTGTTGCGCAAAACCGCACAAATGTCCCTGGGTTTGGCTCCACTCTCCCCCAGCTCCATGCTATATGTGCTATATGTGCTATATGGACGCCAACCCGCTCCACTCTCCCCCGGGTCCTTGCTATATGTGCTATATGTGCTATATCTCACAAGGCAACCCGCCGAACCTCCACTCTCCCCCGGGTCCTTGCTATATGTACTATATGTGCTATATCTCACAAGACAACCCACTGAACATCCACTCTCCCCAGCTCCTTGCTATATGTACTATATGTGCTATATACTCTGTACGCGCGAAATCTGTACTATATATGCTATATAGGGGCCATATAGCACATATAGTACATATAGCAAGGACCCGGGGGGGAGTGGATGTTCAGTGGGTTGTCTTGTGAGATATAGCACATATAGCACATATAGCAAGGACCCGGGGGGGAGTGGATGTTCAGTGGGTTGTCTTGTGAGATATAGCACATATAGTACATATAGCAAGGAACCCGGGGGGAGTGGATGTTCAGTGGGTTGTCTTGTGAGATATAGCACATATAGTACATATAGCATGGACCCGGGGGGAGTGGAGCGGGTCAGCGCGCCCAACTGTGCGTCTTTGGGCAAGGCTGATCTGTATGCGTTCGCTCGGGCTTCTGCCTGGTCTGTGCCCTTAAAAGGCAGGCCCGGCTGTGTCGCGAATTACTGGCCGTTGTACAAGGCCCTCAAACTCTCCGCCATGGAGACCGCCTTGTCGGACCCGAACTTTCGCCTCTCGCGCACAGAGTCCTCGACACACTGCGCCGTCACTTCCACGAGGATGCAGCGCTTCAGCACCGCGCGCGTGTCCGCGTCGAAGACCTTGTCAAGCGGGCGAGCGCGCCACTCAAACCCGTCGATCATGAGGTCCGGAGGGCAAATCTTTGCCATGTCGTCCAAGCTGTGGTGGAGTTTCGCCAGGTCCTGCACCGTGATGATCCTGAACGTCTCCGCAGGCACCTTCACGTCGTTGTAGCGACATTTGATGGTGGCTGGCAAGTCGGGCGACAGACCGAGGAGATTCTTCAGCGTGTCCACTCCCCCGCCTTGGGCGCCGATGTTGCTGCTGCTGATCTGAAGCTCGTCCA
Organism: Effrenium voratum; assembly: GCA_963377175.1. NCBI lineage: Eukaryota > Dinophyceae > Suessiales > Symbiodiniaceae > Effrenium > Effrenium voratum. Next base: position 42,242 of record CAUJNA010002006.1, read on the forward strand.
GGAGCAAAGGCCTCTCGTCGCGCAGGAGGCTGCGCTCGACCGCGGATCGCAGCATGTCCGGGCTGGACACCATGACGAACTCGTCCAGACCCACGTCGCGGGCTACCATGGCTGCCAGGCAACTTGCCAGGGGAGTTTCCCCCTTGCCGCTGTCTCCGTAGAAGATCAAGGCCTTCGCTCGTCGCGAGCTCGCCCGTAGGCCTCGAAAAAGTCCAGTGGCTGCTTCTGGTGGACCTCGGGGTTGTACCACCAGCAGTTCACGGTGCTCTCGTTGATGACGAAGTCGGTCATCAGAAGTTGGCGATGGCGCGACACCAGCAGGCTCTCCGTTTGCAACTGGTCGTCCTGGAGTTGCGTGCGGAGCTGCAAGAGGGCCCTGCTCTGCAAGTGCACGAACTCGTCCTCACTGTTCGGCGGGCGCTTGCCGGTGTTCAAGGCCTTGTCGCCTCGGAAGGTCGTGTCGAGCATGATGAGATGGCTCTGGAACTCGGACGTCGTCATATCGCCGTAGTTCTTCAAAACCCGTCGTGGGGAGAACTCTGGCGCCGGAGGTTCGTTTGCTGCAACAAGGCCGTCGTACTCGCCCCGACTCATGGCCCGCATGGTCCCCTTCTGCTCCAAGCAGTTGGCCATCAGCATCACGACATCGTGAAGCTTCCCCTTGCCAAGCTTGTAGAGCTGGGTGGACGCCGGAGGATGGGGCAGCAGCTTCATGGTGGGCTTGTGGAAGAAGACCCACAAGTTTGCCCCTCTTTCGGGTCGAAGCACGACGTGGTGGCCGACGTCAGGAGGCTGAGCTTGGCCCACGAGGCGCCACGCCATCCAAGCGCAACCTTTGCCCTGGTACTTGTCGTCCCCCACCCTGTAAAGGCACTCCAGCAGTTCTGCTTCGGACACACCCGGGCCTGTGTGGCGGAACTCGCAGGGAACCAGAACGTTGTTGCTGCTGTGGAAGACGGGAGCGGCCTTGTTCCTCATGAAATCCTCGTCTTGCGGCTCGGCGGCCCTTGGCAGCAAGAAGGTGGTTACCTCCGGCTCGCTCTCCGGCTTCTCTGGCTCGCTCTCCTCGCTCGCCTCGCTCGCCTTCCTCTTCAAGTTCAGGAAAATGGGCTGGCGCGGAGACTGAGGCTTCACGGGCGGAGTGTCCGGGGCGGCTTCGCGGCGATTCAACCACTCCACCAGGCGATGCTCCAAGTTCGTCGCCGGGTAGTCTTCACCCGCGGGCTCCTGGCCGGCCTTGACGAGTTCTTCAAAGATGGGCAGAGCCTGCTTGCAGCCGATGCTGTGGTAGGACAGTATCTCCCGCAGGTCGCCCAGGGTCTCGAGCACGCGAGTCCCCATTCTCACGGAGTGCGGATGGGCGGTAGACAGCACCAGGTTCACTGCCGCCTCGCGCGCCTCGCGCTCGCACTCGGATCGAGTCGCCATCGCAGACTGTGCTTGCTTCTCGAGCAAATAGTGACTTTGTTGAAAGCCAGCTGTGTTTAAACCCTACAGGCACCACCCCGCCCGCTGTGAAAACGCTCTGACGGCCTGATAACCCGTTTGAACGCACCCCCGACTTGGCCGCGCCGAGCAAAAAAAACTGGGCCCGTAAAAAAAGAATGGCAAGTTGGGCGAGACAACGACAGCAGATCACGGAGGCCGCGGACGGCGGCGCCCGGGCACGCACGGGGGCGGATGGTGCCGTCGTGCTGAACCTGCGGCGCGGCCCGGGGGCCTACGCGCTGCTCTCGCGCGCGGACGGGCAGCTGACCCGGGCGGGCCAGCACTACTACTCCCACCTGGGCCTGCGGCCTCCCAGCAAGGACTTCGACTACAACCAGCCCCTCATCCGCGAGGGGCCCAACGACTACATCCTGCTGCGCAACGGGCAGAAGAAGCTCGTGCGCTCCCTGCAGGGCGGAGAGCACCGGCTGACCAAGCTGGGCAAAGGGCTTCTTCCGCGACAAGTACTACGAGTACCTGGTCCACGTGCCGGTGATCATCCGGGGCAGGCGGCGCAGCGGGCGGAACTACGAGCGCAGGGACTGGCTGCCGGTGAATGAGCTGGGCGGGGCCACGAGGCACCCGACCCACCTCACGGAGGAGCAGGTGGCGCAGCGGGTCAGGCAACAAGTGGAGGCCTCGCTGGATCCGGGCGGCCCGATCCTGCAGCTCTCGGACGAGACCTACTTCCTCGACCCCGAGGGGCACTGGGTGGTCAGCACCCAGAGCACGCACTACAGGAACTCCAGGACCGAGGTGGAGACGCTCCTCCGCCAGCGCATGAGGGGCCTGAGGAGCGTGAGCTTCCAGCTGCCCTGCGAGGAGGACGTGCTGCCGAGCGCCTTCGAGGACAAGCCGCTCTGCGTGCCCCGGCAGCTGGCCGAGCAGCTGCAGCTGAGCGTGGAGGAGGTGTGCGCCGACTTCGACGCCATGCTGCGCCACGACTGGAGGCGCCTCGGCATCTCCGCAGAGGAGGTGCGAGAGTTCTGCGTGTGGCGCAACGCCCCGATGCGCGTGCTGAGCTCGCAGGGCGTCCTGGTGGACAGCTACGACCCGGCGCTGAAGGAGCACCGCACCGTTTGCTTCTTGGCCTTCGACGGGCACTGCTACATGTACAGGGCCGTGAAGAGGGTGCTGGAGAGGCAGGCGCGCGTGCTGTACCGGGGCGAGGCGAGGCAGACCCTGCCGCCCATCCAAGAGTGGAGCGCTTCGACGCCGCGGACGTGCAGCCGGGGCTGTTCTGGTGCGAGGACCTGCGGGAGGCGCGGCGCCAGCTCATGGCCGTCGGCGAGAGCCCCAAGGTGGCCATCAGCAGCCCGGCGCAGTACTGCGGGCTGAGGCTGATGCGGGGCACCAGGATCCGAGAGCTGCCGGAGGAGCACGAGGTGCTGCGGAGGTGGTGCGAGGCGCTCAACCAGGAGTACCGGGGCCAGCGCCTGGCCGGCTTGGCGCACGAGAATTTTTTGAAGCTGCTGAAGGCGAAACGGGAGGTGCCCGGCGCGGCGGAGAGGCAGCAGACCTTGGCCGCGCAGGGCGGCAAGTGCGCGCTGTGCGGCTGCGGGCTGACGGCCGGCACCTGCGAGCTGGACCACGTGGTGCCGGTGAGGCAGGCCTTTGCGGGCAGCGTGCAGATTTTGCAGGCGCTGTGCGGCGACTGCCCAGCGAGAAGACGCTGAGGGAGCGCGCAGCCCACGAGTTTGGAGAGCCGCGTGCCCCCGGCGTCATGGAGTACGTCCGGAGCCCCAAGCTGCCCCCTCTGGTTTTTGAGGCGCAGACGTGCGCAAAGGACGCGCTGTACGTCGGCGTGGACGTGGTGCGCTGCAGGCGCAACGGGCTGGCCAACGCCCCCTTCCCCCTGCCCATCCTGTGCCCGGCGGACGGCGTTGAGCCCGTGGACGGCGCGCTGCCGGACCTGGGCTTAGTGGAGGGCTGCTGCGACGCGAGGCAGTCCTGCCTGAACCTGTTGCCGTACGTGGGGCCCGGCTGGTACCCGAAGGTTTCGCTGGCCGCGATGCTGGAGCTGGGCGTCTGCCGCTGGGACCACATCGTGTTGGGCATCTCCGCGCGGAGCCACGTGGACGCAGCGACGCTGCGGCGCGCGCTGGAGCGCATGGACGCCGCGTGGCCCGAAGGCGAGGAGCACATGGCCAAGCTCAGCGTGAACGCGATGATAGGCCTGTGGGCGCGCAACACGGAGGTGGTGTACAGCGTGCGCAGCAGCAGCAGCGAGCTGGACGGCGCGGGCGCGGACTTCTCTCAGGCCTTCGCCTACGAGGGGGGCATGTGTGGGACTTCGTCTACGCCAGGAGGCTGCTGAGCAACGGCACCTACCGCCCCATCCACGACGCGGTCCTCGGCTTCGAGCACTGCATGGTGGCCAAGGCCCGGCGCATCCTGGACGCGCCGCCGCGGTACCTGGCGCAGGTGAAGACGGACTGCCTGCGGACGCAGCGGCTGCCGAAGCGCTTCGCGGAGCGGCTGCGGGCGCTGGAGGCGCTGCGCCACCCGGACGGCACGCCCGTCTACCGCGTGGAAGAGACGAAGCCGTTGCTGGGCGGCAGGGCGCCGCGCATGGAGGCGGAGCGGCCCAAACAGCGGAGGTGGAACGGGGTGGACGACCCCGTGAACCACTGCCTGGCGGGCAACTCCCTGCTGCTCACGGGCCTGCCGGGCACCGGAAAGACGCACCTGGCCCGGACCATTGTGGCGAGGCTGCGAGAGCAGGGCGAGGCGGTGCACCTCGTCTCAAAGACGCACTGCTCCGCGCAGAACCTGGGGCTGGGGCGCAGACGGCCGACCACTGGGTGCGCAGGTACGTGCGCGGCGGCAGCGCGCAAAAGCTGGACTGGCTGGTGGTGGAGGAGATCACGCAGCTGGACATGGCGCTCTGGGCGGACCTGGCCTGCGTGGGGCTGAACGCCGACGTGAAGTTCCTGCTGCTGGGAGACATCCGGCAGTTGCCGGCCGTGCTGGACTCCTGGGCCGGGCGGCCCATCAGCGCGCCGTTGGAGCACAGCCAGCTGATCCGCGACCTGGCCGGCGGGCACAGGCACGAGTTCACGGAGAACATGCGCTCCGACCCCGGCATCTTCGACTTCGTGAAGTGGCTGCGGGTCGGCGAGGAGGCGTGCCCCACGCTGGAGCAGGCCAAGGCGAGGCTGAAGGAGCACTACCCCTCCAAGCCCGGGTGGCCGGACACCACGCTGGTCATCAGCCACAGCAAGCGCATGGCCGTGAACGCAGCGGCGAACCGGGCCCTGGCGCCGGAGGGCTCAAAGCTCCTGGAGCTGGAGACACACGTCATCCACATAGATTTGGGTTGTTGCCAAACAACCGATGGGTGTTGCCAAACTGCAACAACCCAAAACAGCCCGCAGAGCATGAGGGTTTGGCCGGGGCTGCGCCTCATCGGGGCCGGCGGAAAAATTCCCAAGGGCGTCTTTGTGGCCGTGGCTGGACAACGGCATGCGGCTGAAGAACCAGGAGCTGCTGCGGGCCACCCGGCCCAGCCACGCAGTGACCTACGCCAGCTGCCAGGGGCTCACCCTCCACAACCGCGTCCGCCTGGACCTGGAGTCCTGCCACCTCACGCTGCGCCACCTGTACGTGGGCGCCTCGCGGGCCACGAGCTCCGAGCTGCTGGAGGCGGCCTAGAACGGGCAGCACGGCGCCTCCAGGTGCTCCAGCATGAGGTGGCGCACCTCGAAGAGCACGCCCCACTGCCTGCCCATCAGCCACACGTGCCGGGCCTCCACAAGCGCGCGGCCCCTGCGGCGCGCGAACTCCGCGGGGCTCGGCACGCGGTTGCCGGCGGAGTCCCAGAAGAGGCAGCGCTCCAAGTCCATCTTGCACTTCACGTGCTTGCCCTTGGCGCTCACCTTGACGGCGCGCTGCAGCTGGCTCTCAAGCTCGGCGCGGTTGACCCCCGGAAAGGGCTTCTGGAAGATGATCATGTCGTCGACGACGGCCTGCTCCACCCCATCCGTCCACGCCCCCAGGTCGGTGTTGCTCGCAAAGCACACGCCCACCC
>CAUJNA010002007.1:0-47704 GCA_963377175.1 Effrenium voratum
AAACCAACCATAACCCTAGCGAAAATGATTGCGAAGTCTTTCCTTGGCCAACGCTGAGTGATACACATATAACATGCCATGCCCACCGAAAGAGTGGCAAAAAAGCAAAGAGACCCACTGTTTTGACAAGAGGCCGAAGTGTTTGCCAGCGCCCTTCAGCCTTCAACACGAGTTTACCCAAACGCATCCTTTTCGCTCCAATTGGTGGTTTGGAGCCGGGTGGTTTGGTAGTGTTCCGGGGTGGCTTCATGTTTCCCATGCAAACCCTCTACAAGAAGGGGTTGAAATCCAAATCAAAAGCATCAATATGCATCAATTAGGGTTTACCTGAGCCTTCGGAATCCTTCGGAATCCTTCGCATCCAACAACAAAGCACCAGGCATCCGGCGAGCCGTTTTTTTTTCCTCGCTCAGGCGCGGAACGAGGAGCTGGCGGAGTCCGCGCAGTTCTTCGGCTGAACGTGGGCTGAAGGTGGGCGAAAAAAAACACGCAGGCCAATGTTTTCACTTCGGATTGATCCTCACCAAGGGGTGTCAACACCCCTTTAACGAAAGAAATCTCCAAAAATTCTCCGAATTTTCGTGCCAATGCCTCACAGCCAGGTGCGCCCGGGCTTGTCGCCATACTCGCCTGCGGGGCTGAAACTTAACTGAGCTGGCAGGAAACATGAACTCACTTGCCCAAGAAACCCGGAAATGGCAAGTGGCCTAAGGCTGCAAAAAACCAGCTTCCAAGGAGTTCCTTAAGGGTCTAAAACCAGTTTCAACACTCCGCGCTATAGTCCGAAAAAAGTTACACACTCCAGCTGCAAAGGTCAAGATTGAACTTCATCCCGTAGATGCTGGGCAGGGATGCCTCCCGTGGTGAACATTTGAAACGCGAGATCCACGGTGAATGAAACTTTCAGGTTTGGAAAGAAGAAGAAGAAGATTTTGAAATGCCGCATCCCCTGAAGAATGGGCACGCCACATCGATGTTAAATGTGATATCCGCTGGTAAAGATTCCTCAAATACCAAATCGCTGGTAAACGTCCTCATGTGAAAATGAATAGCTTTCCTTATTCTTGGGTGACTCTAGCTTGTGCCTTCTTGGCCTTCCCTGCTACCTTCAGCCACTCGTCAAGCCAGGCCAAAGCTTTCCTCCTACTTGCCTCCTCCCCTGCAATAGGCCACAGAAACCTTCGAGCAAGCAGGTCAGAGGGTTCATCCTCTTGCACCCCACACTTCCAAACGTGGTCCCAGGTCCAGTTCTCTTCCCGGCATGTAGGACAGGGGATCTGGATGCCCCTTCGGCCCTCTGCGCGCACTCGACCACTGGCAATGCAGCCCGTTGCCGCGAGAAACGCTGTGCCTCCCTCCTGTGCCGCCTTCCTTGCCCTCTTCACCCTTGGCTCACTGTAATCCTCAAGCCCACCTCCATGGAACTCATGCCGGTGGTGATTGGGCAGCTTGTTGTACCACCACCGCCGCCAGCTTTCCCGCAGCTTGTGGAAGGCTTTTGGTCGCTCCTCAGCGCCCGTCTCCAACTCCACAAGGCGGATCCTTCCGCAATAAGGATGTGCCCAAGCTCCAGGTTGCGGGATCCATCCTAGTCTCCTCATGTTCTCCTCATGCAGCTCGTCAAGGTTGGTCCTAACTTCTTCCCAACCTAACTTTCTTGACCATTTTTTGCGGTTGGCCAGCGTGGCTGCATGTCTCCACATGATGACCGCCTCCCACATCTGATGCGCTCCTGCTAGAATGGCACGGAGTTCGTTGCAGCCGTGTACATATCGCCCTCCTGCCGCCTGCCAAGTGGCTTTGTCCCTTCTTTCCACCACAGCCTTCTTGGGTCTTTCACCAATCCACCCATAGGAAAGAGTGGGCAGCGCAAAGGTGCGAACGTCCTCATACTTCTGTAAAAGTGACCTGGGCAAAAATCGCACCCTCGATCTCCTCGTCTCCTCTTGCTTCGTTCTTTCCTCTTGTTTCTTTGTTACTTCATTCCCTCCTTCATTGCCTGGGCTTCCTTTGATGACGCAGCCCAAGATCACCAAGTCTCCTCCCAGCTGCTTGTCTGACAGGCGGCACTTGTGCACATTTTCCACCAGCTCCAGCTCCCGGCTGACTGTCTTCCAGTGCTCTATGGTCTGGAGCAAATCCTCATAGTTGCGAGCAGTGATGGATCTGTCGTCCATGTACACGATTTGCCGGACACGTTCTGGCCCCATCCTCTTGGCGATCAACAGCGCAGCTCCTGCCATAAGGTATGAAAGTGCACAGGGTGATGAGGGGTCCCCTTGGGAAGCCCCCGGTGACCAGCTCAGGTGGTCGCTGATCAGTGGTGCCCTTCGTACTGCACCATCTGCTTTGCTGAGCCTCCCAAACTGTTCCTCAAAGCGCACTTTCCTCCAGCACTAAGTTCCGCTGCTTGACTGTGGACTCAATCAAACCCCTACCATAAGATGAGGTTCTCCACATCTCCACGTTCACCATGTCAAAGGCTTTGGAGTAATCCAAGGCGGCGATGAATCCCATGGAGTCGAACTGTCCCTAAGATCACATAAGAAGACCAGAAGTAAATAATTGGAGTCGAACTGTCCCTGCAACAGGGCCGCCAGGGTTTCTGGGCCGGCGGCACCTTTGTATCCTCCTACCCATCCTGGAATATATTTTTTCCTCATTGCTTCCAATGGTTCGGATTGCGCCCATGTGCGTGACCAGGCTCTCCACATCACCGATGAAATTGTGATAGGCCGCATTTTCTCCACTTGGTGGTTGCCCTTCTCCTTCTCTTTGGGTAAAAAGACCTGCCTGAAGTGTAGCATCTGCTCTGGCACCATCTCCAGGTCTTCCCACATCTCCATTGCCTCCCACATTTCACGGGCGGCTTCCTCCGGGAGCGCTTTCATTTCTTCGCTTGTCCACTGGTCGGCTCCATGGCTGCCTTTGGCTTTCCTCAAGGCCCGCCAGAATGCTTTGTGGGTGGGTCTTGCCTTCCTTGGGCCCGCTCTTCCTTCTTCTTCTCTTGCTTTTGTCTCCTCATATACTTGCAGGATTTCATTCACTATTTCTCGGTTTTGGTTAGTGTACCGCCTTTCCTCCTTGTCTTGGCCTTCTCTTCCTTGGCTTCTCACCTTCTTCCAGTTTTTTTTCAGGGCAGGGGTGGCCTCCTCCTTGTTGGTGTACACGCCTTCATCGTCTTCTAAGTGCATTCCTTTCTTGAAGGTTTCCTTCTTAAGCCATTTTCCTCTTGCGCTCATGTCTTCCTTCATTCTTTGTTTCCAAATTTGGATCCTTTCTTCTTGTCCTCTTTCCTCCTCCTCTTTGATGGTTTTTTCCGCCTCTTTGCTAATCTCTTTGAGTGCTTCGATCTTCTCTTCCTCACTCCTCTTTTCTTCGGCTCCGAAAATCTTCTCTTCTAATCGTTCTCGATTCCCCTCTGTTTCCGTAGTTTTGCTTGTCCAGCCTTCTCCTCAATTCCTAATGCCGCCCTGCAAGTGAATACCAGTTTTTCCTCAAATTTGATGGACCCTTTTTTTTTTTTTTTTTGTTTTTCTTTTTTGCGGAGTCCTTTAGGTATGTCCAGGATGTGGCTTTTACCTCTGGCCTTACCGCTCCTCATTGCCTTTGCTGCTGCTCTTCTTTCCAATCCCCCCCGCCACCAAATCCTTGACATTCCTACGCGTATCCAAGTCTTCCTCTTCAAGATCCCACATGGCGAATAGGGCTGCCTTACAGAAGCATTGCTCTAACTTCAGGACGATCGTCTCCCAGCGGAATTCCATCACGAAGCTTTCGTTCTGGCTTGGGATGTCTCTCAAATGTAGTCTACTTTCGACTTTCCTGACAATGCCTCTCCATCCTTGCTTTTCTCCATCCTCCCATGCTTCTTGCACATATTTCCTCCATTGGCTCCATGTCAGCCATCTTGGCTTGTTGTGTTGTACCACTTTCTTGAACCTTCCTTCCGCTGGTTTTTGTGGCGCATTGCATCTCCAGGTCGTCGAGCACAACTTGCGATCGCTGAGTTTGGCCTTTCCTGCTTTCATAGCGGTAAACTCCTCCGGGTGTGATGCGACGAAGTAGTCGATAATTGTCCTTCCTTCCCATCTCGTTTCGGAGAGGTCCTTGGAGATCTCGACCTGATCCCCTCCATTCAGCAAGGCGACTGTTCTCGCATAGGCATCGTGCCACGACTGATTGAAGTCGCCGCACCAAACCCATTTTCCTGTCCATCCCACCGCGTGGAACCAGTCGTGTGCCAGGTTGGCCCCTTCCAGGATCTGTTCTCCTCTTGGTGGACTGTAGGTCGTCATAATCATCTTCCCCATAACCTCGACTGCTAAGAGTTGGGCGTGCTCTCCCTCTCTTCTGCCCATCAAACGTTGGGGTAGAAAGGCTTTGACGATGATCGCCACTCCTCCTTCCTTCGTTCTTTCGCTGGCCACTCTCCTTCTGCATTCTTCAACTTTCCTCGTTCCTCCTGAGGAGGTGTAGTAGCATTTGTATCCTCTTCTGGCAAATGCGTTCTCAACGCCAATCCATTGGTCCTCATTGCATGTCACCTCCTGCAAGCAGAAAATGTCTGTGTCGTCTTCTTTTTCTTCTTCCATGGTGTGGATGAGCCTCCAAATTCCTGCTTGTCCTCCTCCATTCCAAGTAGTAATTCTTAGGCCTTCGCCGGTCACTTTGTTCTTTTGCTTTTTCCTAGCTTCCCTCCTGGTTTCTTTTTGACGGCCCTCTTCACTGTCCTCTTCCTTTCTTCTTGTACCCTCTTCTTTTTCTTTGCCCTTTCCTCCTCCTCTCATCCAGGCCCAAGGCCTGGTCTCATACCGTCACTCCTCAGTTTCCTTGGCACCCCTCGGCTGGTATGCGCAGATCCACGCCCGCTCAGCCTTGCTGATGCCAAATTTCTCGCAAATTTCTTTCTCGTTCTTCTTGTTCGCCATTCTCATTTTCATGTACCAGTGCTTCGTTGGCTTCGGAATGTTAGCCTCTTTCCAGTCGTACTTCACGCACTTCGGTATGACCTTCTCCCCTTTGTTGCTCAATCTTGTTCTGCATCTCTTGCAGTACTTGATTTTTCCTCTCCACTTCTGTGCGTTGACCAGGTTCATGAAGACCGGCTCGTGCCCCAGATCTTTACCCCTCTGGATCGCCTTCAACATTGCCCTTTGCCTCGCCTTGATTCTTGTTCCGGAGGCCTCGTCCTTCTTTTTATACTCCTGCTTGTGTTTCTTTCTGGCATAGTGATAGGCCTGTGTCAGGCTTACCCCTGGCTTACATTCCTTCAAGTGTTTTTTCTTTGTCATTTCCATCACGTATCTATGGGCTTTGCCTATGCATCCTTTTTCACAGTATGGGCAGACCCACGATGCATCTTCCTTTTCCTTCTTTGTCATCTTTTTCATCTGCAAAGGCAAGAAAAGGCTTCTAATGCCCAGGCCCGATTTCTTTCCTGTAGCTCCTGCCTCCGCTTGTTTCTTCATGATCTCTTGCCTTTCATCTTTGTGTGCCACTCCTAGGTGGTTTTGTACTCGCCAGCTTAGCTTCTGCCGGGTGTCCGCCTTGGTTTGGAACCCGCATAGCTGACATGTCCAATCAAGCTTTATTTCCTTCTTCCTGTCCTTGCCTTCCTTCTTCTTGTCTCCTGTGTCTTCCTCGATCCATTTCTTCCGGCTGCTTGTTGGCTCATCCTTCTTCCTCTTGCTGCCCGTGGTACTTTTGTGAGGCTTGAGCCATGACCATAGGTCATCTTTGGCTTTGCCCTCTTTTGATTCTGATCCTTCTGTCTTGTTGCTTCTGCTTGAGCAGCTTGCCGGTTTCAGCCAGCTGTCCAGTTCGTCTTCCTTCCTGGTCTTCCTTTCCGGAGTCGCGTATTTGTCCTCCTTACCTCCTGCTCTTCCAAAAATCCATCCTCTTTGTGTCCATGCTTCCTGTTCTTCCTCTTCTCCTTCGATCCATTGTCGGTCGTATCCATTCCTTGGTTTGGATAGTGCATAGTAGTGACCTTGGTTCCTCACCAGAGGCACTATAGGCGCTTTCTTGCTCGTTGCTCTGCATAGCCATGATCTTTTCCATTCCTCATTCTTCTTTTCCCACACTATCACGTGGCTGTTTTGGACCTCCATCAAAGCGCCCAGACCGAGGCCACAAATGTATCTCTTCGGTCTCTGCATCACCTCGATGAACTCCTTCAGAGTGTTGGCTGGTTGTCCATCTTCCGTATTTTCATTGGCGTATTTTTCTTCGCTTTCCTTTGTCCATTCCTGTTGCCAGCTAGTATTCGTAGTGATCAGGTGGTGAATGGCTCTTGTCCTAATAGACGTCGCCAGTACCTCAATCTTGTCTCTGATCTCGTCCATTGATTTTCGCGGGATCATCAGGAACCAGGGTTCTTAGGTGGTGAGAAATGGATTTGGTGAATCCACAGAATTTCCATCACTGTCAGCTTCCGCTTTTGGTTTGGAGGGGTTTCCCCAACCTCCACAAAAGCCGGGCTTCGAGCCGGAACTCCAAACCAACTACTAGTAGCCACAGATCCAAACCACCAACTAAGGGAGTTGCCCTTGAAATACTGATTCAAACAAAGCCGGCGGATGGGAAAACGCCCTCAGGAGGTCGGCCCTTGGTCTAAGTAAATGACGCTTCACTTATCTGGGCTGCCCGTTTTCCGATCCCCCGCTAAAAGTCTAACTTTTAGCAGGTAAATGGAAACTACCACTAAACACTACAAGGCTAAAAAAGCTAAGGGACCGGATGGCTCAAGTTATATATGGTGTGTTTGGGGCCTCAAAGGCTCAACCCAGGGAGTATGTACATAGATACCAAAACCCTTCAAGCTGGGGTCATTATTTTGACTGTTTCTGGGGGCTATCAAAGTCAGAACAAGCGATTGTGTTCATCCAAATTGGCAGTTTCCCCTTGAGTATCCTTTTTAAACCGATTCACAACACGCCCATATACAAGCCATGGTACAGCTTACTGGTTTCCCAAGAGGAGATGAGTAATTTGGGTCCCCATGAACCATCCGGACGTTTTGACAGAACCTGCTGGGATGCCCTAGGACACCCATTGGCTGGTTCAGTTTGGGGTCATTTTCAACCCACCGATCTAACCAGCAAGACATGCGGTCCGACCGAGCACCTCAAGTCCTCACCCCAAGTTTGTCTCACAGGAATCGATCTCCGTTTGGTTTCCCTTTGAAACCACTCCAAAAGGGAGATCTCCAAAACACACAAACCCACTCATAAGCAATAGTCTACCTTAGTCTTCATGGACAAACTTGAGAATTCCCTGGTTTTTGTGGCTGACATTCAGAGGGTCGTCCCTGTCTTAACCAAAACAGCCTAGGTATTTGGGAGTATTCGCAGGTCCTTGCAAAGCTCCCCTTGAGCTCTTTGTCATTCAATCTGCGCGAGTTTCAGTCGTTCATTCCTTTTTGGACTTTGGCTTTGCAATTTACAATTGCATGATCCCTGGCAAGGAGTATGGCAACACATCAAGCAGCAAGGGAATGCAACTAGCTCACGAGTACCCTTGGAAGTACTCCGGAAAAGCACATGAACATCAAGGACAACCAGTCACACCCCTTTTGCTAGCCAATGAGCAAGCCAACAAAGAGATTTCTCGATGTCCGGTGCGGGCCTGAATCGAATCCCCGCTTGTTCCACAGTTCCCTCGCCTCTGAGGGGCTCCCATTCGTCCGCGGCAGACAAAAGCAGAAGGGGTAGGAGCCTGAAGATCATGGCTAAGGCTGTTCCCAGCGGCACGGGGCTCGCGAAAGAAGCTAAGCTGCAAGCCATAGAAACGTGTGACGAGAGAGCGCAAAAATCGAAAGCAGGGTCTAACATCGCTCCAAAAGAAGACTCACTTTCAGTTGGCCCCAATGCTGCTGTTTAATCCCCGCAAAAAAGAACATATAAGAGGACCCCTGTGAATAGTACACATGGTTGGGATGTTTGTAGGTCCGGGAATTAATACCAAGAAAGCCTGTCGAACATACTTAGGCAACCGCCGTCTTGGCTTGAATCCCAGGTTTGACCAATCCACAAAACGAGGTCCACCGGATCGCATGCGATCCTTGTAAAGGACTGCCCTCGGATATCTGCGGATTGCATGTCTTTCACCCTGGTGACAAGGTTCAACGTCCACGGCTCTCCAACCGGTCTGGGCCACGCCGAGATCAAAGGAAGTTGGAAAGATAAACATTCCTAGGTCCTCCAGTGGAGAGGTTAGAATAAGGGTACCAACCTTTTCTGTAGTCTATTTTAGTAGGGGAATCCTCCCGACCAAAAAAGGGTAAAAGAGCACTACTGGGAGACCTGGATTCACACACTTGCCCAGTTCGAACCTGGAAATGAAAAACTGATCGCCTTTTTGAACTTCTTGGTGTGCGGAGCCCATCAGCGATTTTTTCCCCCATGGGTCCACTCCTGTGTCACTCCCCAAAGTTTCGCTGGACAACCCGAACAGCCCACGTCAAATCCCAGAGCTCAAGCCTTGGACGGACATCGACTGCGTTTTCCCAGCATTTGGCCAATCCAAAACAACCACTGAATGAAGCCTCTGGCAAAGGTTCTGGGCAGAACCTGTCATCTCCCTCGGACACAAATTTGCCCGGAAGCTGGCCCAGCCTTCGAGCCAAGGGCTCCTGGCGCCGTGGCTCAAAACGAATGTGAGCCATGGTGGACATGGGGAAACTCTGTGAGTTCTTTCGCCCCCTGGCTTGTTGGCTGCTGAAATCTTGGTAAGTCTTAGTCCCCCCCTCCCGGGCTGCCCCTCCCAAATTAAACATATATCAGTATAGACTCTAGTATAGACGTGTTTGATCCAAGCTCATGTCGATCTCGGCTTTTCTGGGAAGACCCCCGACGGGTGTGTGATCAATGTTTCTGCAGCGCAGTAGATCCGCAGGTACTCTGACACATGGATTGAGGAAAACCCGCAGAATTGGGCAAGACTGGACAAGGCATATTCACACGAAACAATGGTTGGAGACATTCAGTCACCTAGTTGCTCATGAGCACCTACCTCAAAGGGCCCACCCGCGCCCCCATACAAGACGGAAAAACCTTGCCCCCGCTTGCAAGACAATGATAGGAACTCAAGTCTCCAAGTTCATCAAGTGTGGCAAGGCTCCAAATATGAGACATAGGAATGAGCGTCTTGCATTGTAATATGCAAGTTTATATGACAATGCAAGTGGCTGATTTGTTTCAAGGGACACACCTTCAGCGACTCCTCTGAAAGTCAACAATCATCTGGCCAGCCGTGACCAGCCGTGACCAACCCTAAACATGCTGAGAAGGAATGCACAGGGGGGGGGGAAGGCCAACTCAGTTGCAGCTCAAGATTGGATTGGCCAAGAACATTTTCCCCTCGCTTCGCCATGCTTCGCTGGCCGCTTTCTGTTTTGCTCCAAGTCAGTCGAATTCGTTAAAACGATTCACCGCATGGGAACGATCTCAGCCTCTCAGCCCATAGCGATGCCCTGAATAATCTTGGCGCCCATGTATTTGCCTGCCATGGGGCAAAGGAAGGAACGTCGGTCTCTTTTTTCCCTTGGCCCAGCGAGAGCGTAAGGTCAGGATTTTCTGACGGTTTCTGGTGATCAAAGTCAATTATTGTGCTTTTTGTTTCTCCCCTTAAAAAGGTTCCACATTTAGGGGGACTCTAGCTGGAGGAATGAGGCTGGCAAGCTGTGGTGAAATCCATGGAACCCAACACCACACCCTCAAACTTGGAATCCACCAGTCCCCTGGACCGGGCGGGAGCCTCATTTCGTGGTTGGTCTTTGGGGGTCAAAGGCCCTCACTTGGGCGTGGGTCAACTCTAAACCATCAGGGCACCGCAGGTTGTAGTCCAAGTTTCCATTTGCCAGGGTTCCATTCTCTCTCCCGCGCCATCGGAATCCGGGTACATATATTTTTGACCAGCCGACATTTGTTTGGGGACTTGGGCTCCTGGGTGCATATGTTTGACCCACAGCCACTTCTTTGGGGACCTGGGCTTCTTTGCCGAGCGTCGCAAGATCATCAGGTTGTAATTGGTCACGTCGTGCACGGACTCGAAGCAGGCACTGGCTCCGATCCACCAAGTCTTGCGCTGGCCTTGCATCTCCAAAAGGTCCCACACCTTGCCTGGGTGCGGTAACGACCCCCCTGCAAAAAGTGGTTCACCTTTTTGGGGGGTGAGTCTTTTCAAAAAGTTCAAGTCTAAAAATCCGTTGCCCAATAGCAGTCAAGGGTAGAATGGGCCAAGCCCAAAGCCAGGGAACTGAAAACGGCGAAGGCGGCCATGGCAAAAAAATATCGATCCCTGACTAAGCTTCACCTACCTGAATTCTGACTGTGACTCAACCGCCGCAAGAGCTATCTCGCAGGGAGGAAGAACTGGCCTGTTTGCCCGGGAATGGCGCTTGGAAACTTCAACATGCGAGTTTACCCCAAACAAAGGGGGGGGGGGGGCGCGGGGGGTTGTGGCGAAAACCTGAGGAGTGGCCAGCACCAAGTTTTCGCTTACTTCCCCCAATTTGCTCAGGTTCTTCCCTCGGTTGCTTTCTGCTCCACTGCTAAAAAAGTTTAACTTCTAGCAGTTTAATGGAGAACCCATTAGTTGGCAAAATGTGAAAGTCCTAACATCCAAACAAAATTTCAAAATGCACCATCGCCCGCCTTCTTGAACTGCTTCCTGTGGGAAGTGATGGAAGTACGGCCAGGGGTACTGACCTCAGTTGCTTTCTGCTCCCCTGCTAAAAGTTAACTTTTAGTGGTTTAATACGGAAAACCCACTAGTTGGCAAAAAGTTAAAGTCCAAACATCCCTTGGCAAACTGCACCGAAGCGGCGCAAGGTGTTCACGCCGCTCACATTTTGCCGCTCCAACTCGCCCCTGAACTGCCGCAGCGCCCGCTCCGAGGACTCCATGGCGCCGCCCTCGTTGGGCGTGCGGTCGCTGTTGCACATCATATCTCCGCCCTGGCAATAGTTCCTCAGCACGCTCCGCGCACGCGTCAAGCGACAAAGCGCACGTCAAGCGACCCGAGGAAACCCAGCCAAGTGAGCAAACATCGGGCATGTTGTTTTTTCGCGCGGCGTCAAGCCCCAAAAGCAGTGCCGGACCAAAAGAAACCCATGGGAAAAATCGGCCGGCTGCGGACCAAGTTTCTCATAGAACTGATACCCCACCCGCGTCTGACGGCCAGGGATCGGCTGCCCGAAAATCAAGTCATCCCAGCGGTCAGCGTACCAGGAACCATCGTGACTTGGCCCAGACATCTTGTCTGCTTCGTACATGATCGGTCGCCTCGCTGAGTCAGTGTAGTCCAGAACTGGCTCACTTGAATACAGCGTGGTAGCCAGGACGAAACTTTTCAGGCTTGAGAAAATGCTTTCTTCTTGAATGGCCACATCCTTCACAAAGTTCTTGGCATGCGCATGAGGGGCGCTGTAAATCAGAAAGTCGTACTCCTCTTCGATCACCTCGTTCTTGCCCTTCTGGCGGTACTTGATTCTTACAGGCGCAGAGGGATCATCCAGCTGCCGGTCGATGCCCTGGTCCAAAATCTCGACCCCATAGCGGACATCCAAGCCGTCCTTCTCCGCAATGGTGGTCCAAATCTTTTGGTATCCTGGCACAACTGCATTCTGGCTTTACATCTGAACCTGTAAGCTGGTTGGCGCGCAGTCGCTTAAACAAAAATGCGCCAGGCCTGAAAAGAGATGCACAGGGCGGCCTCAGCCGCGGCTGTGTGTCCGTTGTTTTCCACCTGCCCCTGGTGGTTTTCTTTTTTCAAGGGAAATGTACATGACTGGCAACGGTGTCATTTATCAGCGGTGCCTGTTTGCCAGGGGAACTCGCAAGGAACACCACATCTTCGAGAGACAAAGCTTATCTTTGGTGGCCATGCCCTCACAGAACTCCTGGTAGCTCCTTCTCTCCCTCTCAAAAGAACAACTTTGGATATCCCCAGCTCCGCAACGGCCCTTCCGATTCCCGTCAGCAAACTCACTTCCTGAGTGGACTGGCAACCAAAAAGCCTCTTTCGATTTAGCGCCAAACCCCAACAGCTACATGCTAAGCTCAAGAAACGAGAACGATTGAAAATACAGGGTCCTCAATCCTAATCCATAATCTCTATAGGGAAACCACTAGAAAAGGGATTTAAAGGTGCTTAGAGTCTGCCAGTCTCTCTCGTCCTTCGGGCAGCATGGTGGTGGTCCTCTTCACCACATCGGCGGCGCCTCCGACGATGGCGGTCACTACGGCACGCACCCAGGTGCCCCGAATTTGCTGGAAGAACTCGCTCTTGGGGTCGTAGAATTTCTCCAACTCCTGCCGAAAAAGGTGCGTTTTTGAGGGAAGGCACATGGAGAACCACGAATTTTGCGGGGTCCCCAATTCCGCCACGAACCCGAAAAGGGAAGACAAACAGCCCTGCCCTCCCCTTGGTTCTTCTGTCAAAGGCAAATCAGGGGACTCCTGATGGTATAGGTATTGTTTCCCTCTGCTCGTCTGTTCCTGGTTGCTGCTCAAACTTGCCGAAAGAAGAATGAGCACTTCGGTCTGCGCGTGGGATCGCCCTGGTCTCACTCATACAATCTCCGCATGCAAATGACAGCTATGAATATGGAGTGGGGCAATCAAAGGGCTCGCAGAAATCACCGATGCCGCTGGCGCAAGCAGCAAACACACGGGAAGGAAGGATGAAAGAAGACACTATATCTCCTGCAGAACGAAAAACGGCGGCCGACACATAAGACAAGTTGCAACATATAAGATAAAGGGGCACTCTTTGCCGCCGAAATCAATCTGATTGCAGGCTGGAGTGCATGCAGCGCTGGCAACAGTAGCGTCTTCCATCTTCCAGGGCCGACGCCGATTCGACATAATTGTCGTTGTCTTGGCGGCTGCACGACATAGGAGCACAAACGTCAGAGCGTGCGTCCCCGCGCAGGAGGAAGCTGCAATGTGCACAGCGCGCCGCTGGCTGGGCAAGTCAGCTGGGACATCCGGGTCGTCGGATTCGCTTTCTGAGGCAGGATCCCAACTCCGGCGCTGGCACCTCAAGAGCTCGTTGCTCTTTGGTTGCGGGGCATCGGGGAAGAGACACAGGCTGCGGGGAGCAGAGTCTGTCTGTGGGCGGCAGGCAGCAAGCTGAGCTGGCAAGCAGCAGACGAGCAACCATAGGCTGTCTAACAATTGCAGGTCGGCTTGCACCAAAAGAGGCACGAACGCGGATACTAGCACTGGCCCCCGTCGCAAGTTTTCTGACGATAACAGGCAACACCACCCTGGATACAAAGACACAAAGGATCAGTTGGTTCATGTTCCAAAATGGCGACCAGGTCCCTTTTAGGACCCGCTTCTGCTTGGGAAATTCGCCCACGGACGGAAAAAACTTCTCACTGCGCGCTCCTCCCGGAAGCTCATCTGCATGTAGCCGTTCAAAAGCTCCGGGGTGATCCACCAAAGCCCGTAGAAGGCTGGGATGGTGGTCACATAGCCGTAGCCTGACTCATTGGTCAGGGAGATGGAGGAAACCCTGGAACCCAGCCCCGCCCAAAAAAAAGAGAAACCACCCGGGGAAAAAAAACAGAAAAACAAAGGAGAATAGCACGAAAGGGCCATTTCTCATGTGGACAGGGAACCCCAAGTGCAGTTGATCCACACGGGAAGTGTTTTGTTTTGGTATTTTTGGGCGCAACTTGCACATTCGAGGGCGATGCTGCATCCCAAGCTTACTCAAGCACTTCTCATTCCCAAATGTAGGTAATGGATAAGCAAATGGACGTGAAACCTGCAATCCAGTTTTGGGGCAACCAAAATATGGAGTCCATGCAGATCTAAAGGGCAGTGATCCATGAAATATGGTCTTATCTTGGCTGAGGCCGCCCAGGAAAGGAAACCACTTAATTATTTTCGTGTCGTAACGGACAATCACCGGCAACGAATTTGGGGTGCTGGGCTTTGACCTATGGCGAAGCATACTGCAACTTGTCTCTAAACGTGCGCTTCACGGGTTTGTTGGCCTGGCCACGGCACATGTTTGCATCCTGTACATAATTTCCGTAGAAGCCAAGTGCGCTGAGCAGCTTGTGCAAACAACCTAGCCACACAGCTTTTCCAGAGTCCAAGACCACCAACTTTGCTCAAAGCAGCCTTGGGCGGCATGCGCAAACATCAAGAAGCCGCTCAAGGCGTACAGGTCGTTGGATTGCAGGAATTCCAAGAAGGTCATGTTGATCCTGGCCGTATCTAGGCTACAACGAGGTGCGTTGTCGCCTTCACCAATCATGCAACACAAGTGAAGTGAAATGAATCAGTCAACGTCACCAACCATAAACAAGGGCTTCGAAAAATACTATCTAGAAAACGGTTTGGATGTGGATGTTTCTGGGATCCACCCCTGTAGGATATTAAAAGAGTACTAAACAAGCACTAAAAAGAACCAACAGGGGAAGACCAGGGGAAATCCGCAGAAACCGTTTCCAACCTGCTTCCTAGAGACTAGCATCAACTAAATTTTGCTTAAGAAAGGTGCTTGCCCTGAGGCTACCCCATTTCTTGGTGGGGAGATCTCGGTGACGCAAACTTTGCACCGTGATCATGCAATCCCTACACGTGGATGTGGGGACTGCATGGCGGACACCATTTAGGTGGGGATTCATGTCCAACCGCTTTGCGTGGTGCCCGATTCAATGAGATTCAACGCCATGCCAACCGTGAATGATCCGACTGAACTGGAGCAGCTTGGATTGGAATGCCACATGGTCAGACACGGCCAGTCGCAAAACCAGAGCCCGTTTGGATGGTTTGAAAGGGGTCCCCGCCACTTCGCAAGGGTGCGCACCCACCAATCCAAGCCATCTATCCATCCATCCACCCATCATTCCAGACACGTACAAACACCCAGCAAGCCAGCCAGAGAGCCAGCAACGGAACAAAACACTGCCAACCAAAAACCAAGCAAGCAAACAAACGAAAACAAACCAACCGAAACCGAAACCAAGCCAAACCGAATCAACCCAGCCCCCCAAACCAACCAAATCAAAAGCAAACCATCAACACAGCAAACAAACCAAAGAAAGAACACAACTTGGCTAAACAAACATGCGAACGACCAAGCAGCCAAGCAAGCAAACAAACAAACAGAAACACAAACAGCACACACACACACAAACAACAACAAACTTGAAAGACGTACATATATGGTAGAAACCACAAACCCTAATGCATGTCTGTCTGTGCATGTGTATCTCTGCCTACCCATTTACCTTTCCTACTTACCGATGTTCGAGCACCTATCTGCGCATCTATTTCTCCACCTTTGAGCTGGGAAGGTGTTATTATCTCCTAACCATTTGTCCATATGCTATCTTTGGGCCTATGCGTCGGTCTCTCTCTCTCTCTCTCTCTCTCTCCGCCCTCGCTCTCTCCTCTATGTATTTACCAGCCGTTCTACTTATCAGTCTCTGCAGCTTTCTATCTGATCTATCTTCCTGCTGCGCTCCCTAGCTTCCCTTCCTTTCCTCTTTTCTTTGTTTCTCTCCTTCTTGCCTTCTACAACGACTCTAATATCATGGAAAGTCCTGTCCCCAATCAGGCGGCCAATCGCATCCAGCACAGCCAGAAGAGAGACACCAGCCGTGCATTTGACTTGCAACCACTCCTTGCTGCGATGCAGCCACTGAAGTCGCCACAGCTGGGTTTCCAAAGGTGTGAGGAAGAAAGCTTCCCTGCGCGCATCTCACATCAAAAGCCATGACATCATGTCTAATCAGTATTGCGTTGCAATGCTGTGGTTGCAGCGAGCCAGAAAGAGCGGTCACTGGCAACATCGCTGGAAATCCCAGCGTGCTGCCATCCAACGCAGCGCAACCCAATTCCAGAATTATTTGGCCCAGTTCTTGCATAATGCCAGCCATGAGCCACCGCATCGGCGTGAGCAGAATCGCAAATCACACCCTTAACCATAGATTGGTCCAGCCTCAGAATGTGACCAAATAAAAACCAAACCATCCGGAAAAGCAAGGAAGACCAGAGCTCGCCGTACACCCGCAGCCAAACCTTCGTTGGGGCTCCGCATTGATTGCTGGAAGTGTGCGCTAATGTCTTTGGCACTGCGGGTGGTGCCTAGGAGCTTGCCAAGATGTCAGCCAGGGCAGACAGTGCAGCTTATCTGGGCGTGATGTTTTCTTTGGTCGACTTCCAGGATTCTATGGTTGGCACTCTTTTGCACGAAGCCACCCGGGCTTTTATGTCCAATCAGCCCATTCTGGTTTGCCCTTGTGACCAACAGCATTCGGTGGGTTTGAAGGAAGAGAGGGAGGAAGGAAGGAAGGAAGGAAGGAAGGAAGGAAGGAAGGAAGGAAGGAAGGAAGGAAGGAAGGAAGGAAGGAAGGAAGGGCAGAGAGCAAGGAAAAAAACGAAGGAACGATGGAAAGAAGCACAGCTAGAAAGAAAGCAAGCACACACCAAAGCAAGCTCCTCCGCTGAGAACGCTATGTCTTTGATTTCTATATTTCTTCCCCTGTCTTTACTTACTGTCTTGAATTATGCTCTTTCGTGTTTTACGCTTGCTGTTTATTTCTTTCTGTTCTTTCCTTAATTATGTTTCTTTCTTCCGTTCTTCTTTTTTGCCCTTCTCTCTCTTTCTCTTTCTGTCTTCCGTTCTTGCTTCCCTCCCCGTCCCTTCCTTTTATATGCTCCCTTCTTTCTCTCTTTCTTTCCTTCTTCCAGTCTGTCTGTTAGTCCGTCGTTCTGTCTATAACTGCTTGTCTGGCAACGCCTGTCAGCCTACCCATCATCTTACTCATCACTCTCTCACGCAATCTAAGCTCGGCTCATCTCACCGAACCTCACCTTTCCGTCTTCCATCGGTCAGTCTATCTATGCACCTGCCTGCCGGCGCTATCTACGTGTCTTGCTGACTGTCTATCGGCTTGTCTACGTGTTGCAGTGTTCTATCTATCCGTACAACTGCTGAACTATCCTGAAATGCACATCACAATGGAAAGGCGAGACAGACGTGCAACCTTCCAAGACACTGCGCCTGCGCAGCAGAACGACATGCAACGTCGCAAAAGCTACAATTCACGCCCGCGCAGGCGCAACGTGCGTGCCACTTGTGAACGCTTGCGACGCCGCGGCTGCTTCCGGATGTGGCGACGCGTCCGGCGATCACACACTGACCCCCGGCCCCCCCTTCCTACAGCGGGAACCCATCTGCTACGCAGTCAGGGGTTCATGCACATATACACACCCTCTCGTGCCAAAAGGTGGCAACTCTCTCGGCTATGCAGCTCATGGCGCCTTTGCAGCGTCTCTCTGCTCAGCCTGTGAGGCATAGAGAACTCCACTTCGCCGAAGATCTCCTGATTTGGCGCTGGGTCGCGGTACATATCTGACTCGTTGGTTAGTGGGCCGGTGGGCTGTGAATTGGTTGGAGGTTGGTTGGTGCGGCTGGATTCCTTTAAGCAGAAAACACGAGCTCAACAGGGGTGACGAGGAAACTCTCATGGGGACTGTTTCCACAAAACATGCGCCACATCACAGCTCTCTGATTCTGGTTGTTCAGCAGCACCATGTAAATCCCTTGTTGTTTGGTGTTTTCTCTGCTCAACCCCAACCAGAACTGCTTCCCTTTTTCCACCTTTCGGGTCGCACATCAAAATCTAAGGCAGCAACCCCAGCTTCTAAGAGGATGCCTTCCACTACACCCCCACCCACAACCCCCCGGCAAACACAGGATAATATATATATATATATGTATCCTTTATGCAGTGGCACGCTCTGGTTGAAGTTTATCTGTGTAAAAATGGAGGGTTCGGCGCAGTGTCCATGGGGAGGGATATCTGCTTGCGCGTGTCTGGGTGAGGTCGGTGTGTTTGCGGGCATGGTTGTCCAAGCAAAACATAGACGAACCCAAACAAAAAGACGAGATGCCCCAAATTATGACCCACTCATTTACACCCGCTCATCGAACGCCAAAGGCAAGCAACAACTAAGATTGCGTTGGCTGACCCTATGTGACCTTCGAACAAATGGGTTCTACAGAATGGGTGGTAGGTGTAGGTGTCAGCTGAAATTCGGGAGGGGAACGGCAGCCCAAGCATATAAGTTGTGCTTGCCATGCAGCTCTCCCAAAGAAGCCAACGCACAACATCATGTTGACAACCACCCCAAACCAATTGTGAATGACACTTTTGGGCACTTTGCACCGTGGAAACTCCCTTACTTAAATCTGAAAGAATCCTTGTGCAGCGTGTTGTACTTCTTCACTGCTCGCAGCAGCGCAACCATCACCTTCAACTTGCTTCCGATCTGAGCCGGCGTGGGGATTTGGGACCTCACGGGTCCCCGGAGGATTTGCAGGCCCCACTCAGAAAGCATGCTAAAGAATTGGCAACCTGAGCAGCTGGGTCCACACGGGCTCAACTATGAGCGCCCGCCCTTGCAAATCAAACAATGCCTGAATGAACCACATTTCACGTTTCATGGGCGGGTTTTGAGTGGCCTCAGTCGTCCAATTGGTCAATCAAGCATGGCATGGAAGCATCTCATCCCGTGCCTGTACAGGTTGCGCAAATGAGGCGATGCTGTGGATGGACGAAACCCATTTCGCACCACCTAAGAAACCCCGGAATGATGAATCCCCTGTAAATACCCATGAACAATGGTTTCCCATGGTTTCCCACGTGGTGCGAAATGGATGTCGCTTTTCCATCCACAGTATGGTGTATGAAGTCAAGAAGTGCGCTGGGATTGCTCAGGCCAGGTTGATGGATCCCAAGCCCAGCACTTTGCTTCAGAGTCGTCACTGGACCGTGGGGCTCGTCAAATCTGCGTATGTGGCCAATGGTCATGGCTCCCTTAGGAATCGTTGTGCATATTCTGAAGGATCCTTATACCGCTTATACCACCCATCCCTGCTACCCCAAGTAGAGGTGGCTCTTGTCCATGGCTCAGATGGACATGGCTGAACGATCACGTCACTAAAACGCAACGCGCAAACACCACAAACAAACAACACGCATATGAGCCAGCGGTCAGTCCGGAATGGGCAAGTACGGTACAATGGCATGGCCAGCCAAGACACACAAATGCGCACAAACGCAGCCCTGGGTCCATGCAAGTGACATCCATTACCATCTAAATACTGGCTTAAGGGAAGCATCATGAAGCATCCCCCCCCTCCAAATAAAGAAAATAGTTTTAAAAAACAAGACAGAAACTGGGAACGCAGGATAGTTCGGGCGTGGCTCGGAAGGCCCCAAACTGACCAGCACCCGGGAAGACGTCCCAACTCAGGCGGGGTCCGCCCAAGATGGCGCGTAGATGGTGCCGCTTCGCACGCCATCCATGATTGAGGAGGTCACGAACTCGTCCCTGCAAATCGGCAGCTGTTTTTTGCATGGGGTCACTGGAGTTCCAGGATGGCCCCCCTGACGTCGATCGTTTTGCTGGTCTTTTTGGTGGTTTGGAGCCCGGTGTGGTGGTGAGGGTTTACCCGGTACGGGAAGGACAAGCGAAAACACCAAAGGGGGGCCTGATAAACTAGTGGTTGTCTTTTGAGGGACCCTCCAAAGTCAGAGAACCCTTGGTTAGGTGGATTGGTTTGGATCTGGATTGAACTTCTGGCTAATGGGAAACTACCTAACCTCCAAACCACCAGTCCAAACCACGAATTGGAGGGAAACCTGCAAAGGGTGGTTTCCCTTTGGTTGGCGATCCGGGTTCTGCTTTGAAGGGACTTTAGATTTTGCCCCATCCAAGCGGATGGAAATCGATGGCACAGCTGCAACGAAGGGAAACAATCATAAACCTGGGGCATATATCGACTGTATACCCGCAATACAACGTGGCCTGTGTTTCCCCATGAACTTTTGGGTCTCGGTAGTGGTTCGAGGGTAAATCAAACCTGTCAGTGGATACTGGCCATGCCGATGGCCTGAACAGGAATTCGGAGGCACAAGTGAGAGGTCGAAGGGTCAAAAAGGATTTGTGCAACCGTTCCCAACATCCAACTCTGGGCCGCGGCCTATCTAGCAACAAAAACGCCCTTGCAAGTGAGGCGAGCAGAGCTGTTGTAAGGAGGTCAAGCTGCCTCTTAAGCCAAAAACTGACAGCACCCCAAACTTTCCACTATCTGGACACGAAGGCGCGCATCTTCCAGGGTGGCCAACCGGAAGGGCCCCTCTTGCTTGCCGCGAGGAAACCGCACCAAGCCTGCCACCCATCCAACCAGCCTCCCCAACAAAAACTGACAAAGGTCAGTGACAAATGCGAGAACAACAAAAAACAAGTACTCTCCCATCACTTCACATGGACCAAAAAACCCTGACTTTCCGGGCCGTGCAGGTGGCCCTTTTCCTTTTCAATTGACGGGGTCCGTCCCGAAGGCCGAAGGTCCAGGCTCCATGCAAGGGGCATGTCCTGCGAGTGGAACCTGTCGGTCGAGAAGTGCGAGAACATGGCCCGGCCCTCGGGCGGCACCACGTGCGTCAGATTGTACCTCAGCCGTTGGTCTCGGCGGTCTCGGCCTCCCCCCAAAAAACGACCCCAGGGGCATACGTGGTAGATACCCTGCTTTATACATATATATATATATATGTATAGAGACAGATGTGTATATATATATATATGTATATATATATATATGTATGCTATATAGACACCCTTGGTATAATATAGCGGCTGCATAGTGCTTGTATGTCCTCTTGAACCCTATGAAACTGTCTCGGTAGTGGACACCATCGCAGAAACGACTGACCTGTGCTGTCCACTCCCAGTGGGCATGCACAACGCCTTCATCTGTGCTCTTGGTCCGGTAAGATTGCTTTTAGCACGGTTGGGGAGAAGTTGTTATTTTTCAGGTGTTTCCCGCAGGAGTGACATCAGGGGAAAATCGCACATCGCAAGCTTGGCCACGTATGGCCTGCCATCCAAAGAGGCGTGTGCGTTCAAAGAGGCGGGAACGGCAAATACAACAACGAGCTGCATTACTGCATTACTGCAGCCAAACCAGCGGGCCGCTTCTATCAAGCCGCACATGCCCAAGAGGTTTGCTTCCCACTTGCTGAATTTAACAGGCAGCCTCTGATAATCGCAGAGGGTAGGCGGAAAGCCACCTAATGATGACCAGCAAGGGTTCCCCAACGCAACAGCAACCACAACTAGGTCCTCCAGTAGAGAGGATAGAATAAGTTGATAGAATACGGGTACCGCTTCTGTTTTCTGAATCGTCCATTTTAGCAGGAAAAACCCTCCCAGCCAAAAAAGAAGGGGAGAGAAGGGCACCACTTGCTGGGGACCTAGACAAGGCAGTCAACCCAAGAGGATGGATCGCGAAGATGGTCCGGCAAGGCACTCATCCACGAGCTCACGGATGCTGTGGTAGCCGTTGTGCAGGAAACAGGTGCCCATCTCCTCGTTGCTGCCACGCTGGACAAAAATACCGCGCGCGCGCGCGCCGTGCTTGCGGAATGCAGATAGTCTATTGTGCAACAGAAGATGTGCCCAGAAAGTTGGGGCAATGTGATATCTGTTTTGGTGCTTCTGACTTTTTTTTTCTCTCTCTCTCTCTCTCTCTCCTTCATGATTGAAAGGTTTCAAACAACTCAGCCGGCAAACTTCACAGACTCGCCAAGGCGCGTGGGCCACGCAGGACGCCGTGTCCACCTCCGAAGAAAGTCCGCGAAGCTTGGCCCATGGGCGCGGGCAATGGGATCGGAAGAAGGGCTTGGGAAGGAAGGAAGGGATCCGCTCAAATGTCGAGCGATGGATGGATGGTTCATACAGCTCATTCTTAGATTCATCTAAAAATCAAAACTAAAAAACAAAAAACTCTTTTGTACATATTGTTTTTAGAACTTTTTTGTTTTTTAAACTTCTGTTTGAAAGCAACTGTCAGGTTGTGCCTCGATCAAACTGAAAGCGGCTTTTTGACCCAAAGGGTGGGGGGACACCGGGAAATCACATGGACTGGGCACTGCCTCACGATGTTGAAAGGAATCTAAGAAAACCCATCTAGCAGCTCTCAGATGCCTAGTGGATTTCCGTGGGGAAGAAAAAAAGGCATCCGGTTTTGGTTGGTTGAGATTCAAGGGGAGTCTTTGCCAAAAAAGAGGAAAAGGGGGCGCCACTCGGCAAATGGGGGCCACTGGGCTTCTGAAGAAGAAGCTCCGTCAAGGGAAGCTTCGGTCCCCTTCTCCTCCGTAAACTGTGGGATGTCGCAGGGGACAGTGCTACCATCCAGGGTTCCACTCTTTGACGAAGGAACCCTCGAAGCCAGTGGCTCACTTCCCCAAAAGAAACATCCCTGGGTTGAAGTGGCGTTTTTTTTGGGGGGAACCCCTTTTCACTGGGCCGTCCTCAGATCAGTTCTCAGGAACCGAATGGCCCAGATTGACTCACCCAGGTCAATTGAAAAGGGGGCATCTGGCATGGGTTCTCGGAGGCGAACCCTGCCTTCCCCGAGGCATCCATTTGCTGCTCGCACTCCTCGCCATGCTCATTCAGGTAGATGGTCAGTGACTTGCCCCCCACCCGATCGCTGCGTTCCAGCAGCGTCGTCTCGGTATGGCCCATCTGACGCAGCCGACTCGCCTGAGCTCTCCACTGCGACTCCAACTGGGAAATAAGAGTTTACAGCTATTCACCCGACAATGAACATAAGTGGTTCTGGAAGACCATTTTCCTTTTACAGGGACCCCCTGTCAGGTTAGAATCTGAATTGGTGAGAGAGGATTTCGCCCATTGAGCAGTCTTCCCAACGCTGTTTCAGAGCTCAAAGGGTTGGATTTGCAGGGGATGAGGAATGGGGAATGATGAGTGAGAGCGTTTGCCGTGGCGCGAAAGAGAGCGAATGACCCCATCCCGCAAAATTGCATTAAGGTATCTTAAGATAGAGGTGCCGATGCTAGCCGTCATCTTGGAATCCAGATGCAAACTCCGGGTATGGAAACTGCCCCTTTAACTGCCTCTAACTACAGCACGATAAATCAGCAGCGACAATGGAGAACCACCCCAACACACCACTTTACAAATGAAGGGCAGATGCCACTTGCGGTGGACGTGCTGAAAGCCGCGGTCTTGCCGCAAAGACAACCGCCTAGATTCATCAATTAGGCGGAGATACGCTGCGTGTAGCGCACGGTGGCTTGTGCCGCTGTGATAACCGTTGCCTGTCTTCCTCAAAGTACGGCCCACCACCTTCACAGCATGCCGAAGGTCTTGGCTTTTTCTTCTTGTTTGTTTCTTTTTTTTTCCTCCGTAGGCTCTAACTGGGTCAAATCCTCAAAGCGACCTTCAAATTATGGTGCAAAGGGAATCTCCAAACCCAAAAGACAAATATTCCAAAGAAGCTGGCGGCCAAAAAAACGAGGTGCCCATCATACAGGGAGGGTGGAGTCTTTTAAGCAGGAGGTGTCTTCCTCCACAGCCCATGTGGATGTTTGTTCAATACACTAGGTCCTCCAGTAAACAGGTTAGAATGAGGGTACCGTTTCTTTTTTTCTGTAGTCTATTTTATGTCTATTTTAGTA
Source organism: Effrenium voratum (assembly GCA_963377175.1). Taxonomy (NCBI): domain Eukaryota; class Dinophyceae; order Suessiales; family Symbiodiniaceae; genus Effrenium; species Effrenium voratum. Next base: position 23,531 of record CAUJNA010002007.1, read on the forward strand.
GGGGAGCCCTCCCCCAAAAAAGGGTAGGGCACCTGGCGGGCGCGCGTTCGCCCAGGTGCCATGTGAACCCCGGCGGGGCCGGCGCCCACGATGGCGATGCGGTGCCCGGGCTTGGGGCCGCGGCTCTCGGACGCGAAGCCACTCACGGCCACCCGCGCGCCCAAGGCCAATGGCGCCAAGGACGCCCAAACGAGGAAAACGACGGCCATGGCGACCGGAACTAAATTGCACAGACAAGTCTGCAATGTCGAGCCAAAGGCTGGAAACTGGAGAAAAGCTTGAGAGTTGGTTCGGGCATGGGTCACAATGAAGGACCGACAAACATAGAAGCGAACCGTTCAAATGCAACGGTCTGCGCAAGCTTGTTGCGGCTTTAGCGCCACTTTCCCCCCCTGCATGGCATGGATATTCATGGAGGACGCCCCTTGATGCATTGGATTTGTCCACTGCCTTGCTTTTCAGCGAGTGTCTCTATAACATCCCAACTGCAAATGACAAACTGCCATTCCAACTGCACGTGACTATGGAATGCCGCCAGCCCAAAAAGCTCTCAACGCAAATGCCAACACGTGAAGGGTAGCATGCCTAGAGGGCGCCTGAAGCTCGGCATGTCGTACCCTGACCCTGTTGCGCTCTCGTTTGTCATTCTCAAAATCGGAGCGCTACAAAAAATCCAAGCCCCCATGAAGAAAACACAAACACAGAAAAGACTCAGACATTCTACTTCCCCAGTGGCAGTGCGATTGCAAGGAAAGGCTCAATGAGTAGCTGTCGAGCAGCACGTATGAATCTGCAAATCCTGTGCAAGTGCCGCAGAATCAAAGTCTTCTCAAATTACTTCTAGTTTTGTAAGATTAGTCTTCTGTATGCCACCCTCTGTCGAAGGAATTTGCACTACGCCGTGACAAATCATCGATCGGCATCTGTGCCCGACCTCCACCACAACGTTCAGCTGCCGAGCACAATCAGAAGTTCACCTGAGTCACAATCAAAACCCGGCTAGAAATGGTCGACCCAGAACCATGCAAAGAACTAAGAAGGAGGCGGCCGCTGTTTATGGCTGGGATCGTCCCTTACTAACCTTCACTTACCCGGGTTTGATTGCGGCTCATCTGTTGAGGACAATCAGAACCAAAAGACTGCTCACTCACACACATGCACCCACACACACACAGTTACCTCATGGGGCCAAAAAGACCAACATGCTGACACATGACTGGCCGATTCTCTATCATAAGGAAAGTCACTGCTAGGTTCCAAACACACACGGAATCAAAACAGTACGGGACAAGTGAATGAACAGATTGTGACGGGCCCTGGTCAGTCAAAGTGACGCCTGCTATTACTTGCGCCGTGTATTTGAGTTAGCTGCACTCGCCTGTGCTACCCTGAGTTGTCACGGGTAGCAGCAATGCACACAGCTGAACAGTAGCTATGCCGTATGCCAAAAAGTCAGGTGCATGCTATGCTGCAGTACAGCCTGCTTCGAACCGCAACTGAAGCAGCCGACTGCAAAGATAAAACAAAGCAACACTGCTTGCCTCACATTATGGGAGGTCGCATCAAAAGGGCGAGGAAGAACAACAATTATTTGGTTGTGGGTCCAAACCTAAGGTGCCTTTTTGGGGATGGTTCCTCCACTGTTGTCGTTTTAGAAGGCTTTCTGCGGGGTTTTGACCCATAGAAACTTCAATCTTGACACATGCCCAGCGAAAACCCGAGACTGGCTCGCCTTGGCATCAGGGAGTGTAAACCTTGCCTGACGCCGCTCAAATCCATTTCGCAGCAGTTTGGATGCATGAAGCCCATCCCACCGGGACAAACTGCCTTTCGACTGGTGCATCCACAATAGGACTCATTGTCAGGTACCCTGAATGCCTTTTAGACAATGGTGATTGAATGCACAAGGAAGGGTTGGGCCTACCCTGAGTTTATCAACTTCAAACATATAGAATTTCAGGTAGCCAGAGACGGTACCGGGTCACATAGAAAACTTTATTCGGAAGAGTACTCATTTCAGATAACGTAAGTATCTTTGGCCATTGTTCAACCGGCCACCCTTCGGCTTCCGTTAAAGGAATTGCACTAAGGCTTCTAGGGGTTGATTCGCCATTCTGTTCAACCATCGCTCTTTTCAAGTCAGGATGTCTGTGGGTTCGACTCCTTGCCCTGTCAACTTGCGAGCTTAACGTACAAGTGCGAGGCAAGAGTGGGCTCAGTCGATTCCTCGGGATTTCGCTGAACAAGTTTTAAGTACTGCATTTCACAAAAGGCCCCAAGCGGTGCCGAGCCTAAAGACCTACAAGGGTTCCTCAAAATGGTGGACTTTTTGGCTGGTATTTCAAGGACAGCCAAGGGCAACGCCCCGTGTTCGGGGGTCCCTTTTTGAGTAAACCAACCATAACCCTAGCGAAAATGATTGCGAAGTCTTTCCTTGGCCAACGCTGAGTGATACACATATAACATGCCATGCCCACCGAAAGAGTGGCAAAAAAGCAAAGAGACCCACTGTTTTGACAAGAGGCCGAAGTGTTTGCCAGCGCCCTTCAGCCTTCAACACGAGTTTACCCAAACGCATCCTTTTCGCTCCAATTGGTGGTTTGGAGCCGGGTGGTTTGGTAGTGTTCCGGGGTGGCTTCATGTTTCCCATGCAAACCCTCTACAAGAAGGGGTTGAAATCCAAATCAAAAGCATCAATATGCATCAATTAGGGTTTACCTGAGCCTTCGGAATCCTTCGGAATCCTTCGCATCCAACAACAAAGCACCAGGCATCCGGCGAGCCGTTTTTTTTTCCTCGCTCAGGCGCGGAACGAGGAGCTGGCGGAGTCCGCGCAGTTCTTCGGCTGAACGTGGGCTGAAGGTGGGCGAAAAAAAACACGCAGGCCAATGTTTTCACTTCGGATTGATCCTCACCAAGGGGTGTCAACACCCCTTTAACGAAAGAAATCTCCAAAAATTCTCCGAATTTTCGTGCCAATGCCTCACAGCCAGGTGCGCCCGGGCTTGTCGCCATACTCGCCTGCGGGGCTGAAACTTAACTGAGCTGGCAGGAAACATGAACTCACTTGCCCAAGAAACCCGGAAATGGCAAGTGGCCTAAGGCTGCAAAAAAAAAGCTTCCAAGGAGTCCTATGGTCCAAACAAGTTTCACACTCCGAGCTATAGTCCGAAAAAGTTACACACTCCGAGCTGCAAGGGCGAAGATGAACTTCATCCAGTAGAGCTGCAGGATGCCTCCCGTGGTGAACATTTGAAACGCGAGATCCACGGTGAATGAAACTTTCAGGTTTGGAAAGAAGAAGAAGAAGAAGATTTTGAAATGCCGCATCCCCTGAAGAATGGGCACGCCACATCGATGTTAAATGTGATATCCGCTGGTAAAGATTCCTCAAATACCAAATCGCTGGTAAACGTCCTCATGTGAAAATGAATAGCTTTCCTTATTCTTGGGTGACTCTAGCTTGTGCCTTCTTGGCCTTCCCTGCTACCTTCAGCCACTCGTCAAGCCAGGCCAAAGCTTTCCTCCTACTTGCCTCCTCCCCTGCAATAGGCCACAGAAACCTTCGAGCAAGCAGGTCAGAGGGTTCATCCTCTTGCACCCCACACTTCCAAACGTGGTCCCAGGTCCAGTTCTCTTCCCGGCATGTAGGACAGGGGATCTGGATGCCCCTTCGGCCCTCTGCGCGCACTCGACCACTGGCAATGCAGCCCGTTGCCGCGAGAAACGCTGTGCCTCCCTCCTGTGCCGCCTTCCTTGCCCTCTTCACCCTTGGCTCACTGTAATCCTCAAGCCCACCTCCATGGAACTCATGCCGGTGGTGATTGGGCAGCTTGTTGTACCACCACCGCCGCCAGCTTTCCCGCAGCTTGTGGAAGGCTTTTGGTCGCTCCTCAGCGCCCGTCTCCAACTCCACAAGGCGGATCCTTCCGCAATAAGGATGTGCCCAAGCTCCAGGTTGCGGGATCCATCCTAGTCTCCTCATGTTCTCCTCATGCAGCTCGTCAAGGTTGGTCCTAACTTCTTCCCAACCTAACTTTCTTGACCATTTTTTGCGGTTGGCCAGCGTGGCTGCATGTCTCCACATGATGACCGCCTCCCACATCTGATGCGCTCCTGCTAGAATGGCACGGAGTTCGTTGCAGCCGTGTACATATCGCCCTCCTGCCGCCTGCCAAGTGGCTTTGTCCCTTCTTTCCACCACAGCCTTCTTGGGTCTTTCACCAATCCACCCATAGGAAAGAGTGGGCAGCGCAAAGGTGCGAACGTCCTCATACTTCTGTAAAAGTGACCTGGGCAAAAATCGCACCCTCGATCTCCTCGTCTCCTCTTGCTTCGTTCTTTCCTCTTGTTTCTTTGTTACTTCATTCCCTCCTTCATTGCCTGGGCTTCCTTTGATGACGCAGCCCAAGATCACCAAGTCTCCTCCCAGCTGCTTGTCTGACAGGCGGCACTTGTGCACATTTTCCACCAGCTCCAGCTCCCGGCTGACTGTCTTCCAGTGCTCTATGGTCTGGAGCAAATCCTCATAGTTGCGAGCAGTGATGGATCTGTCGTCCATGTACACGATTTGCCGGACACGTTCTGGCCCCATCCTCTTGGCGATCAACAGCGCAGCTCCTGCCATAAGGTATGAAAGTGCACAGGGTGATGAGGGGTCCCCTTGGGGAATGCCCCCGGGTGACCAGCTCAGGTGTGTCGCTGATGTGCCCTTCGTAGCTGCACCATCTGCTTTGCTGAGTCCAAACTGTTCTCAGCACTTTCCTCCAGCCGTGAAGTTCCGCTGCTTGAGCTGTGGACTCAATCAACCCCTCCATAAGATGGTTCCACATCTCCACGTTCACCATGTCAAAGGCTTTGGAGTAATCCAAGGCGGCGATGAATCCCATGGAGTCGAACTGTCCCTGCAACAGGGCCGCCAGGGTTTCTGGGCCGGCGGCACCTTTGTATCCTCCTACCCATCCTGGAATATACTTTTTCCTCATTGCTTCCAATGGTTCGGATTGCGCCCATGTGCGTGACCAGGCTCTCCACATCACCGATGAAATAGTGATAGGCCGCATTTTCTCCACTTGGTGGTTGCCCTTCTCCTTCTCTTTGGGTAAAAAGACCTGCCTGAAGTGTAGCATCTGCTCTGGCACCATCTCCAGGTCTTCCCACATCTCCATTGCCTCCCACATTTCACGGGCGGCTTCCTCCGGGAGCGCTTTCATTTCTTCGCTTGTCCACTGGTCGGCTCCATGGCTGCCTTTGGCTTTCCTCAAGGCCCGCCAGAATGCTTTGTGGGTGGGTCTTGCCTTCCTTGGGCCCGCTCTTCCTTCTTCTTCTCTTGCTTTTGTCTCCTCATATACTTGCAGGATTTCATTCACTATTTCTCGGTTTTGGTTAGTGTACCGCCTTTCCTCCTTGTCTTGGCCTTCTCTTCCTTGGCTTCTCACCTTCTTCCAGTTTTTTTTCAGGGCAGGGGTGGCCTCCTCCTTGTTGGTGTACACGCCTTCATCGTCTTCTAAGTGCATTCCTTTCTTGAAGGTTTCCTTCTTAAGCCATTTTCCTCTTGCGCTCATGTCTTCCTTCATTCTTTGTTTCCAAATTTGGATCCTTTCTTCTTGTCCTCTTTCCTCCTCCTCTTTGATGGTTTTTTCCGCCTCTTTGCTAATCTCTTTGAGTGCTTCGATCTTCTCTTCCTCACTCCTCTTTTCTTCGGCTCCGAAAATCTTCTCTTCTAATCGTCTCGTTTCCTTGTCGTATTTTTGCTTTTCCAGCCTTCTCCTCAATTCTATGCACCGCCCTGCATAGTGAACCGTTTTCCTCAATTTGATGGTCCTTTTTTGCGGAGTCCTTGGTATGTCATGGGCTTTTACCTCTGGCTTACCGCTCCTGCATTGCTTTGCTGCTGCTCTTCTTTCCAAATCCTTGACATTCCTACGCGTGTCCAAGTCTTCCTCTTCAAGATCCCACATGGCGAATAGGGCTGCCTTACAGAAGCATTGCTCTAACTTCAGGATGATCGTCTCCCAGCGGAATTCCATCACGAAGCTTTCGTTCTGGCTTGGGATGTCTCTCAAATGTAGTCTACTTTCGACTTTCCTGACAATGCCTCTCCATCCTTGCTTTTCTCCATCCTCCCATGCTTCTTGCACATATTTCCTCCATTGGCTCCATGTCAGCCATCTTGGCTTGTTGTGTTGTACCACTTTCTTGAACCTTCCTTCCGCTGGTTTTTGTGGTGCATTGCATCTCCAGGTCGTCGAGCACAACTTGTGATCGCTGAGTTTGGCCTTTCCTGCTTTCATAGCGGTAAACTCCTCCGGGTGTGATGCGACGAAGTAGTCGATAATTGTCCTTCCTTCCCATCTCGTTTCGGAGAGGTCCTTGGAGATCTCGACCTGATCCCCTCCATTCAGCAAGGCGACTGTTCTCGCATAGGCATCGTGCCACGACTGATTGAAGTCGCCGCACCAAACCCATTTTCCTGTCCATCCCACCGCGTGGAACCAGTCGTGTGCCAGGTTGGCCCCTTCCAGGATCTGTTCTCCTCTTGGTGGACTGTAGGTCGTCATAATCATCTTCCCCATAACCTCGACTGCTAAGAGTTGGGCGTGCTCTCCCTCTCTTCTGCCCATCAAACGTTGGGGTAGAAAGGCTTTGACGATGATCGCCACTCCTCCTTCCTTCGTTCTTTCGCTGGCCACTCTCCTTCTGCATTCTTCAACTTTCCTCGTTCCTCCTGAGGAGGTGTAGTAGCATTTGTATCCTCTTCTGGCAAATGCGTTCTCAACGCCAATCCATTGGTCCTCATTGCATGTCACCTCCTGCAAGCAGAAAATGTCTGTGTCGTCTTCTTTTTCTTCTTCCATGGTGTGGATGAGCCTCCAAATTCCTGCTTGTCCTCCTCCATTCCAAGTAGTAATTCTTAGGCCTTCGCCGGTCACTTTGTTCTTTTGCTTTTTCCTAGCTTCCCTCCTGGTTTCTTTTTGACGGCCCTCTTCACTGTCCTCTTCCTTTCTTCTTGTACCCTCTTCTTTTTCTTTGCCCTTTCCTCCTCCTCTCATCCAGGCCCAAGGCCTGGTCTCATACCGTCACTCCTCAGTTTCCTTGGCACCCCTCGGCTGGTATGCGCAGATCCACGCCCGCTCAGCCTTGCTGATGCCAAATTTCTCGCAAATTTCTTTCTCGTTCTTCTTGTTCGCCATTCTCATTTTCATGTACCAGTGCTTCGTTGGCTTCGGAATGTTAGCCTCTTTCCAGTCGTACTTCACGCACTTCGGTATGACCTTCTCCCCTTTGTTGCTCAATCTTGTTCTGCATCTCTTGCAGTACTTGATTTTTCCTCTCCACTTCTGTGCGTTGACCAGGTTCATGAAGACCGGCTCGTGCCCCAGATCTTTACCCCTCTGGATCGCCTTCAACATTGCCCTTTGCCTCGCCTTGATTCTTGTTCCGGAGGCCTCGTCCTTCTTTTTATACTCCTGCTTGTGTTTCTTTCTGGCATAGTGATAGGCCTGTGTCAGGCTTACCCCTGGCTTACATTCCTTCAAGTGTTTTTTCTTTGTCATTTCCATCACGTATCTATGGGCTTTGCCTATGCATCCTTTTTCACAGTATGGGCAGACCCACGATGCATCTTCCTTTTCCTTCTTTGTCATCTTTTTCATCTGCAAAGGCAAGAAAAGGCTTCTAATGCCCAGGCCCGATTTCTTTCCTGTAGCTCCTGCCTCCGCTTGTTTCTTCATGATCTCTTGCCTTTCATCTTTGTGTGCCACTCCTAGGTGGTTTTGTACTCGCCAGCTTAGCTTCTGCCGGGTGTCCGCCTTGGTTTGGAACCCGCATAGCTGACATGTCCAATCAAGCTTTATTTCCTTCTTCCTGTCCTTGCCTTCCTTCTTCTTGTCTCCTGTGTCTTCCTCGATCCATTTCTTCCGGCTGCTTGTTGGCTCATCCTTCTTCCTCTTGCTGCCCGTGGTACTTTTGTGAGGCTTGAGCCATGACCATAGGTCATCTTTGGCTTTGCCCTCTTTTGATTCTGATCCTTCTGTCTTGTTGCTTCTGCTTGAGCAGCTTGCCGGTTTCAGCCAGCTGTCCAGTTCGTCTTCCTTCCTGGTCTTCCTTTCCGGAGTCGCGTATTTGTCCTCCTTACCTCCTGCTCTTCCAAAAATCCATCCTCTTTGTGTCCATGCTTCCTGTTCTTCCTCTTCTCCTTCGATCCATTGTCGGTCGTATCCATTCCTTGGTTTGGATAGTGCATAGTAGTGACCTTGGTTCCTCACCAGAGGCACTATAGGCGCTTTCTTGCTCGTTGCTCTGCATAGCCATGATCTTTTCCATTCCTCATTCTTCTTTTCCCACACTATCACGTGGCTGTTTTGGACCTCCATCAAAGCGCCCAGACCGAGGCCACAAATGTATCTCTTCGGTCTCTGCATCACCTCGATGAACTCCTTCAGAGTGTTGGCTGGTTGTCCATCTTCCGTATTTTCATTGGCGTATTTTTCTTCGCTTTCCTTTGTCCATTCCTGTTGCCAGCTAGTATTCGTAGTGATCAGGTGGTGAATGGCTCTTGTCCTAATAGACGTCGCCAGTACCTCAATCTTGTCTCTGATCTCGTCCATTGATTTTCGCGGGATCATCAGGAACCAGGGTTCTTAGGTGGTGAGAAATGGATTTGGTGAATCCACAGAATTTCCATCACTGTCAGCTTCCGCTTTTGGTTTGGAGGGGTTTCCCCAACCTCCACAAAAGCCGGGCTTCGAGCCGGAACTCCAAACCAACTACTAGTAGCCACAGATCCAAACCACCAACTAAGGGAGTTGCCCTTGAAATACTGATTCAAACAAAGCCGGCGGATGGGAAAACGCCCTCAGGAGGTCGGCCCTTGGTCTAAGTAAATGACGCTTCACTTATCTGGGCTGCCCGTTTTCCGATCCCCCGCTAAAAGTCTAACTTTTAGCAGGTAAATGGAAACTACCACTAAACACTACAAGGCTAAAAAAGCTAAGGGACCGGATGGCTCAAGTTATATATGGTGTGTTTGGGGCCTCAAAGGCTCAACCCAGGGAGTATGTACATAGATACCAAAACCCTTCAAGCTGGGGTCATTATTTTGACTGTTTCTGGGGGCTATCAAAGTCAGAACAAGCGATTGTGTTCATCCAAATTGGCAGTTTCCCCTTGAGTATCCTTTTTAAACCGATTCACAACACGCCCATATACAAGCCATGGTACAGCTTACTGGTTTCCCAAGAGGAGATGAGTAATTTGGGTCCCCATGAACCATCCGGACGTTTTGACAGAACCTGCTGGGATGCCCTAGGACACCCATTGGCTGGTTCAGTTTGGGGTCATTTTCAACCCACCGATCTAACCAGCAAGACATGCGGTCCGACCGAGCACCTCAAGTCCTCACCCCAAGTTTGTCTCACAGGAATCGATCTCCGTTTGGTTTCCCTTTGAAACCACTCCAAAAGGGAGATCTCCAAAACACACAAACCCACTCATAAGCAATAGTCTACCTTAGTCTTCATGGACAAACTTGAGAATTCCCTGGTTTTTGTGGCTGACATTCAGAGGGTCGTCCCTGTCTTAACCAAAACAGCCTAGGTATTTGGGAGTATTCGCAGGTCCTTGCAAAGCTCCCCTTGAGCTCTTTGTCATTCAATCTGCGCGAGTTTCAGTCGTTCATTCCTTTTTGGACTTTGGCTTTGCAATTTACAATTGCATGATCCCTGGCAAGGAGTATGGCAACACATCAAGCAGCAAGGGAATGCAACTAGCTCACGAGTACCCTTGGAAGTACTCCGGAAAAGCACATGAACATCAAGGACAACCAGTCACACCCCTTTTGCTAGCCAATGAGCAAGCCAACAAAGAGATTTCTCGATGTCCGGTGCGGGCCTGAATCGAATCCCCGCTTGTTCCACAGTTCCCTCGCCTCTGAGGGGCTCCCATTCGTCCGCGGCAGACAAAAGCAGAAGGGGTAGGAGCCTGAAGATCATGGCTAAGGCTGTTCCCAGCGGCACGGGGCTCGCGAAAGAAGCTAAGCTGCAAGCCATAGAAACGTGTGACGAGAGAGCGCAAAAATCGAAAGCAGGGTCTAACATCGCTCCAAAAGAAGACTCACTTTCAGTTGGCCCCAATGCTGCTGTTTAATCCCCGCAAAAAAGAACATATAAGAGGACCCCTGTGAATAGTACACATGGTTGGGATGTTTGTAGGTCCGGGAATTAATACCAAGAAAGCCTGTCGAACATACTTAGGCAACCGCCGTCTTGGCTTGAATCCCAGGTTTGACCAATCCACAAAACGAGGTCCACCGGATCGCATGCGATCCTTGTAAAGGACTGCCCTCGGATATCTGCGGATTGCATGTCTTTCACCCTGGTGACAAGGTTCAACGTCCACGGCTCTCCAACCGGTCTGGGCCACGCCGAGATCAAAGGAAGTTGGAAAGATAAACATTCCTAGGTCCTCCAGTGGAGAGGTTAGAATAAGGGTACCAACCTTTTCTGTAGTCTATTTTAGTAGGGGAATCCTCCCGACCAAAAAAGGGTAAAAGAGCACTACTGGGAGACCTGGATTCACACACTTGCCCAGTTCGAACCTGGAAATGAAAAACTGATCGCCTTTTTGAACTTCTTGGTGTGCGGAGCCCATCAGCGATTTTTTCCCCCATGGGTCCACTCCTGTGTCACTCCCCAAAGTTTCGCTGGACAACCCGAACAGCCCACGTCAAATCCCAGAGCTCAAGCCTTGGACGGACATCGACTGCGTTTTCCCAGCATTTGGCCAATCCAAAACAACCACTGAATGAAGCCTCTGGCAAAGGTTCTGGGCAGAACCTGTCATCTCCCTCGGACACAAATTTGCCCGGAAGCTGGCCCAGCCTTCGAGCCAAGGGCTCCTGGCGCCGTGGCTCAAAACGAATGTGAGCCATGGTGGACATGGGGAAACTCTGTGAGTTCTTTCGCCCCCTGGCTTGTTGGCTGCTGAAATCTTGGTAAGTCTTAGTCCCCCCCTCCCGGGCTGCCCCTCCCAAATTAAACATATATCAGTATAGACTCTAGTATAGACGTGTTTGATCCAAGCTCATGTCGATCTCGGCTTTTCTGGGAAGACCCCCGACGGGTGTGTGATCAATGTTTCTGCAGCGCAGTAGATCCGCAGGTACTCTGACACATGGATTGAGGAAAACCCGCAGAATTGGGCAAGACTGGACAAGGCATATTCACACGAAACAATGGTTGGAGACATTCAGTCACCTAGTTGCTCATGAGCACCTACCTCAAAGGGCCCACCCGCGCCCCCATACAAGACGGAAAAACCTTGCCCCCGCTTGCAAGACAATGATAGGAACTCAAGTCTCCAAGTTCATCAAGTGTGGCAAGGCTCCAAATATGAGACATAGGAATGAGCGTCTTGCATTGTAATATGCAAGTTTATATGACAATGCAAGTGGCTGATTTGTTTCAAGGGACACACCTTCAGCGACTCCTCTGAAAGTCAACAATCATCTGGCCAGCCGTGACCAGCCGTGACCAACCCTAAACATGCTGAGAAGGAATGCACAGGGGGGGGGAAGGCCAACTCAGTTGCAGCTCAAGATTGGATTGGCCAAGAACATTTTCCCCTCGCTTCGCCATGCTTCGCTGGCCGCTTTCTGTTTTGCTCCAAGTCAGTCGAATTCGTTAAAACGATTCACCGCATGGGAACGATCTCAGCCTCTCAGCCCATAGCGATGCCCTGAATAATCTTGGCGCCCATGTATTTGCCTGCCATGGGGCAAAGGAAGGAACGTCGGTCTCTTTTTTCCCTTGGCCCAGCGAGAGCGTAAGGTCAGGATTTTCTGACGGTTTCTGGTGATCAAAGTCAATTATTGTGCTTTTTGTTTCTCCCCTTAAAAAGGTTCCACATTTAGGGGGACTCTAGCTGGAGGAATGAGGCTGGCAAGCTGTGGTGAAATCCATGGAACCCAACACCACACCCTCAAACTTGGAATCCACCAGTCCCCTGGACCGGGCGGGAGCCTCATTTCGTGGTTGGTCTTTGGGGGTCAAAGGCCCTCACTTGGGCGTGGGTCAACTCTAAACCATCAGGGCACCGCAGGTTGTAGTCCAAGTTTCCATTTGCCAGGGTTCCATTCTCTCTCCCGCGCCATCGGAATCCGGGTACATATATTTTTGACCAGCCGACATTTGTTTGGGGACTTGGGCTCCTGGGTGCATATGTTTGACCCACAGCCACTTCTTTGGGGACCTGGGCTTCTTTGCCGAGCGTCGCAAGATCATCAGGTTGTAATTGGTCACGTCGTGCACGGACTCGAAGCAGGCACTGGCTCCGATCCACCAAGTCTTGCGCTGGCCTTGCATCTCCAAAAGGTCCCACACCTTGCCTGGGTGCGGTAACGACCCCCCTGCAAAAAGTGGTTCACCTTTTTGGGGGGTGAGTCTTTTCAAAAAGTTCAAGTCTAAAAATCCGTTGCCCAATAGCAGTCAAGGGTAGAATGGGCCAAGCCCAAAGCCAGGGAACTGAAAACGGCGAAGGCGGCCATGGCAAAAAAATATCGATCCCTGACTAAGCTTCACCTACCTGAATTCTGACTGTGACTCAACCGCCGCAAGAGCTATCTCGCAGGGAGGAAGAACTGGCCTGTTTGCCCGGGAATGGCGCTTGGAAACTTCAACATGCGAGTTTACCCCAAACAAAGGGGGGGGGGGGGCGCGGGGGGTTGTGGCGAAAACCTGAGGAGTGGCCAGCACCAAGTTTTCGCTTACTTCCCCCAATTTGCTCAGGTTCTTCCCTCGGTTGCTTTCTGCTCCACTGCTAAAAAAGTTTAACTTCTAGCAGTTTAATGGAGAACCCATTAGTTGGCAAAATGTGAAAGTCCTAACATCCAAACAAAATTTCAAAATGCACCATCGCCCGCCTTCTTGAACTGCTTCCTGTGGGAAGTGATGGAAGTACGGCCAGGGGTACTGACCTCAGTTGCTTTCTGCTCCCCTGCTAAAAGTTAACTTTTAGTGGTTTAATACGGAAAACCCACTAGTTGGCAAAAAGTTAAAGTCCAAACATCCCTTGGCAAACTGCACCGAAGCGGCGCAAGGTGTTCACGCCGCTCACATTTTGCCGCTCCAACTCGCCCCTGAACTGCCGCAGCGCCCGCTCCGAGGACTCCATGGCGCCGCCCTCGTTGGGCGTGCGGTCGCTGTTGCACATCATATCTCCGCCCTGGCAATAGTTCCTCAGCACGCTCCGCGCACGCGTCAAGCGACAAAGCGCACGTCAAGCGACCCGAGGAAACCCAGCCAAGTGAGCAAACATCGGGCATGTTGTTTTTTCGCGCGGCGTCAAGCCCCAAAAGCAGTGCCGGACCAAAAGAAACCCATGGGAAAAATCGGCCGGCTGCGGACCAAGTTTCTCATAGAACTGATACCCCACCCGCGTCTGACGGCCAGGGATCGGCTGCCCGAAAATCAAGTCATCCCAGCGGTCAGCGTACCAGGAACCATCGTGACTTGGCCCAGACATCTTGTCTGCTTCGTACATGATCGGTCGCCTCGCTGAGTCAGTGTAGTCCAGAACTGGCTCACTTGAATACAGCGTGGTAGCCAGGACGAAACTTTTCAGGCTTGAGAAAATGCTTTCTTCTTGAATGGCCACATCCTTCACAAAGTTCTTGGCATGCGCATGAGGGGCGCTGTAAATCAGAAAGTCGTACTCCTCTTCGATCACCTCGTTCTTGCCCTTCTGGCGGTACTTGATTCTTACAGGCGCAGAGGGATCATCCAGCTGCCGGTCGATGCCCTGGTCCAAAATCTCGACCCCATAGCGGACATCCAAGCCGTCCTTCTCCGCAATGGTGGTCCAAATCTTTTGGTATCCTGGCACAACTGCATTCTGGCTTTACATCTGAACCTGTAAGCTGGTTGGCGCGCAGTCGCTTAAACAAAAATGCGCCAGGCCTGAAAAGAGATGCACAGGGCGGCCTCAGCCGCGGCTGTGTGTCCGTTGTTTTCCACCTGCCCCTGGTGGTTTTCTTTTTTCAAGGGAAATGTACATGACTGGCAACGGTGTCATTTATCAGCGGTGCCTGTTTGCCAGGGGAACTCGCAAGGAACACCACATCTTCGAGAGACAAAGCTTATCTTTGGTGGCCATGCCCTCACAGAACTCCTGGTAGCTCCTTCTCTCCCTCTCAAAAGAACAACTTTGGATATCCCCAGCTCCGCAACGGCCCTTCCGATTCCCGTCAGCAAACTCACTTCCTGAGTGGACTGGCAACCAAAAAGCCTCTTTCGATTTAGCGCCAAACCCCAACAGCTACATGCTAAGCTCAAGAAACGAGAACGATTGAAAATACAGGGTCCTCAATCCTAATCCATAATCTCTATAGGGAAACCACTAGAAAAGGGATTTAAAGGTGCTTAGAGTCTGCCAGTCTCTCTCGTCCTTCGGGCAGCATGGTGGTGGTCCTCTTCACCACATCGGCGGCGCCTCCGACGATGGCGGTCACTACGGCACGCACCCAGGTGCCCCGAATTTGCTGGAAGAACTCGCTCTTGGGGTCGTAGAATTTCTCCAACTCCTGCCGAAAAAGGTGCGTTTTTGAGGGAAGGCACATGGAGAACCACGAATTTTGCGGGGTCCCCAATTCCGCCACGAACCCGAAAAGGGAAGACAAACAGCCCTGCCCTCCCCTTGGTTCTTCTGTCAAAGGCAAATCAGGGGACTCCTGATGGTATAGGTATTGTTTCCCTCTGCTCGTCTGTTCCTGGTTGCTGCTCAAACTTGCCGAAAGAAGAATGAGCACTTCGGTCTGCGCGTGGGATCGCCCTGGTCTCACTCATACAATCTCCGCATGCAAATGACAGCTATGAATATGGAGTGGGGCAATCAAAGGGCTCGCAGAAATCACCGATGCCGCTGGCGCAAGCAGCAAACACACGGGAAGGAAGGATGAAAGAAGACACTATATCTCCTGCAGAACGAAAAACGGCGGCCGACACATAAGACAAGTTGCAACATATAAGATAAAGGGGCACTCTTTGCCGCCGAAATCAATCTGATTGCAGGCTGGAGTGCATGCAGCGCTGGCAACAGTAGCGTCTTCCATCTTCCAGGGCCGACGCCGATTCGACATAATTGTCGTTGTCTTGGCGGCTGCACGACATAGGAGCACAAACGTCAGAGCGTGCGTCCCCGCGCAGGAGGAAGCTGCAATGTGCACAGCGCGCCGCTGGCTGGGCAAGTCAGCTGGGACATCCGGGTCGTCGGATTCGCTTTCTGAGGCAGGATCCCAACTCCGGCGCTGGCACCTCAAGAGCTCGTTGCTCTTTGGTTGCGGGGCATCGGGGAAGAGACACAGGCTGCGGGGAGCAGAGTCTGTCTGTGGGCGGCAGGCAGCAAGCTGAGCTGGCAAGCAGCAGACGAGCAACCATAGGCTGTCTAACAATTGCAGGTCGGCTTGCACCAAAAGAGGCACGAACGCGGATACTAGCACTGGCCCCCGTCGCAAGTTTTCTGACGATAACAGGCAACACCACCCTGGATACAAAGACACAAAGGATCAGTTGGTTCATGTTCCAAAATGGCGACCAGGTCCCTTTTAGGACCCGCTTCTGCTTGGGAAATTCGCCCACGGACGGAAAAAACTTCTCACTGCGCGCTCCTCCCGGAAGCTCATCTGCATGTAGCCGTTCAAAAGCTCCGGGGTGATCCACCAAAGCCCGTAGAAGGCTGGGATGGTGGTCACATAGCCGTAGCCTGACTCATTGGTCAGGGAGATGGAGGAAACCCTGGAACCCAGCCCCGCCCAAAAAAAAGAGAAACCACCCGGGGAAAAAAAACAGAAAAACAAAGGAGAATAGCACGAAAGGGCCATTTCTCATGTGGACAGGGAACCCCAAGTGCAGTTGATCCACACGGGAAGTGTTTTGTTTTGGTATTTTTGGGCGCAACTTGCACATTCGAGGGCGATGCTGCATCCCAAGCTTACTCAAGCACTTCTCATTCCCAAATGTAGGTAATGGATAAGCAAATGGACGTGAAACCTGCAATCCAGTTTTGGGGCAACCAAAATATGGAGTCCATGCAGATCTAAAGGGCAGTGATCCATGAAATATGGTCTTATCTTGGCTGAGGCCGCCCAGGAAAGGAAACCACTTAATTATTTTCGTGTCGTAACGGACAATCACCGGCAACGAATTTGGGGTGCTGGGCTTTGACCTATGGCGAAGCATACTGCAACTTGTCTCTAAACGTGCGCTTCACGGGTTTGTTGGCCTGGCCACGGCACATGTTTGCATCCTGTACATAATTTCCGTAGAAGCCAAGTGCGCTGAGCAGCTTGTGCAAACAACCTAGCCACACAGCTTTTCCAGAGTCCAAGACCACCAACTTTGCTCAAAGCAGCCTTGGGCGGCATGCGCAAACATCAAGAAGCCGCTCAAGGCGTACAGGTCGTTGGATTGCAGGAATTCCAAGAAGGTCATGTTGATCCTGGCCGTATCTAGGCTACAACGAGGTGCGTTGTCGCCTTCACCAATCATGCAACACAAGTGAAGTGAAATGAATCAGTCAACGTCACCAACCATAAACAAGGGCTTCGAAAAATACTATCTAGAAAACGGTTTGGATGTGGATGTTTCTGGGATCCACCCCTGTAGGATATTAAAAGAGTACTAAACAAGCACTAAAAAGAACCAACAGGGGAAGACCAGGGGAAATCCGCAGAAACCGTTTCCAACCTGCTTCCTAGAGACTAGCATCAACTAAATTTTGCTTAAGAAAGGTGCTTGCCCTGAGGCTACCCCATTTCTTGGTGGGGAGATCTCGGTGACGCAAACTTTGCACCGTGATCATGCAATCCCTACACGTGGATGTGGGGACTGCATGGCGGACACCATTTAGGTGGGGATTCATGTCCAACCGCTTTGCGTGGTGCCCGATTCAATGAGATTCAACGCCATGCCAACCGTGAATGATCCGACTGAACTGGAGCAGCTTGGATTGGAATGCCACATGGTCAGACACGGCCAGTCGCAAAACCAGAGCCCGTTTGGATGGTTTGAAAGGGGTCCCCGCCACTTCGCAAGGGTGCGCACCCACCAATCCAAGCCATCTATCCATCCATCCACCCATCATTCCAGACACGTACAAACACCCAGCAAGCCAGCCAGAGAGCCAGCAACGGAACAAAACACTGCCAACCAAAAACCAAGCAAGCAAACAAACGAAAACAAACCAACCGAAACCGAAACCAAGCCAAACCGAATCAACCCAGCCCCCCAAACCAACCAAATCAAAAGCAAACCATCAACACAGCAAACAAACCAAAGAAAGAACACAACTTGGCTAAACAAACATGCGAACGACCAAGCAGCCAAGCAAGCAAACAAACAAACAGAAACACAAACAGCACACACACACACAAACAACAACAAACTTGAAAGACGTACATATATGGTAGAAACCACAAACCCTAATGCATGTCTGTCTGTGCATGTGTATCTCTGCCTACCCATTTACCTTTCCTACTTACCGATGTTCGAGCACCTATCTGCGCATCTATTTCTCCACCTTTGAGCTGGGAAGGTGTTATTATCTCCTAACCATTTGTCCATATGCTATCTTTGGGCCTATGCGTCGGTCTCTCTCTCTCTCTCTCTCTCTCTCTCCGCCCTCGCTCTCTCCTCTATGTATTTACCAGCCGTTCTACTTATCAGTCTCTGCAGCTTTCTATCTGATCTATCTTCCTGCTGCGCTCCCTAGCTTCCCTTCCTTTCCTCTTTTCTTTGTTTCTCTCCTTCTTGCCTTCTACAACGACTCTAATATCATGGAAAGTCCTGTCCCCAATCAGGCGGCCAATCGCATCCAGCACAGCCAGAAGAGAGACACCAGCCGTGCATTTGACTTGCAACCACTCCTTGCTGCGATGCAGCCACTGAAGTCGCCACAGCTGGGTTTCCAAAGGTGTGAGGAAGAAAGCTTCCCTGCGCGCATCTCACATCAAAAGCCATGACATCATGTCTAATCAGTATTGCGTTGCAATGCTGTGGTTGCAGCGAGCCAGAAAGAGCGGTCACTGGCAACATCGCTGGAAATCCCAGCGTGCTGCCATCCAACGCAGCGCAACCCAATTCCAGAATTATTTGGCCCAGTTCTTGCATAATGCCAGCCATGAGCCACCGCATCGGCGTGAGCAGAATCGCAAATCACACCCTTAACCATAGATTGGTCCAGCCTCAGAATGTGACCAAATAAAAACCAAACCATCCGGAAAAGCAAGGAAGACCAGAGCTCGCCGTACACCCGCAGCCAAACCTTCGTTGGGGCTCCGCATTGATTGCTGGAAGTGTGCGCTAATGTCTTTGGCACTGCGGGTGGTGCCTAGGAGCTTGCCAAGATGTCAGCCAGGGCAGACAGTGCAGCTTATCTGGGCGTGATGTTTTCTTTGGTCGACTTCCAGGATTCTATGGTTGGCACTCTTTTGCACGAAGCCACCCGGGCTTTTATGTCCAATCAGCCCATTCTGGTTTGCCCTTGTGACCAACAGCATTCGGTGGGTTTGAAGGAAGAGAGGGAGGAAGGAAGGAAGGAAGGAAGGAAGGAAGGAAGGAAGGAAGGAAGGAAGGAAGGAAGGAAGGAAGGAAGGAAGGAAGGGCAGAGAGCAAGGAAAAAAACGAAGGAACGATGGAAAGAAGCACAGCTAGAAAGAAAGCAAGCACACACCAAAGCAAGCTCCTCCGCTGAGAACGCTATGTCTTTGATTTCTATATTTCTTCCCCTGTCTTTACTTACTGTCTTGAATTATGCTCTTTCGTGTTTTACGCTTGCTGTTTATTTCTTTCTGTTCTTTCCTTAATTATGTTTCTTTCTTCCGTTCTTCTTTTTTGCCCTTCTCTCTCTTTCTCTTTCTGTCTTCCGTTCTTGCTTCCCTCCCCGTCCCTTCCTTTTATATGCTCCCTTCTTTCTCTCTTTCTTTCCTTCTTCCAGTCTGTCTGTTAGTCCGTCGTTCTGTCTATAACTGCTTGTCTGGCAACGCCTGTCAGCCTACCCATCATCTTACTCATCACTCTCTCACGCAATCTAAGCTCGGCTCATCTCACCGAACCTCACCTTTCCGTCTTCCATCGGTCAGTCTATCTATGCACCTGCCTGCCGGCGCTATCTACGTGTCTTGCTGACTGTCTATCGGCTTGTCTACGTGTTGCAGTGTTCTATCTATCCGTACAACTGCTGAACTATCCTGAAATGCACATCACAATGGAAAGGCGAGACAGACGTGCAACCTTCCAAGACACTGCGCCTGCGCAGCAGAACGACATGCAACGTCGCAAAAGCTACAATTCACGCCCGCGCAGGCGCAACGTGCGTGCCACTTGTGAACGCTTGCGACGCCGCGGCTGCTTCCGGATGTGGCGACGCGTCCGGCGATCACACACTGACCCCCGGCCCCCCCTTCCTACAGCGGGAACCCATCTGCTACGCAGTCAGGGGTTCATGCACATATACACACCCTCTCGTGCCAAAAGGTGGCAACTCTCTCGGCTATGCAGCTCATGGCGCCTTTGCAGCGTCTCTCTGCTCAGCCTGTGAGGCATAGAGAACTCCACTTCGCCGAAGATCTCCTGATTTGGCGCTGGGTCGCGGTACATATCTGACTCGTTGGTTAGTGGGCCGGTGGGCTGTGAATTGGTTGGAGGTTGGTTGGTGCGGCTGGATTCCTTTAAGCAGAAAACACGAGCTCAACAGGGGTGACGAGGAAACTCTCATGGGGACTGTTTCCACAAAACATGCGCCACATCACAGCTCTCTGATTCTGGTTGTTCAGCAGCACCATGTAAATCCCTTGTTGTTTGGTGTTTTCTCTGCTCAACCCCAACCAGAACTGCTTCCCTTTTTCCACCTTTCGGGTCGCACATCAAAATCTAAGGCAGCAACCCCAGCTTCTAAGAGGATGCCTTCCACTACACCCCCACCCACAACCCCCCGGCAAACACAGGATAATATATATATATATATGTATCCTTTATGCAGTGGCACGCTCTGGTTGAAGTTTATCTGTGTAAAAATGGAGGGTTCGGCGCAGTGTCCATGGGGAGGGATATCTGCTTGCGCGTGTCTGGGTGAGGTCGGTGTGTTTGCGGGCATGGTTGTCCAAGCAAAACATAGACGAACCCAAACAAAAAGACGAGATGCCCCAAATTATGACCCACTCATTTACACCCGCTCATCGAACGCCAAAGGCAAGCAACAACTAAGATTGCGTTGGCTGACCCTATGTGACCTTCGAACAAATGGGTTCTACAGAATGGGTGGTAGGTGTAGGTGTCAGCTGAAATTCGGGAGGGGAACGGCAGCCCAAGCATATAAGTTGTGCTTCCTCTGGTGCCGGCCATGCAGCTCTCCCAAAGAAGCCAACGCACAACATCATGTTGACAATCATCCCAAACCAAGTGTGAATGACACTTTTGGGCACTTTGCGCCGTGGACACTCCCTTACTTAAATCTGAAAGAATCCTTGTGCAGCGTGTTGTACTTCTTCACTGCTCGCAGCAGCGCAACCATCACCTTCAACTTGCTTCCGATCTGAGCCGGCGTGGGGATTTGGGACCTCACGGGTCCCCGGAGGATTTGCAGGCCCCACTCAGAAAGCATGCTAAAGAATTGGCAACCTGACCACACGGGCCCGCCCTTGCAAATCAAACAATGCCTGAATGAACCACATTTCACGTTTCATGGGCGGGTTTTGAGTGGCCTCAGTCGTCCAATTGGTCAATCAAGCATGGCATGGAAGCATCTCATCCCGTGCCTGTACAGGTTGCGCAAATGAGGCGATGCTGTGGATGGACGAAACCCATTTCGCACCACTTTGACCCCGGAATGTTGAATTCCCTGTCAAATACCCATGAACATTGGTTTCCCATGGTTTCCCAAGTGGTGCGAAAAAGGATGCGATCGTGCGCAGCTTATATCCTCTCTCTAGCTTAGTTCATTTATATAACCCTTTTCAACCCCACAACCGATGCCAAACTTCAAGCGAGTATACTGCCTACACAAATCCACCCCAACCACCAACCCCAAACAACACCCACCCACCCCCCCCCCCCCCCCCCCCCCCCCCCCCCCCCCCCCCCCCCACAGTATGGTGTATGAAGTCAAGAAGTGCGCTGGGATTGCTCAGGCCAGGTTGATGGATCCCAAGCCCAGCACTTTGCTTCAGAGTCGTCACTGGACCGTGGGGCTCGTCAAATCTGCGTATGTGGCCAATGGTCATGGCTCCCTTAGGAATCGTTGTGCATATTCTGAAGGATCCTTATACCGCTTATACCACCCATCCCTGCTACCCCAAGTAGAGGTGGCTCTTGTCCATGGCTCAGATGGACATGGCTGAACGATCACGTCACTAAAACGCAACGCGCAAACACCACAAACAAACAACACGCATATGAGCCAGCGGTCAGTCCGGAATGGGCAAGTACGGTACAATGGCATGGCCAGCCAAGACACACAAATGCGCACAAACGCAGCCCTGGGTCCATGCAAGTGACATCCATTACCATCTAAATACTGGCTTACGGGAAGCATCATGAAGCATCCCCCCCTCCAAATAAAGAAAATAGTTTTAAAAAACAAGACAGAAACTGGGAACGCAGGATAGTTCGGGTGTGGCTCGGAAGGCCCCAAACTGACCAGCACTCGGGAAGACGTCCCAACTCAGGCGGGGACCGCCCAAGATGGCGCGTAGATGGTGCCGTCTCGCACGCCAGCCATGATTGAGGAGGTGACGAACTGGTCCCTGGGCAACTTGGCAGCTGTATTCTACGTGGGGTCGCTGGACTTTCCAGGATGGCCCCCTTCCGCTGATCGCTTTGTCGGTCTTTTTTTGGCGGTTTGGAGCCCGGGGTGGTGGTGGTGAGGGTTTACCCGGTACAGGAATGACAAGCGAAAACACCAGCAAAGGGGTGCCTGATAAACTAGTGGTTGTCTTTTGAGGGAGGCCCTCCAAAGTCAGAGAACTGTTGACGAGGTGGATTGGTTTGGATTGGAGGGAAACCTGCAAAGGGTGGGTTCCCTTTGGTTGGCGATCCGGGTTCTGCTTTGAAGGGACTTTAGATTTTGCCCCATCCAAGCGGATGGAAATCGATGGCACAGCTGCAACGAAGGGAAACTATCATAAACCTGAGGCATATATCAACTGTATACCCGCAATACAACGTGGCCTGTGCTTCCCCATCAACTTTTGGGTCTCGGTAGTGGTTCGAGGGTAAATCAAACCTGTCAGTGGATACTGGCCATGCCGATGGCCTGAACAGGAATTCCGAGGCACAAGTGAGAGGTCGAAGGGTCAAAAAGGATTTGTGCAACCGTTCCCAACATCCAACTCTGGGCCGGGGCCTATCTAGCAACAAAAACGCCCTTGCAAGTGAGGCGAGCAGAGCTGTTGTAAAGGAGGTCAAGCTGCCTCTTGAGCCTCAAACTGACAGCCAGAACTTTCCACTACCTGGACACGAAGGCGCGCATCTTCCAGGGTGGCCAACCGGAAGGGCCCTTCTTGCTTGCTGTGAGGAAACCGCACCAAGCCTGCCACCCATCCAACCAGCCTCCCCAACAAAAACTGACAAAGGTCAGTGACAAATGCGAGAAAAACAAGTACCCCCCCATCACTTCACATGGACCAAAAAACCTGACTTTCCGGGCCGTCCAGGTTGCCCTTTTCATTTTCAATTGACGGGGTCCGTCCCGAAGGCCCGAAGGTCCAGGTTCCATGCAAGGGGCATGTCCTGCGAGTGGAACCTGTCGGTCGAGAAGTGCGAGAACATGGCCCGGCCCTCGGGCGGCACCACATGCGTCAGATTGTACCTGAGCCGTTGGTCTCGGCGGTCTCGGCCTCCCCCCAAAAAACGACCCCAGGGGCATATGTGGTAGATACCCTGTTTGATATATACATATATATGCACATATGTTTAGAGATAGATGTATATATATATATATATGTGTATATATATATATATGTGTATGCTATATAAACACCCTTGGTATGATATAGCGGCTGCATAGTGCTTGTATGTCCTCTTGAACCCTATCAAACTGTCCGGGTAGTGGACACCATCGCAGAAACGACTGACCTGTGCCGTCCACTCCAAGGCGGCATGCACAACGCTTTCATCTGTGCTCTTGGTCCGGTCCCAGGTGTTTGCCGCAGGAGTGACATCAGGGGAAAGTCGCACATCGCACGCTTGGCCACGTATGGCCTGCCATCTAAACGTCTAAAGAGGCGCGTGCCGTTCAAAGAGGCGGGAACGGCAACTACAACAAAGAGCTGCATTACTGCATTACTGCAGCCAAACCAGCGGGCCGATTCTATCAAGCCGCGCATGCCCAAGAGGTTTGCTTCCCACTTGCTGAATTTAACAGCGCGCACCTTCCAAACAGCAGAATTTGGTAAGGTCGCTAAAAGCCAGGCCAAGAGCAACTACAAGCAGCACATGGATGCATCTTTTGGCCAATGTTCTCCAAAAAGGTACTTGTGGGATATTCTCATGTGATGTGCGCATATGCCATGAACCATTGGCGTCGGCTGGGTGTCGGTATATGCAAGAGTGGAACGGTGCATGTGGCTTCGAATTACATCAGGGCAGCCTTTGATTATCGCAGAGGGTGGGCAGAAAGCCACCTAAATGATGACCAGCAAGGGGTCCCCAACGCAACAGCAACCACAACGGTCCTCCAGTAGAGAGGTTAGAACAAGTTGGTACCCATTTTTCTGAATCGTCTATTTCAGTAGGGGAACCCTCCCAACCAAAAAAAAGAAACGGTAAAAAGGCACCAATTGCCGGGGGACCTAGACAAGGCAGTCAGTCAACCCAAGAGGATCGATCGCGAAGATGGTCCAGCAAGGCACTCATCCACGAGCTCACGGATGCTGTGGTAGCCGTTGTGCAGGAAACAGGTGCCCATCTCCTCGTTGCTGCCACGCTGGGCAAACATATCGCGCGCGCGCGCGCCGTGCTTGCGGAGTGCAGATAGTCTGTGCAACAGAAGAGGAGCCCAGAAAGTTGGGGCAATGTGATATCTGTTTGGTGCTTCTGACTTTTTTTTTCTCTCTCTCTCTCTCCTTCATGATTGAAAGGTTTCAAACAACTCAGCCGGCAAACTTCACGGACTCGCCAAGGCGCG
>CAUJNA010002008.1:0-7500 GCA_963377175.1 Effrenium voratum
ATATTTAACGGACACACTACTGGGGGGTCATCAAGTTGGCGCTCCATGTATTTCAGCCTCCTCCGGCTGGTTCAGAAAGCAAACCTACAAGCTCAGGTTCATGGAAACAGGGTCACTGATGCCTTGCTTCTCCCTTTTTTGGTGTTGCGCCTCCTCTTGTTTTTTGTTGCGAAAGAGCAACCAACTGCAAACCACGAGCTCCAAATTCCTTGGGCTCCGGGCCTCCTCCTTCTCCTTGGGAGTCGGGGGGCAGCCTTTTCGGATGGCTTTCAAGGGAAAACCGCGCCCATCCGGCTCTTTGGACATTCCGCCTGTTGAACACAAACCCATTTCAAGGGTCCCTGTGATTTGCACAAACAGTAGCAGCAGGGCATCCGAGTCGCAACTCGAAACACAGCGCGATGCAGGTCATGTGTGCACCTCCTCAAAAGCCCAGCGTTGGTTCATGCCGTTACTGCCAAAGGTGTGATGGCGTTGCCTCGATCTGCTTGAAAGACGTTGGCAAGTGCCGATCCGGTTGGCCATGGGCACACGTCACCTCGCCCATCTAGAAAGCAATAGGGCTGAGCATCACTATGGTAAACTCGACTTGGAGTACATGTTCAAATGCTTTCCACTACCAAACCAACTCCCAGAGACCACCCGGGGCGCCGGCAGACGCCGCAGCGCCTCGCGCGTCGGGGCGCGGTTCTGAAAAAATTGGGGGCGGCGATCCGTCGCGGATCGCGAGGCAATCCGAAGGCCGACGGAGCGAGAGAGCTGAGGGGCACCTTTTGGGGCATCGTGACGGTCCCAGGTGTTTTTGGGTGGGCGTTTCAGGCTGATAAGCAGCGGCCAGCCAGCCGCTCATCTGCTCTGCTCCATCGGCCTCCAAGGAGCCCGCAAAGCATGCGGTTCAAGATGCTCTCCCAGACCTGCCAAGAAACTGAAACTGACCTGTGGCCTGACCTGCGAAGAAAGTGTCGCTCATCAACAACAAAGTCCGTCTGAAGAAACTGCGACAGAACAACTGCTGCTTCCTTCCAGTTTAGGGACATCTGTGGCAATGCTAAGCTTGGCTGCAAGGCACCTCTGCGTCATGACACATGCGAGTGGCATCCATGCAAGACCTTCAAAGTCGTGAGGCGATCCACCTACTTTCACGAAGCCATCACACGTGCCACTTCACCCACTTCCAAGGAGCCAAGCCCCGAGCAACACGCCTTATCGGGAGAGCGGTGTGCAGGATCCACCGCAGACTTGCCGTGGCTGGCAAGTTCAAAGGAGAGGTCCTGAAGCCCAGAGCTATGGACAGACACTTCCCAATAAGAACCCCACAAATACTCAGCTGATCATTACGCAAAACTGCCCGAAAAGAGGGGACGTCCCTGCTCAAAGTAACTCCCTCTGGTAATTCTGGCTGGTGTGGACAGTTTCTGAGGTCGGCATGCTGCTTGCGATTCGACATGTGAAGAAAATGGCGATGAGAATGAAATCCTGGTGAGGGGAACTGTGTTGAGCACAATGCTTTTGCACCCAGGATAGGAGGTCCATCTCAGTAGGGGTTGTTTCGACTTTACCTGAGCGTGACCGAAAAGACCGGAGCTTACTGGCGAGAGAACTGCTAGAGCCCAAGAAGCTCAAAGGGTCTCCCAAGACGCGGGTCTTCAAGAGCAAAGAGACCTCAGAATCTGACCTCAGAATTGCTTAGGCCCCACCCTGCGCACGTCATCCGATCCCTCCCCCCGCTCCATCGCGCACATGGCGGCGCTGAACCACTGGGGGGGCACCTCGCCCTTCACAAAGTGCTGCACCACCAGGAAGGTGCACTGCTGGGACCTCTGAACCGAAAGCCGAAGAAATGACGCCTTTCTTGCGCCCAGGTCCAAACCCCTCTGGCCAAAAAAAATAAAAGGGCGCCCAAGCCGAAAAAAAATGAACTGAAAGCAGCTGCTGGCAAAGAGTTCCAAAACCAACACCCAAGACTTCCGCGGCTTGCCCAGTCGTTTCGCCCAGCGGCACGGCGCAGAGCCGCGCCACGTGGGCGTGGTCAGTGCCCGGGTTGGCGCAGAAGCGCAGCAGCAGCTGGCACACCAGGCGGCTGGACTCCAGGCGCTCCCCAGGGCTGCCGGGCCTCCCGGTCGCTCGCTTTGGGTTTGGCGGGGTTCCATTATTGGGGCGAGAGGTAGGGTGGGAAGGAACCTGGGGATTCTTAAAGGATTCCAATTCTCCAAGTTTCATGTGAATCCGCAGAGAAAGATCCGTGTTCATGAAAAGATTCTAAAGACTCCTCAAAGGGTATCTCTTCGAAAATGTGAGCTCAGTGTCTCTCCAAGTGAAGTCCTATCATGGCATCCTTGAGCGCGCACGAAGAGGCACCCGCAGTTTTAACACATCCACAGGGTGAAGAAGAACAGCACAGCAAGTTCAACAGGCCGCAAGCCTTCGGCTTTCCCTGAAAACCTGGCCCTACTTCTAGCGAACATGGGTACATCGCTTCATTCAGAGAGTGCAAGCTGACGGCCATGTCTAAAAAAAGTGTATCCAGCCACTTCCCTATGGCGAGGACCAGGCACAGAAGCTAACGGACAGCTGCAACGAGACCTGCGAAATGAGTTGTACTTCCTGCTCGGTAAGCATGAGGCCGTGACAGGTTTGCCTGGCCTCCAACACAATCATCCACACGGATGTTTAATAAACTCCCGCTTTGACGCGTGCGCACAACAGATTGGGCCTTTTTTGCCCATGGAACGCATCCCTAGTTGTCCCTTCCACTCTCGCTACAATTTCTTGCTACATTTCAGCAACACCGTCTTTGACTAGTCGTGCTTCCCAGGAAAAGATCCAAACAAAAGCAATCCCGTCTGCCCCAAAAGCCGGCTTTTCCACTTCCCTTCGGCTTAACGCCTTCCTCTTGCACAATTTCAATTCGCACCAAGCGAGCGAAACCAAAAGCACCAGGGTTCCCTGCTCGATACCTTTTAGGCCGCAATTGAGTTTCCTTCGTGACATCTTTTCCGAGGAATCACTCCTACTTGCAGCTGGAAACCAGATCCTTGGTCGTGCCCCACGGGTCCTGGTATATTGCTACCAAGTTGAAGAAAAAAAATGTGTTGGCAAACCAAACCCCCGGTCCGTTGCTCAGCGAATCCGCGAATGAACCCAGGCTTTGGTCCCCCTCAAAGGAAAAACCAGTTCACTCGAAGTCATTCCCATTCTCATTCCCGGTCCCCTTAAAGGAAAAACCGGTCCCCAGCTTGGATCACCACGAGAATTCACCCAAGCTTTCCCCCCCTCCCCCAGAAGCCGCCAGAAGCCGCCGTCGGCGCCGTCGGCGGCGTCGGCGCCTGGCGGTGTACTCTGCGAGCTTCTGCAGGCCCTGGGCCATGGCGAAGTGGCCCTGCTTCGAGGCCACCAGCGCCGTGAGCGCCCGCAGCGCGAAGCTCCCGGAGGAGGCGCCCTCGGACAAAGCGCCTAGGAGCGTGGTGACCACCTGTCCAGGGGGGGGGGCCTCAAGTGTCTGTGATATGTAGATAGATATATATATATATAATATAATCATAATTTATATATATATATATATATATATATATGTATGTGTGTGTGTGTTTGTGTTTGTTTACTTGTTTATATATATACTGTATATCTATATACATATGTGCAAATGTATGCTTTCGCTAACTGTCAACGGTACTGGCTTCAAATAATTGTAGCAGGGGCACTGTGGGCTCAAGAGCTTTCTCAGAATCAGCCAGCCGGTACACATGTTACTGAAGACTAAAACCGGAAGATGTGCTTTAGAACAAAATATGCAGCTTGCAGCGCGAGTGCCAAAGAAACAAATGTGGCACTCGCCTGGGTTGTTGATATGAGCTCCTTGTCCGCGGCTTGCTGGATGAGCTCCTGTTGACAGTAAACTAAATGCACGCCCTGTGGCCGTTTGCACCTTTCAACCTCTGCAAATAGCAACGACGGAGATGCCACTACCAATCACTGATGCAAAGCTGCAAATGCCCGCAAAAGCAGCGTGGGGGCCAAATCCACTTGCGGGAGTGTGCTCTGCGACTTTCAAAAACTGCTCCTGCACGCTGGCCAGATGCGTGTGCGTCAACGTGCCGGAGGCAAAGCCGTCCTCCCAACGCGGCTTCGACGGAACGAAGATGGCTTTGTGCGTTTCATGCTCGAGGTCGCCTTCTCGCACCTTTGAGAGCCAGGAGTGCAAGCGTTGCATTCCCCCGCCAATGCCTTTCCAGCTAGCTGCCTAAAATGCGGCAAACCGCCGAGTTAGAACCAGCGTCCTGGTAGATCTGAAGAATCGCTGCGGCGGAAGAGCGCGCATCGCGGCCTTCCAGGTGCATCCGGTAGAAAGCATCCACGGCGGCGTCCTGGCAGTGATCGAATTTGAATCATGCTCTGGGAGCGGACAAGCTAGAAGTCATGTCTTGAAGCGTGCGCTTTCCAAGAGCGCACAAAATGTTCAAGCTCGGCTCCCCGAAGCCAAGGGATCAGGGCACTCTGTAGCTCAATCAAGACAAAGCTGCCGCGTGCAGTCGGCAAAAGTGGCAACCCTCAAGTCCCCCCATCTTCCGTTTGTGGGTGGGGGGGCCGGATGAAACAAGGCCGTAAGGAGAGATATCAAGCAAGCAAACCCTGCCTTGATGGGCGCATGTCGGCTCCACACCAAGCCCAGCACTTGCTGAAAGGCACGGGTTGCCGCAGGCACACCTGGCATCACTGAGTTGATCAAGCCAGATGGGCCTGGCTTGTTTCCATTTCCATCTGGGCGAAATCAAAGGGGTTCGTGTTGAATTCTCGGGCCGAGTCTCCGCCCTGTTCGACTAAAATTGACCATTGCCAGGCGGGGTAGTTCGATTGTCTTCATTGGCTTCTCCTGCGGAGTCGTTGACTTGCAAAGTATGACAACCACACACTCAGGACTGTTGTGAATACACTATAGAATATGACTTCACAGCCCCACCATGTCGTGACACTTCAAAATGGAACCCGCGCTCTGTTAATGATACCACGCATGCCCCAACCACCCCCCAGTCAAAAAAAGGGACCGTTCAGTCTGGGTTTCTCGCTTGTGGCGGGGATTTCCTCCAGCTACCAGCCCGACGGATCGCGCGCGCCGCCGCTCGCCTCGCAGGCGCAGCTCCACCACCACGCTGATGGCCTCGGTGACGTCCGTGGGGGTCTTGGAGCTCAGCAGCTGCCGGAGCCGGGCCTTCGGATCGAGCGATCAGAAATCCGGCCCTTCGGCCCTTCAGCGGAGCGGTGAGACGAGGCCTGCGACGAGCTGGCTGTCTCATTCAGAAGAAGGAAGACAAACAAAAAAAACATATGACAAAGCCAACTCGTCTCAGCCCTCGTTGGGATCGCCGATGATGACAAAGCCATGAGAAATCGATTAAGTTTGACATCGGAATCGCCACCCGGCGTTCAAGGAAGACCATTCTCCAGGGCCATGTGTCCCGCCGGCAAGGTGGCACCGAAGCCAAAAATAAAGTTTGTACACATCCCCGACAAGTCACAAAACCGTGGTGGTCAGGTCCCACCTTTCCGGGAAGCAAACTGAAGAACTACAACAGGTGACTCCTAGCGCCTTTTCGTTGCAACGGAGCAGCGAGGAATGGATCAAGAGTTTGCCTCATGTTCTGCAGCTCTGAAAGATGTCTGCATCTGCCTTTCAAGATGATGTCCAGTGTCATGATTAGTGTGGTCAAAGTGTTGTAATCATGGGCTCCAAGGATATGCGTACCAATCACCAATCACCCATCGATCCACAACCAAATAGTATCTCCAAAGCACACCCTTGTGCAAACAAAAACCTCGCACCTCCTTTCTTATTGGAACCAGAATGCCTCTGCAGCATCCAGCAGCTCCACAAAGTGCACGCGCTGCGCATAGCACTGCTGCATTCGCTGCAGGGCCTGCGGGGCTTCCACAAATGCGACCGGACCCCTGAAAATCCTCGCCACTGGCCATGGTTACAAAGGTTGCCTAGTATGTGTAGTCAGGTTCCAATTGGGGGGCCCGATGAGCTGTAATTTGGGAGGCAACAAGGGTGAGAGTAACATCTGTTTCATTGGCGGTTTGGATTGGTCGGGATGTGAAACCGTTCAAGCTGCATGGTTTAGAGGAGGGCGCGCAGCCACTTATGACCTGGCACTCTTGGAAGAAAACATGAGGCAACGTGTCCTCTTGCGGAGCCTCAAGCGGGCACGTTCGAACCGGCTCACACCGGTTCAATTTTCGGCTCCTCTTCCCCTTTGAGACAAAGCCATGAGCTTGGTACTGACGTCCAACAGTCATGTTCGAGGGTGTTCCAACCACGTCAATTCGCACCCAAATACATCCACAAAGAATCCACAACCCCGGTGCCCCAAGCGCAGACTATGCCGAAGCCGACCCCATGTTCTCATGGGAAAATTGTCATGTGCATGGATTTGCCTTTACATTGGGGAACCCAACCTGAAAAAACCCACACCCGCACATCATACTCAAATTCTTGACTAAAAGGCTGACGGTGGCAATTGGATGTTGCTCACAGCTTGCTTCTATTGGGTACGAGTCCTGCTCACACTGGTGCTTTCACCCAAGAAACACTTTGGACTGCGTTTCAGCCTCCCACACATTTGAGTCGTCCGTTTTCAAAAACCAAGATTCAAGCTCAGCTGCTCTTGTCCCTGGTTACTGTCTCCACCACCGTTCACCCCAGGTCACGACAGACCCAGATTCAAGAATGGAAGCAAAAGCACGGTCAGTTGCTTGGATATGCTGGACGTTGCTCAGCTGCTCTTGCACCTGGCTGCTGTCTCCGGATGACCCCAAGTCACAACCTCGCCCCCGTGGGCATGCCAGACAAGCGCCTTCTCAGTGGCAGCCAGTTTGCCAAGCTGAACAAGCAGCTGTCTCAGAGGCAGCTGTCTCCACCACAGTTTGGATGGTTCTTCTGGGTAACTTCAAGCTTGCCAAACAGGAGCCTGAGACACAAAAAGCACAAGATGAATCCCACCCATTCATTTGCGAAGGTTCGAGTCCCTCATGGCTCTTGCACTGTTCCTCTTCTTTGGGGGACCATCACTGCACTTCAGCCTTCAACAAAATGCCGTCCGCTTGCGACTCCGCGCCCCGCCTCACGCTGCCGCTCGCGAGCCTCATGCCGCGCGCTGGCGTTCTCGCTGTCGGCGCCTCCCTGGTCGCCGCCCTCAGCACTAAGATCCTTGTCCACCTCCTTGGCAATGCTCATCTCCGTCTCCTTGGCACAGTTTTATGATACGTGTATGTTTGTAAATACAGATATATATATATATATGTAGATGTATGTATATAGTCCATTTACGTACATTACAGTACAGTACATTACATTACATTATCTTACATTACATTGCATTACATTACATTACATTACATCACATTACATCACATTACATCAACTTACATTACATTACATCAACTTACATACACTACATACATATCATACCATACCATAGTAGACCATGCAAAACCATACCCTGT
>CAUJNA010002008.1:12500-20000 GCA_963377175.1 Effrenium voratum
ACATACATACATACATACATACATACATACATACATACATACATACATACATACATACATACATACATACATACATACATACATACATACATACATACATACATACATACATACATACATACATACATACATACATACATACATACATACATACATACATACATACATACATACATACATACATACATACATACATACATACATACATTACATTACATTACATTACATTACATTTCACATACATACATACATACATACATACATACATACATACATACATACATACATACATTACATACATACCTCATACATACATACATACATACATTACATACATACTTACATACATACATACATTGCACACATACATACATACATACATACATACATACATACATACATTACATTACATTACATTACATTACATTACATTACATTACATTACATACCTTACATACATTACATTACATTACATTACATTACATTACATTACATTACATTACATTACATTACATTACATTCCATTCCATTACATTACATTACATTACATACATACATACATACATACATACGTACATACGTACGTATGTACGTACGTACATATGTACATACATACATACATACGTACATACATACACATATACATACACTTCACACATACATACATTACAGTACATTGCATTGCATTGGATTTCATTGCATTGCAATACATGACATTACATTACATTACATCACTACCTACATACATACATTGTTTTTAATACTATACTACATGATGCTATACCTTACAATACAATACAGTACATACATCATATTACATTACACTACGTTACATGTTATTAAATTACTTTACGTTGCGCTGCTTTATCTTACGTTACACGGCATTGCATTACAGTACAGTACATTACACACACTTGAAATAAACTATATACATGTATGCATACGCATAGATCAAAGGCGAACACACAGAGTCTAAACCATCAAATCATCTCCGTTTCGAGACAGGGCGTCGGTCTTCCCCTTGCACCGGCGCCGCTTCTCCGGCTGCTCCAGGGCCTCGTCGTCGGCTCCGTCCGCTCCGCCCTCGAGCTCGGCCAACTCCTCGGCCTTCAGCTTGTTCAGGCGGTCCTGGCGACAAGATGGGATTTTACGAAGAATGGGCCTATGCGCTAAGGAAAACCAAAGGAAGGTTGTTGAAGCAATTGTTTGTACAAGGAGTTGGCGTAGACCTGTCATTTCGATTGGGGCTGGGGCGACAAAATTGTTTCTGAACAAACGAAAGGGCCCCTGTCATAGGTGTCCTTTTAGTAAAAATAGATGGGTTTTCCTGGTAGATGATTAAACCACCAGGTAAACCAGGAATCGCCATCTGTTTTTCTACCAAAACAACAATGAAAAACTTGTTGGTACAAGGGGCTTAGACCTGCCAGGCGATTGGGAATGTCTGCTTGTGTAGCTAAGCATGATCTTCAAATGGGGTTTCATGGTCGCCAATTGCTTGGGGGTTGCCAATGTTGACTCACAGCCAAGTTGCTGCAAAGAAATGTTCAAAGGAGTTCTTGTTTCGAAGGGGTTGCTCTGGCCCCCTTTTGCTTCACAAAAATCCCTCTCTTTTTTCAGCCCCTTGCGGCCTCCCTTCCCCCCAGCCCCCAAATCCCCCCCTCCCGCGCGCGCGCGAGCGCCTGGATTTCTTTCAGCAGCTTCTCCGCCTTGGCGCTCTCGTCCCCGGAGCCTTTCAGCGCGGGGCCGTAGGGGTGGAACTCCACCAGCTTCCGCACCAGCTGCATGGCCGCCTTCCTGCCGGCTTCTGCGTTTCTCCTTTCTTTCTCAGGGGTGTGTCGGTGTCGGCTGCTTTTGCGAATGTTGCTCTTTTTTCTGTCCCAGGCGCTTGTTTGTTCGGCCGGTGTTTGTTTGTTGCCGGCTTTGTTTGGTTGCCGGTGTTGTTGTTTTTGTTGCCGGCTTTTGCCAGCAAACGCGCAAATCAGTGGGGGGGATGTAAAAAACTGAGCTGCTCTCCGGCCCCAAGACGGCCACCTTCGCAGGAACTTGCCCAAAAGTCGGCCAAAGTCTGGAACGCACATCGGAGTTGGACAACTGAGGGTTGTTTTGTGGGGCGAAGGATGTTGCCCGGGCCGGCCCCCTTCAAACCAGGACTTCAAGACTGCATGCATGTCACCCCTAGACCACGGCAAAATGCAGCTGTTCACATCCGCAAAGCACCTCCTTATTGGAGGGAGAAGGTTGAGCAACTTGCCAAAGCAAGCTCAGCCAATGAGTCCACTCCAAGTCGGGGCCCATAAACATGTTCATGGTGTCAGATTGGTTGTTCGAAGTTCTGAGGTGCCCACTGACCTGCTTGCACATTTGAAGAGAAAAAACGCTCAGGTCACCCTCCCGACACTTCTCGAGGAGTCCATTTGGCTGTGGCTCAGAAACATGGAGACCAAAGTGACACCTTAACCTGCAGTTTGCCCTGGCCGATTACAACTTTGAGCCAGGCCCCAACTTTATTCCCGGGGCTGAGGTTGCCATGCCAAACGGAACGCGGAGCGCAGTCCTGGACATGCTGGCGGTATCTTGCATCCGCCGGATGGCCAAGTCCAGCACGCGCGGCCAGAGCTCCCTGGCAAACAGCCGAACCAGGATCGTAGACTCCAACAAAGACTGGCAACCTGGAGCAAAGAAATTGTATGTTCTCTCTTGGAGCTGGGAAAGCTGCCAAAATATATATATATATATATATATTTACGCCAGGTCTTCATGGAAAGATGCCCGACATAATGTTTCTTGCGTCGGACTTGAGAAGGGGAGACACGAAAGGTAGGATACCATATTCCCCTAAACAATGGAACGTCCCAAAGACAAAGTCTGGAGGTGTTGGCGCTAAAACCGAGGTACCCCCCAGCACCGTATGATTGTGCATAGCCCACTATGGAGCAAACGTGCACTGAGTGTCGCATATCAACTTCCACCACGACTTGACTGGGAGGACCGGCCTTGAAACACAGAAGCAAAACGGTGCGAAAAGAGGACCGAAGGGTGAAGCGAAGCGAGCAAACAAGAGCGGCGAGAAGACCGGCAAAAGGAGCGAAGCTGCCAATCAGGCAGCGGGGCCAGAGGAGTCAAAGGGGGGGGAATTTCCCAGCTAGCCTTCTTGAGGCTACCCTTCTTGAGGCTACCTTTCGTGATAAACCTTGCGCCTCTCCCAAGCGTAGGCATCCCGGCCTAGGCAAGCTCCTGCCATTCGAGGCCAGGCTGTTCAGGGTCTGCAGAACGCGGTAGCGGACCCAGACGCTCTTGTCAAGGAACCTTGTGAAGAGCGTCTCTAACCTCGACAGCGTGCCGTTTTTATTCTTCTTCTTTTTTCCCGGCTATCATCGAAAAACGGCAACTCGAAAAACCTCGCCGCACATTCATGTTCCAACTGCCGGCAGCAAGCAGGTCATTCTTGGTCGCCGGAGCCAGGGTGAAGGTGCCGCTGTTGCTCGGAAGGACTGCCTGTGCCGCCAGAAAAGCAAGTGCAACAAATGAATCCACGCACGACCAACGGCCAGTGCCATCAATCCCCTCCGAGTCGGATCCAACCCCAATCGCATATCTTCACGAAGCATGACAGCTGACACCCCGATGGGCCACTTCATCTCGAACCACCTCAACAAAGTACAACTACCCCATAGGGTCACCACAAATCCTTGAGTATGAGACTGGCAGGGAAGGTATGGGCACAGAGTGGCTCCTTGGGTTCTGCAAATGCAGATCTCCTTTTCATTTCTTTTTCGAGCCATGCAAGGAACGGTTCGACTGATTTCAACAGCCATGCAAAGAACGGTTTGACTGATTTCAACAGCCATGCAAAGAACGGTTCGACGGATTTCAACAGCTCAGTTTCACTTACCCCGGCCCCCGGACTCGTCCTCTCCCTCGCCCTCCGGCTGTTGCTCTTCCGCGTTGTGGGCGCCGCTCGGCAGCGCCTTGCCTGGCGGAGCAACCCTCCGCGGCGGGTAAAAGCAGATGCCAAATATTCCTTTCCTTTTAGGGAAAATGATGAACACATGCGTATGGGTCAAAATTTAACCACCGGTACGTATGTTTGACCCATTGCAACATGGCGAAATGGTCCCATCTACTTTTGCTTTAGCTGACAAAGCAAGGTATAGCTTAAGTTGTGCGGGGAAATTCACCAACCTCCCCATCAACAAGCGGCCGCCTTCTGCAGCAAGCAGCTGGCCGATGCTCTCTACGATGGCCTAGCCATGGGAATGGACTGACCCGCTTGGAAGCTATGATAGGAGTTGACACCAGCGACGTTGAAATCCCGAAAAGCACAAATTGCGCCGCTTTGGCCTGCCGAATGGGATAGCAGTCTACGTCCAGCAATGGCAGCAGCACGCTGATGTTGGCCAAGACCACCTGTCTGGAGTTGCGACTGACAATGGCTCCGACCTTTACAGCCACCAAACCCAGGAGGCCCCTCGCCCAACTCACACCGATTGAGTTCAACCCAGCGGCATGGGGCAGGCGCTCCGATAGGGCCACCAGGAAGCCTGCCAGAGACCTGGCGTGCGACATTCGAACTCAAAATTGAATCACCAGGGGACGGCAGGTTTTAGTGTTTGTTTCCATTTACCAGGGTTCCATTCTGGGTACCTATTTTTGATCCACACTCTTCCCATCGAAGCCACATAAGCGCTTCTGCGATCGCAAAAAACCCTCTCCGGTTCGCGCCTTTGGAAGGCACCCTGCGAGGAAAGCTCTTGCGGTGTGCAGTGCCTCAAGCGGCGAGGCTCGGAAGGCGTAAGACGCTTTGGCCGTCAGTCAGCCATGATTGCCATGATTACCTAGGAACTAAAGCTGAGCACAGATTCCTTCGCTGCCACTGCCACACCAATTCTCACCGGAACTGGTGATCCCTCACACTTGCCCACACATCGACCCCTTTTTGGCGGGTTTTAAAGGGAGCCACGGGGAAACGGGCGGACCCTACTGGCATGGTTTGAGAAGCACCCTATCACCTGGCCATGGGTCAAAATCCCGTACCCCCAGTGGACATCCCAATCCCCAGTAGAATAGACTAAAATGGGTGGCGCACCAACCCCAAAATGGTACCATTGGTTTTGACCCACAGCCACCTCTCAAGCCTAGGTACTGTGTCAGCTCCACCAAGAACAGCCGCGGAAGTGGAGTGGTGTGCGCTTGGAGCAAGCAGTCGGCAGCAAAGCTCGCAGCTCCTGCATGGGAAACAACACATCTGGGTGCTCGCAAGTAGACAGCAAAGAGGTATATGTCAGTCATCAAATTTCGAGGTCCCAAATGGTTGGCAAGCAAACAACTACCCTTCCTCCAACTAACATGGCACCTGTGGGGAGGTACCTGGAAGATTCATTTCCTTTTGAGGGGAGCCCCATCAGATTATCAGTTGCCATGTGACCATGGCTCAACATCCCG
This sequence comes from Effrenium voratum, assembly GCA_963377175.1. Taxonomy (NCBI): domain Eukaryota; class Dinophyceae; order Suessiales; family Symbiodiniaceae; genus Effrenium; species Effrenium voratum. The sequence goes on from CAUJNA010002008.1 coordinate 17,946, forward strand.
TACCCCCAGTGAACATCCCAATCCCCACTAAAATCCCGACTAAAATGGGTGGTGAAGTCACCTACCAACCAAAATGGGATCCAAAACGGTTTTGACAACCACAGCCATGTTAGTAGGGAGGGAGGGTGAGTGACTTGTCAAAGCTCTATTATAGTAGGGGAACCCTCCCACAAAAAAGTTGGTAAAAGGGCACTACTTGGGGACCTAGGAATGGTTGGCAAGCAACTACCCTTCCTCCAACTAACATGGCACCTGTGGAGAGGCACGTGGAAGATTAATGTCCTTTTGCGGGGAGCCCCTGTGAGTTGCCATGTTCGTTGGATGGAGGGTAAGTGACTTGTCAACGTTCCACCCGTCCTTCGCCGGCCCTCAAGCCGTGCAGCAGCTTCGACACAGTGGCCACCAGCAAGTTGGAATGCTGCTGGCCCTCCTGCCGGTGGAGACATGGGTGGTGTCCCCCCAAAAAAAAAGGAACCACAGATGGGGAAACCGTAGGGGGGGGAACCACAGGCGATAAAATCAAGGAACCATACACATGATATCAAAACATGTTGTTATTGTTGTTGTTGTTGTTGGTGGCGGTGGTGTTGGTGTTGGTGTTGGTGGTGTTGGTGGTGTTGGTGTTGTTGGTGTTGTTGGTGTTGTTGGTGTCGTTGGTGTTGTTGTTGTTGGTGTTGTTGGTGTTGTTGGTGTTGTTGGTTTTGTTGGTGTTATTGGTGTTGTTGGTGTTGTTGTTGTTGGTGGCGGTGGTGTTGGTGTTGGTGTTGGTGTTGGTGGTGTTGGTGGTGTTGGTGTTGTTGGTGTTGTTGGTGTTGTTCGTGTCGTTGGTGTTGTTGGTGTTGTTGGTGTTGTTGGTGTTGTTGGTGTTGTTGGTGTTGTTGGTGTTGCTGGTGTTGTTGGTGTTGTTGTTGGTGTTGTTGGCGGTGGTGTTGTTGGTGTTGGTGTTGGTGTTGGTGTTGGTGTTGGTGTTGGTGTTGTTGCTGCTGTTGCTGTTGCTGTTGCTGTTGCTGTTGCTGTTGCTGTTGTTGTTGTTGTTGCTGTTGCTGCTGCTGTTGTTGTTGCTGTTGCTGTTGCTGTTGCTGTTGCTGTTGCTGTTGCTGCTGCTGCTGCTGCTGCTCCTGTGTTGCAGTTGTTGCTGCTGCTGCTGCTGGTGTTGTTGTAGTTGTAGTTGTTGTTGTTGTTGGTGGTGGTGGTGGTGGTGGTGGTGTTGCTGCTGCTGCTGGTGTTGTTGTTGCTGTTGCTGTTGCTGTTGCTGCTGCTGCTGCTCCTGCTGCTGCTGCCGTTGCTGCTGCTGCTGGTGGTGGTGTTGTTGCTGCTGCTGCTGGTGTTGTTGTAGTTGTTGTTGTTGGTGGTGGTGGTGGTGGTGTTGCTGCTGCTGCTGCTGGCGGTGTTGTTGCTGTTGCTGTTGCTGTTGCTGTTGCTGTTGCTGCTGCTGTTGCTCTTGCTGTTGCTGTTGCTGTTGCTGTTGCTGTTGCTGTTGCTGTTGCTGTTGCTGTTGCTGTTGCTGTTGTTGTTGCGGTTGTTGGTTGTTGTTGTTGCTGTTGCTGTTGCTGTTGCTTTTGCTGTTGCTGTTGTTGCTGTTGCTGTTGTTGTTGCTGTTGTTGTTGTGGTAGTTGGTTGTTGTTGTTGCTGTTGTTGGCTCCGACGTTCTGTTCACGCGCGTTTCAGCGACATGTCCGAGGTCAATTTCGTGTGGCCTGCGTGGGGGATCAGCCACCGCCGATCAAAAAATGCACTTTGACTGCACAGGCGCGTCGATTCGCGAAACCATGCGATCGCCTGTTTTCGCGACATGCGCGAGGTCATTTTCGTGCGGCCTGCGTGGGAGATTCAGCAACGGCCGCTCAAAAACATGAACTTTGACTGCACAGGCGCGTCGCTTCGCGAAGCCATGCTAAGCACACCCGCTCAAGTGCACCCGCTCAGAACTGCACACATGCCTGCCAAATGGTAAGCACCCGCTCACGCGCACCCCGTCAGCACTGTATCCACGCTTGCCGAATGGTAAGAACACCCGCTCACGCGCACGCACAGCACTGCACACATGCCTGCCAA
>CAUJNA010002008.1:25000-47686 GCA_963377175.1 Effrenium voratum
AACGCAGGCTAATGTAGCCTTGCCCAAAGCTTGGACTGCTGAGACAAGCCCAAATGGGGTTCTCTGCACCAGAAGTTTTGAGGGAAACGGACTCCCCAGCTGTCTAACCGGCATTTTGTGACTGAGGTTCTTCAGCTGAAGCCCAAGCGAGATCAAAATCAGCAACCAGACCTTACCCCATTTGGGTGTCTTTTGAGGCAACCCCAAAACAACGCCATATGGGTTTACCTGGGGAGCGGGAAAAACCGGGTGGCTTTGGAAGCTTCACGGAGCTTGCACAAGTGCAATGCCCATCACGCTGTCGTTGCATTCAAACCATGTGGCCTGGAGAACCCCGAAGAAAAGCAAAACAAAGCTGAAGAACATGCACCCAAAGCCATGCAGATATACAGGGCCGTGCACATGCCTTACGTCAGATATACAGCAAGTCTGGTGTCCATTCAGATTCCCTTCGCAAAGCGATTGACTCGGGCCAACAGACTGTTGCCGAAAACTGTGGCCAAACTCGAACTCAGTCTCGAGGAACCCGCTACGAGCGTACCGTGCATGAAAACCTTAAGCTGGCACCCACGCCAGACGAAAATTATGAACCTGGCCCTCAGCTTGGTCTTGGCATCTTGTAGGCCTTGACAAAACCAAAAAGGTATGTCTTTGAGGGTACCTTTTGTTCAAACGGGGAAACCGTTTTTTTTTTTTTTTTGGGGGGGGGGGCTGCCAAACTCACAACGAGGCGTCTCTGAGTCATCGGCCGCATCGCTACCCCGCCTTGTTGGCTTCCTTGGCCTCCTCCAGTGCGGCGGCCTGCTCGGCCTGACATGCGCATGGCGCAAGGAGCGCCGCACTTTCGGGCGCCTGCCTCGTTATGTCCAAAGGCCACCTCTTTTGGGTAGGATCTGAAGAGCCTTGTGACTTGCAAAGGTTGAGAAGGATCCGAAGAAGCCACTCTGTCGGATCCTAGCCGATTGGCGGGGACTGGACGTCTTGCCATACGAAAGCCCCCGAGCTGTTGCATCACCCGCCAGCCTGCTGCAGGGCAGTGCCGGCCTTGAATCGGTTCATGCTGCGCTTCACACAGAAATAAATCGCATGCGTGGCCTGTGCTCCGGCCTCTCAACAAGTTAGTCGAACGGCCTGTGTGAAGATTGCCTCACTCCCCACGCCAGAGAGCTGCTCACAGAAATATCGAAATGCTTGGGCATGCACGAAAGGGTGCCCCAACCGTTTTGAGCACATGCCCAGCATTCTCAGTCGTACCAAAGTCACAACCTCCATCCCCGCCTTCTTTTCCCGGCGCCGGGGCCGCTTGTCCTCCTTCGTGGACAGCAACCGCTCGCTGGTCCAGCGCAGGAAGAAGGCTGCAACCTGAGCCGAACAGCTCAAGTCGTTCACAGAGACTCCATGCAGAGATTGTGCAAAAAAGTCGTGCATGCCTGATCTGAGATTCAACATGAGACGAGCGGAAACGGCCCTTCCTCATCCTCTTCATGATAACCTCCCTCTCCCAACCCCACACCTTCGCGGCAGTACGCAGCGCTTTCGCGCTGTTCTCATTCTTGTCCTGGCTCCGGCGCTGCGGCTCTCCCAACACATCCAAAGCCTCTGCGGTGGTCTGTCACACACACGCAGACACTCGCTTCTGAAACTGGATCAGCTCACAGTAGGATCAGCCATGCATGCTTTGTTCGACCATCTCTCCAGTCCTTGGAAGCCTTCTCGGGCTTTTTCAAGCGACCCGCTTCGGCGATGAGCCGTTTGGCTGCATCTGTGAGCAAGTCCACCACCTCGGCTGAAAAATCCCAGGGCGGCCTAGACGAAATGCAAGCCACCGACTATGTCTGATACGTTTTGGCAACGAAAGCTTCCCAAGGCCCACGCCCGAGGATGCAGACCTTCTTCCAGCCTGTGAACCAATGGTAGGCAGCTAAGGAAAATCAAAGCAGCCCTTGGGAGCGTCCATTTGCAAAGGTAGAACCAACGCAGGTGATTGCGTGCGCCGTACTAAGCTGGTTAGTCTTGGGTGACAAAGGCCGCTGGCCACATGCAACTGTGCAAGTGCAGTGCAAGCAAACGCGCCTTTGCCATGCCTGGAGCACGGCAAACAGCAGCGAGAAAGCCTTGGAATCTGCAAGGTCCTGGCGCATGTTCATTAGGTGCAGTCCGCAGCTGGCGTGCTCCTTGATTTCTAGCATGCATGGTCAGACATGTTTCAGTGGCTCCGTGAAAAAGGTTTTGTTTTTGCGAATCGTTCGATTGCAAATGCACCCGTGAAACCTCGACCCGCTGGTGCCCTTTCTAAACTGACTGAAAAACAAAGTTGGCACAACGATCATGATCTCCACCATCATTCCATGTGGTGTTTCCCGGACCCAAGGTGCAATCGTGAATTTGCCCGCACGTCACAGAATTCTGCGTCCTTGCCCTGGCTGGTCAGCAGCTGTCCAACCAACTTGTCCAAAGCCTTGTTGAGCTCCTACGATCCGAAAAACGAAGAACAAAAGAAGAAGCACAAAGATACGCAAAAATAAACTGCGCTTGTCTCAAGATGCTGGACCTGCCATGGGTGGCTTCCTGTTGCTTGTCCTTTGTATCCAACTGGTTTTGACAATCCTTCCACATGAGTCGTAATCAAAACCTGGTACAAAAATGGTGAACCCAGAAGCAGTGAGGAATTGAAAAGGCGGCCGCACCTATTTCTGGCTGGGATTGTCCCTTACTAACGCTCATCTACCCAGGTTTTGCTTGAGGCTCACATGGCGCTGGCCTTCTCGCTCCAGGACTCCACGTCCGGCAAGTCTGCGGCCCAGAGCCGGCCATCTGCTGGCTGGGCCAGCAGCTCCTAGCGTGAAGGACGAGTCCCCCCCTCCCTCCTTCCTCTCGATTGGAGCTGGGTGGGACCGGCTCACCATTTCAGAGCATGTGAGTCATTCCATCATGATTAACCATGCATATGGCTGTGGTTGTCAAAACCAATGGGATACCATTTTGGTTGGTAGGTGAATTCACCACCCATGTCAGTCGGGATTTTAGTGGGGATTGGGATTTTCACTGAGGGTACGGGATTTTGACCCATGACCATATCTACAACGCGTCTATTGCAGACTTCACTAAAGCATCCAAACTGCAGTCCGTCAACTTGTCTACTGCCAATCAACTCATCTCCAGGCGACCTCGGGCTTGAAGGGTATCGTAAACTCCATGACCAGGACGACTGGACGCTTTGATCCCATAAGCTGGCGGGCCATCACAGCAAGTAGTCAAGTATTGCAAATGATTTTCAGGTTTGGTCGGTGAGTTTGGTCCTTGGTTTATGTCTTGCAGTGCTTTGGTAGGTTGGCAATGTCGTGCTCCAAGTCCGCTCGCAGTGTGCTTGTTTTCATTTATGACAATTAATTACATGTTCCGGTCCGCCATGAAACTCTTGGCACATCACACCATGAACACGCTCCGTGCCTGGCTTTGGAAAAAGGCCAGGCGCCAATAAAAAGGCTGCAGGAAGAAGAAAGGCTTGGAGGGACTGGAAAGGACTGGGCGGGGATGAGAAAAATGTGATGCAATGAGAAAGGATGGGGGGATGGAAGAGAATGGGAGAGAAACACTGCTAGTTGAGAAGGACAACACGCTGGGGCGTTGTTTTGGCACGCTTATTTCCCCCACCAGGACAGGTCATGTCGTTCTGTCGTTCATCTCGTGGGCTAATCAATGTTTTCACCAAGCCATGCAATTCATTGGAGAACGCCCTTGTCAGCCGCCCGAAGCGACTGTTGCCCAATGTGTGTAAACAAGAAACTACGTGGCAAATCGAGTCTGCTCCACTTTGACGCACACACACACACACAGTTAAATGCCTCAAAGAGAGAGGAAGTCTGACGTTCGAGTAACTATGAATCGAGTCCAGAGGTTCGACCGGCGAATGCAGTGGTTTCCGCTTAGATGCGAACACGCTACCAAGTCAAACAAAAAGCACACACAGCAGGAGAAACAAATGGCCAAAAGGATGTTGCATCACGGTACGCGCGGGTGATCAGTCCGAGCTTTCCCCATGGTGGTTAGCTTTGCTGGCGCAAGTCACCACCATGGGCAGTCACCACCATGGGCCTGTTCGTAGGGCTGAGCATCGAGCGATGCATACGCATACCATCACGCAGCCTGCCTCGCACAATGAGGCGGCGACCCGAGGGCCGTGGCATGCGTATGATTTATGGGATAACAGCGCATCTGCGTGCTCCCATGTGCAAATACGCATTGCCCGCACGTTTTTCTGGAGCGGGACGGCGGGGCGCACCAGCGCAAACTCATCATGATCAACGACGAGGCGCTGGTCCAGACGAAGAGCCTCTCGACGCAGCTGTCGCTCACCACGAAGCCGCCATAGGAGAGCAGATCCTGGCCCCCACGGACGTCTCACTGTCAAACTGGACGGTCCGCCCCAGCAGCGGCTGCAGCGTGGTCCTGGCCACGCACACCGCGGGAGTGAGCGTGGACGGCTACACCCTGACCCTGGCGGCGAACCCGTGGAACATTGTGCGCACCTACAACTTGACCCCGGGCCGAGAGCTCCTCTTAGCCTGCCGCTACCGGCTCGGCGCGGCCTCCAACTTCGTGGTGTACATGTCAGAGGCCGACAACGTCTACGACCCATTGTACGGCAGCTTCGCGGGAGACGAGGGCGCCTGGAGCACGGCCAAGATGTACTTCACAGTGCCGCCGAACGGAGTGGCGAAGCTGCACTTCGGGGCGCACTTCCAGGCGCCGGGCCTGCCCAACCAGACGGCAGGAACGGTGGACGTTTACGGCCTCCAGATCCTGGACGCAATCTGGAGACCGGCAACACGGCGGAGGAGGAGGACACGGCGGCCTCGGCCCTGCTGCTGAAGCACGAGTTCCTCGACGGAGGGGCCGACGACGTCACGCTGGCCACCCTGGGCGAGGTGCTGCTGGAGCCCACGCTCACCACGCTAGGCAACTTCCTGGTGCGCTCCAACAGCCAGGGCTCCGTGGCCTCGGCCAGCTTCACGGTGGGAGGCTTCCAGCTGGAGGGCTACGCCATGACCCTGAGCGCCTTCGCCTGGAACATTGTGCGCACCTACACGCTGACGCCGGGGAGACGCTACTCCTTCGGCTGCCGGTACCGGCTGGGCACGGCCTCCAACTTGGTGATGTACGTCAGCGCGGCCGACAACGACTTCGTGGGCGTCACCGGCACCTTCCTCGGCACGGCCTCGCAGGGCGTCTGGAGCACGGCGCGCCTGGACTTCTCGGTGCCGCCGGGTGGAATCGCGAAGCTGCACTTCGGAGCCTTCGGCGGGGCTATCCCCGGGCTGGTGCAGCAGTCGGCGGGCACGCTGGACCTGTACAGCATGCAGATCAGGGCCAGCGCCTTCGAGAGAGAGTCTGTCTCGGTAACGGACCTGCTGGCGGACTCGCTGGCCCTCACGGGCTCGGCCACGCTGGACGGGCTCACCGCGCAGGGCAACGTGGGCTGCGACCAGCTGCTGTGCAACGACGTGAACTGCACGGACGTTTTCACGACGGGCGTGGACGCCTCGGGCGCAGTCTCCTGCGCTGCGCTCACAGCCACAGGCACCGTCGCCGGGGCCACGCTGACGTCCACAGGGGCCGTGTCAGGCAGCTCGCTGAGCATCACCGGCGCAGCTCGTCCTCAAACCAGTCCGGGTCGCGCACATCCCACAGGAGCGTGGGATGTGCGTGGCGCAGGCTGCGGTAGAGCTCCTCCTTGGTCCTGTACTGCTTCTCCGTGATAGGGAAGGGCGCCGCAGCTTCTCTGGCTGCGGCGAGCGCGGTCTCCCGCCAAGCCTTGGATCCCCTGTGACGGCCACAAGGCACGAAGACGACCCCGTTGTGCTCCTAGCTCGCAATGGTCGCGACCCCTGTGGCCGCGACAGCCTTCACCACCGCCTCTGAAATCTCCCGCTCCTTGAGCTGGTGCAAGTACGCCTGCAGTGAGGCTCCAGGGAACCTAGTCCTGCACATCTGCATCTGCGGGTTGTAGGCGGCCTCATCCTTCTTTCGCAGAATCCGCATCTCTGCCACCAGCTGCCTGGCAAAGTCAGGGACGGCAAACTCCGCCAAGATGGGCTCCCCGCCCCCAAAGAAGTTCTGGTCTTGGCACTCGCCCGTGGGGCGCCAGTTTCCGCCAAGATCTCCTCTCGATGCTCCACGTAGTACCTGACCAGCTTCGCGCCCGGGTGCCTCTGGAGAAGGATATGGGCGGCACTGCAGACTTGATGCAAGTCGAGGCAATCACAGTCTGCAAAGCTCCTGCGCTGATTGGACATCCGAAACAAAAAAAGGAACACAACCTACCCCAGTCCTTGATCTCCTTCTTGAAGCGGAAGGTGGACGCACTGGCTCTGTATGAGTCAATGCCCAGCTTGTCGAGCCCGTCAAAAACGGTCGGCAGGTTCGGGAACATGCCTATCCTCTCCAAAAGCTTGTCGATGGCATCGCTGTTGTCCTGGTCCTGCATCTCCAACTTCTTGAGCTCCTGCATCAAACCCTTGTACAGATTGTTGTGACAGCCGCCCGGGACGGTCAAACAGATCTTGGGCAGCAGCGCTCTCCTTGTAGGTTGAAGCCACCAACCCCAGGGCGTCTTTGTCCCGGATGAGCAGGATTGCCAAGTCTGTGCGAAGCCCCAGCTGGGCCGCCGCCCTGGTCTCCGCCAGCTCTTCGATGGCCTCGCGGTTGATGGGCTCGTACAGCACCTTGGAGATGCAAAGGCTCTTCTCATCCTGCACCTCGCGGACACCCACAGACGAGCCAGTGAGCGCTCGGGTCGCTTCCTGGAGGTAGTTCCTCCTGGGGCGCTTGGGAGCGGGCCCATCCTGATGCTCCTGCATGACCACATCTGCCGGCGCTTCCTCAACTGCCGGTGGAAGATGAAATTCTGACGGGGTGGACAGGTCTAGAAACCGCCAGGAACTCACCTTCTGCCGCGCCAAGCCCGCCTCCAGCACTTGAATCCGCTTGAGGTCGGTGGGGGCCTGCTGCAGCAAAAACTCGCTCAGCCGGTTGGCAGCCTCGTCCCCGCCGATGGTTGCCTGCTGCAACTCCTCAGGGACCAAGCAGGGTGAAGAAAAAGGGAGGGAGACCGAAAAAGGGAACAATGACAAAAAGGGGGAGGGAGAAGGGTGTGGAACACGCCGCCTGAAACGCGGACTTCGGTCGCAGCAGATCTGGGCTATGGGCTGCAGCTCCATTGTCCTCAGGGCAGGCAAGCACAGAGGAAGTTTGGTCCGCAGGGTCCACAGGGCAAGCAAATGTCAAAAAAAAGGAAAACTGGTAGCAACCCGACGCCTGCTTTGCCGCGGTGTCGCCGACGGCCTGCGGCCTCCTCTTCTCGCCCCACCACAAGCACAGCAGAGTGGAGACGTTCAGGCGAACGCTGGCCTCAGGGTGGAAGCTCTGCACGACCTCCAGAAGATCCTTCTTCTTCTCCGGGGGCTGGTCGCCAAGGACCACGGGGATGGCCTTGTTGCCGCCTCCATTGCCAGCCTCACCAGCCTCGTCGCCGTCACCCTCGGCCTCGTCGCCGCCTCCATTGCCAGCCTCGTCACCCTCGGCCTCGCCAGCCTCGTCGCCGCCTCCATTGCCAGCCTCGTCACCCTCGGCCTCACCAGCCTCGTCGCCGCCTCCATTACCAGCCTCACCAGCCTCAGTGCCGCCTCCACTGCCAGCCTCAAAGGTGAAGTCGCTGGAGGCACCACTGTCGAGCACCTCCTCCACCGCCGCCGCAGGATGCGGAGGGTCCACCCGACCGATGATGTGATCCATGTTGACTGGTGTCAGGGATGACAAGAAGCCAAAACAAAATCTTGGAAGCAAAAATGCTGCGATCCCAATCGTCCATGCACAGGCTCGTGAGGCATCATTTGGTGGTAGAAACGAAACCCAACGAAGATCATCGGCCGTTTGGATTCGCATTTGGGCATGGTCATCAAATCGAAGCCCATACCGTTTTGGATGAGCTGCAACATTTGGTCGTGGCACAACGAAGGCTCGCAATAACAAAGGCTCACGCTCACAGGCTCACGCAACGATCAAGTGTCACAACACGACAGACATGGGCTGGCCTGGTCCGCCAGAGCAGGATGTTGCGATGTAGCCGCCTCAGCAAGCCGCACGTCGATCCAACAAAGTTGCCAATGTACGTCAATCCAACAAGCAACAATGCCGGCAATGCAAACCGGCAATCCAACAAGCCGACAAGCCTCCACTAACTACGTTGGAATTTGAAAGCTTCTCAGGAAGGCGCCTGCATGTCGCCTAAAGCCAACAGCCGCCCTACGCCTCGCAACAATGCGTCAACAGCTGATAGTGCATAATCCCCGTAAGTCCTGCATCTCAAGACCAGACCTGAGTCCGCCAAATGCCTACGCTGGGCATCCTTATGCCCTGCCGGATCCTCTCAACCAGGCTGAATTGCCAGGGTCCTCTTGGCCAGGATGTAACCGACCTGAGCCGGGGGTGGGTCCCGCCAGAAGTGCCCTAGGTGCCCTGCCAGGGTCCTCTTGACGACCTGAGCCGGGGCAGATCCCACCCGAAGCGCCCTAGGTGCGACCCGCCCAATTGAAAAACGAATCCCCCCGGGCCCGTTGGGCAGACCATTGAAAAAGAATTCCGAAACCCCTCCAGACCCGTTGGGCAGACCATTGAAAAAAAATCCAAAACCCCTCCAGACCCGTTGGCCCCGGGCCCGTTGGGCAGACCATTGAAAAACGAAACCCCTCCAGACCCGTTGGGCAGACCATTGAAAAAAACCGAAACCCCTCCTCCCGGGCCCGTTGGGCAGACCCAAAATCCGAAACCCCCTCCAGACCCGTTTCCCTAGGTGCCCTGCCGGGGTCGTCTTCGCCAGGATGTAACCGACCTGAGCCGGGGCCGCCCCAGAAGCGCCCTAAGTGCCCTAGGTGCCCTAGGTGCCCTAGGTGCCCTGCCTCCTCCCGGTCCTTTCCAGGTGCCCTAGGTGCCCTAGGTGCCCTACCGACCTGAGCCGGGTGCCCTAGGTGCCCTACCAACCTGCGCCCCAGAAGTGCCCTAGGTGCCCTAGGTGCCCTAGGTGCCCTAGGTGCCCTACTGACCTGAGCCGGGGCCGTCCCAGAAGCGCCCTAAGTGCCCTAGGTGCCCTAGGTGCCCTAGGTGCCCTGCATGGAGGTAGTCACCGCCGGAGCCCAGGATGAGCTGATGCAGAGCCTGGACTACAAGCTGAAAACAAGCAACACAAGCTACGTCACGGCGCGGCACGACGTGCAGTACTTCCCCAGCTCGCAGAGCTCGTTCTCCCCGACAACCTCTAGCTGACCAGCGGCACGTCCTTCATCGACCCCGAGTCCATCAAGATCGCCTTCCGCGTCAGGAACACGGACGGCACCAACCCGCTGGCCCCAGCCACGCCCAACCCCGCCTGCTTCGTCCAGCGCGTCCAGGTCTTCGCCAACGGCCAGCGCTGCGACGACATCAACTACTACGGCCGCACCGTGGCCGTGCACGACTTGTTGAAGGGCCGAGAGAACAACCGCAACAAGGCCATGGAGGGTTTCGACGAAGTGAACGACCCCCGCATCGCCCGCGCGGTGCACCAGGGCGGCTACGCGGACGTGCTGCTGCGCCCCACCATGGTGGGCATCCTGCGCTGCGGGAAGATGCTGCCGCCGCAGCTGAACCTGGTGAAAGAAATTGAGTTTGCGGACGCCGCAACTGCGCTGCACCCGTCCGGAGCCACGCTGAGCACCGACTTCATCCACCTGGTGGCCTACCAGCTGGTGACGCTCTCCGGCACGGGCGTCTCTGTGCTGGGCTAAAACAAAGCCCGCTGCCCCAGCAAAACCACGGAAAAAATGGACTTGTTTCCAGGCCCCTCGGATTAGACCAGAACGGTCTAATCCGGAGCGCACGGATCATCGTGACCAAGCTGCGGGAGTGCGGTGAGGCAGTGCACCTCAACAGCAAGACTCACAGCGCCATGCAGAACCTGGCCTGGGCGCCGGCGCGAAGACGGCCGACCACTGGGTGCAAGAACGTGCGGGGGGCCAGCGTGCAGCGCCTGGACTGGCTGCTGGTGGAAGAGGCCTGTGGGCGGACATCGCGTGCGTGTCCCTGAACCACGACGTGCGGTTCCTGCTGGTAGCGACTTCCGGCAGCTCCCGGCCGTGCTGGACACCTGGGCCGGCACGCCCGTCAACAAGCTGCTGCGACACAGCCAGCTGCTGCTGGACCTTGCGGGCGGCTGGCGGCACGAGCTGACGGAGAACAAGCACAGCGACGCACACATCTTCGACCTCGTGCGGAGCCTACGTTGGATGAGCCGGACGAACCTAGAGGAAGCTTTGCAGACGGCGCGACGGCTCTTTCCGCGCAAGCCAGGCGTGCCGGACACCACACTCACGATCAGCCACGCCCAGCGGATGGCAGTCAACGCGGACGCGAACCGTCGCCTGGCCCCGGCAAACGCGCAGCTCGTGAGCCAGAGGAAGACCCGGACACCGCCGAACAAAACAAGTCGCAACCCATGCGCGTGTGGCCGGGCCTGAAGCTCATCGGAGCGGGCGGAGCCATCAAGAAAGGCACGTTCGTGACAGTCGCGGCCTGCGGGGACAACATCGCACTGGAGAGCGGCACCAAGCTCACCCCGCAAGAGGTCTCAAGCCAGACGCACCTTGCCCACACGCTCACCTACGCGTTAAGCCAGGGCCTGACGCCAAGGGTACACCTGGACACGCGCTCTGAGCACTTCACGCTGCGCCACCTCTACATCGGCTGCAGCCGAGCCACCTCCAGCAACCTTCTAGAGGGCTGCTGCGGGGACGGTGGGCGGTCCGGCTTTAAAGAAACGGATGCCCGCGCCTGGAGCTCTTCAAGGGCACCGGCTCAGTGGGACGAGCCTTCGAGGCGGAAGGCTGGGAAGTTGTGAGCCTTGACCTGTTGCCCAAGTTCGAGCCCTCCATCTGCTGCAACATTCTGCAATGGGATTACCGCGCAGCCTTTCCGCCCGGGACACTTCCAGTTGTCTGGGCATCGCCCGTGTGCACCGAGTACTCCACGCTGACCACCCGGCCGCGGCGGTTGCCAGAAGCTGATGCCCTGGTCCTTCAAACCATCGAAATCATCGCACACTTGAACCCTTCCATGTGGGCCAGTGAGAACCCGGCCAGGCTGCTGAAGCCCGGCTGATGGAGGGACAGTACGAGAGGGTCAGCCAGCAGCCACGCGAGCTGCTCTACAGCGTTCCTGCTGCGCCTACGAGATAGCGGAGCGGCTGAGCCCCTTGTTTTCTTTTTTTTTTGTTTTTCTTCGCCCTGCAAAGGTTGGCTCGCTTGAAATGCAACCTGGAGCCAAATTGCAAGCATATCTAGGGGTCTCTATTTTGCAGCCTCACGCCTCCACGCAGCGTTTTAGACTTCGAATCCTTCGCAGGACGAGGTCAAATGCTGGACGGACGAGTGCTAGAAGCCTCTCAGGTGGAATATGAACCATTTGGAAAACGCCCTCTACAGAGAGAGTTGCAGTGAACTCGATGATCGGGCTCATGGCACACGACAGCAACAAGGCGTACACGCTGCGCAGAGCAGCAACGAGCTGGACGCGACAGGTCCGACACCAGGCAGGTATTCTACGTCGGCGAAGGCCGGTACGTGTGGGACTTCATCACCGCTCAATCCACAACCACGACTGCGTGCTCGGCTTCGAGGCGACGATGGTGGCACGCATCCGACGAGAACTGGGCCTTCCGCCAAAGTACATCAAGCAGGTGAAAACGGACTGCGTGGTGCTGCAGGGCATGCCGCGGAAGTTCCGAGACAACTTGGAGCGGCTCTCCACAACGTACCCAGACGGTAAGCCCAAATTCCGCCACGAGGAGACGACGAAGCCGCTGCGAGGCAAGCACGCACCGCCCTGCATGCAGGCGGAGCCGCCAGGGACGGACGTGGCCGACCCTGTGGCGCACTGCCGGCCGGCCAATCGCTCCTGCTGACGGGCTGCCCGGCGCAGGCAAGACGCACCTGGTCCCAAAAAAAGGGGTCCCCGAAAAAAAGGGAAAAGGGGTTTCCTTTGGCAAAGTTTGACATCGCTTGAAATGCAACCTGGAGCCAAATTGCAGCGCATATCTAGGGTCCTTCGCAGGACGAGGTCAAATGCTGGACGGACGAGTGCTAGAAGCCTCTCAGGTGGAATATGAACCATTTGGAAAACGCCCTCTACAGAGAGAGCTAGCGCGCTCCACATTCATGCCGCGCCACTTGCCTGGCACAGAAGCCTCCTGGCCGCGCCACCTGCCCGGCATTGAAGCCGCGCCAAGCCGCTGAACCTCCACTCTCCCCCGCGTCCTTGCTATATGTGCTATATGTGCTATATCTTACACGCCAAGCCGCTGAACCCCCACTCTCCCCCGCGTCCTTGCTATATGTGCTATATGTGCTATATCTTACACGCCAAGCCGCTGAACCCCCACTCTCCGCCGCGTCCTTGCTATATGTGCTATATGTGCTATATCTTACACGCCAAGCCGCTGAACCCCCACTCTCCCCCGCGTCCTTGCTATGTGTACTATATGTGCTATATGTTCTGTACGCGCGAAATCTTCATGTTGTGTACTGTATAAGACCATATACTTACGCCCCATAATCTCTCTTTGGAGCACTTGCAGACAGTGCCCCTACGTCCAAGCCCCTTGTGAGGATATGCTTTGCCTCCTTTTTAAGCCCCACCGAGGAAGTGGATGATCAATGTACCTTTTGTGGGATATAGCACATATAGCACGTATAGCATGGACCCGGCGGAGAGTGGATGTTCAGCGGGTTGCCGCGCCCTGCGTAGAAGCCTTGCCGCGCCCTGCGTAGAAGCCTTGCCGCGCCCTGCGTAGACGCCAGCGTACGCGCCGCATGTTGCATGGTTTTTGCATGTTTGCATGGGTTTTGCATGTTTGCATGACATGACATCTTGTTTTTGCATGATTTTGACATGGTTTTTGCACGGTTTTGCATGTTTGCATGACATGATTTTGACATGGTTTTTTGCACGGTTTTGCATGGTTTTTGCATGACATGATTTTGACATGGTTTTTTGCACGGTTTTGCATGTCATGTGGCTCAACCCCGTGCCCCCTCCCCCTGTTTTTTTTTCCTGTCAGGCCGTACGTAGGTTCATCCTGGACATCCTGAACTTCTGCGAGGCAGGGCAGTGCCGAGCGGGCACTTAACTAACAGTGCCGAGCGGGCACGTGCCGAGCAGGCACAGGCAGTGCCGAGCGGGCACGTGCCGAGCTGGCACCCCAGTGCCGAGCAGGCACGTGCCGAGCTGGCACCGTGGAGGGGGTGCAGTGCCGAGCGGGCACTAAATGTGCCGAGCAGGCACCGTGCCGAGCAGGCACTAGATGTGCCGAGCGGGCACGTGCCGAGCAGGCACCTAGGTAAACGTGCCGAGCAGGCACCTAGGTAAACGTGCCGAGCAGGCACCTAGGTAAACGTGCCGAGCAGGCACTTAACTAAACGTGCCGAGCTGGCACCGTAGGAGCGCCAAGCAGGCGCAGCTTTGAAGCAGGCGTGGAGGCCACTGTGAAAGTTGAGTGGCTCGCCCAACCTCGTTTGATGGCTCGCCCAAGTACGGGTTCGCCCAAGTACTGGCTCGCCCAACGGTCCCCTTAGTACTGGCTCGCCCAACCTCGTTTGATGGCTCGCCCAACTGGTTCGCCCAAGTACTGGCTCGCCCAACGGTCCCCTTAGTACTGGCTCGCCCAACCTCGTTTGATGGCTCGCCCAACTGGTTCGCCCAACTACGGGTTCGCCCAAGTACGGGTTCGCCCAACCCCTTAGTACTGGCTCGCCCAACTGGCTCGCCCAAGTACGGGTTCAGCGGCAAGTCCGCGAGTGCGCAAGACGTTCGTGTCGTACTGGAAGTATACCAGGAAATTGAAGGATACTAACCTTCAATTCAAATTCCCTGGTGCGGGCAACCAAAAAATGGTCCGTGCCTGTTTCCAGTTCCGAGGCACTTCGTGTTCACAGCCGCGCCACCTGCCCGGCATAGAAGCCTCCAGCCTGCACACCGAGGTCGGGATTCCGACTTCGCTCTCCCACCGAGGTCGGAATTACGACTTCGCTTTTTTGCCGAAAAACCCATCACCGGGCCAGCGCCGAAGGTCCGGGAGATATGCTGTCCTCGCAGCATAACTCCCGGAGTGTTTTTTCCATCACCGGGCCAGCGCCGGAGGTCCGTCAGCACGCCCTGCCATCAATCCTGGCGTGGCAACAGGATTGCTCCACCCAATCCTGCTGTGGCAACAGGATTGCCCCTTCAATCCTGCTGTGGCAACAGGATTGCTCTCCCCAACCCTGTGCTGACAGCAGGAATGCCCCGGTGCATCACGAGCAGCTCGGGCTTGGAACTGTTCTTCCCCGAGCGCAGGCTTGTGATGGAGTCGGCCCCGCTGTAGAGCTCCCGGGCCTCGGGCACGTCGTTGACGCTGACGACGAAGGGCAGGCCGCTCGCGAAGAGTGCGTCTCGCGGCTCCGTGTGAAAGACCAGGTCGTGGCCCCCTCGCGTACCATAGTAGTTCATGCTGCGGCCGGGGAAAATGTAAGGAGGATCTGCGTAGATGCACTGGTGCGCCGGGCAGGGCAGTGCCCGCAGGTAGGCCAGCGCGTCCTGGCGCCGCACGGTCACGTTGCAGGGTGGCTGCTGGAGACGCCGCACGCTGCTCAGTGCCAGTAACCGCTGCTGCGCGAAGGAGCCCCACTTCCCCGAGAAGCTGTTGCGCAGCAGGACGTACGCGCAGGCAGCCCGGCGCCCGGCGCGGCCTCTCAGCGCGCCCGGCAGGAGGTGCCCGAAGTAGAAGCGCCTGTCCACCCTGCGCCCCACCAGGCGCAGCAAGGAGCGCAGGAAGACCGGGTCTCGCCTCAAGGAGCAGCGGTGCAGGTTTGCGACGGGCTCGAAGGCATCGACGCCGCGCACCTCCAGGCCCGGGCGCCGGGCGGCGAGGTAGTACTCCAGCTTTCCAGAACCGAAGAAGGGAGAGTGAAGCACGGCGACGTCCCCCAGCAGCCGGTCCGTGTGAGGAGCTAACCACGCTTTGCTTCCAAAGTACTTCAGCTGCATACCGGCCCTTTAGTTTATCCGGAAGCGTACTGCTGTGTAGCAGTGCGCTCCCAGAAAACACCAGCAGCGCGGTGCTACACAGCACTGCACTCCCTGAAAACTCTGGGAGCGCGTCGGTACACACAGACGCACTCCCGGACTCGCCGCCCGGATTGCGCGGAAAACACCGTCAGTGCGTCGGTACACACCGATGCACTGACAGACTCGCCGCCCGGCTTCCCGGCTTCGAATTTGACAAGTAACGCAAAGGAACGTCATGGGGAAGATCAAGCTGTTTCCTACGACAGAGTACAGCAGCAAGCAGCCCTCTGACCCCGTGGTGCCCCTGGTGCCGTGCACGGGCATCTTCCTCGGGCCATCAAAATCGGGCAAAACCGTGGCTCTGATCAGCCTGATTCTGGAGCAGTATCGCGGCGTCTTTGAGAGAATTTACGTCTTCAGCCCGAGTGTGAACATAGACGACGGCTGGATACCCGTCAAGAAGTACATTGAGGAGGACCTGGGGTGAACACAGAGCGGGAGCAGACGTATTGGGACGAGTGGGACGAGGCGGCGCTGCGGCGCATCATCCAGCAGCAGCGCAAGATCACGGAGGCGTCCAAGAAGTTGGAAATGAAGAAACTGTACCAGGTGCTTGTAGTCATCGACGACTTTGCTGACACGCCGCAGTTGCACAAGCCTCACGGTGCCCTGGACACTCTCTTCATCAGGGGCCGGCACCTCCAAATCAGCACCTGGGTCAGCTCGCAGAAGTTGCGGCTCATCAGCGCAGCCGTGCGGGTCAACCAGCAATTCCTCTGCTGCTGGAGGCTGCGCAACCAGCACGAGCTGGACGCCGTGGTGGAGGAGCTCAGCGCCCTGCTGCCAAAGGAGCAGCTCTACCGGTTGTACGAGCAGGCGACGCGGGAACCTTACAGCTTCCTTTTCGTCTACTACCTGAAGCCGAGGAATGAAATGTTCTTCAAGCGCTTTGAAGAGCGTTTCGCATTGGAAAGAGACGCCGATGGGGGCGGCGCTCAGCTTCCTGGGCTAGAAGCTGTTCGCCAGCTCCACGCTGATCAACGCGAAGTGTGAAAACATCTCCTGCTGCACCTCCGTCGCAGCCGTCCAGCCCGTCGTCCGCAGAACGGGCGGGTTCCTAAAGAAAAGGATGACGACTATCTACGTGGACAGCCGCAAGAGGGTGGCCGGCTCGGACAGCGACTTTGAGGTCGACCTGGGAGAGTCGCTGCACCTGCAGAGCGACGCCCGGCTGGCCGTCTACAAAATCCGCTTGGCCGACAGCTTTTTGTCCACGGACCGGGGCCGCTACCTCTACTGGGTTGACGCCGCGCTGGGCACGCTGAACTGGGCGTTGTTGCCCGAGGGCGCGTACACTGGCGCACGGCTGGCCGCCTGGATCAGCTCCAACTTTGCCGCCGCCACCTACAGCGAGACCACGAACAGCCTGAGCGTTGCCTACGACGGCAACAGGCTCATCCTGAACGACCTGGAGCTGCGCCAGCAATTTCCCGACGCGGCGGACTACGCCCGCCTCTCCCGCCAAGCCCTTCAGCGTGGACCACATGTTGGGCCCGAGCTTCGTCTCCGGCGGGCAGCAGATTTTCGAGTTCGTCCGCATGATGGCACACAACGAGGTCTACCTGCGCTGCGCCCAGCTGGCCAACGCCAGCAGAGTGTGGGCAACCTGGGCGACGACATCCTCTCCAAGATCACGCTGAAGAGCGGAGTGGGTACCATTGTGGAGACGGGCTCAGACGACGGGCACTTCATGGCACTCAGGGGCCCGGTTACCCTGAGGCACATGCGCTTCCGCCTGACCGACCTGGACAGCAACGTCGTCCGGCTTCGCGGGTCGTCTTTGTCGTTCGTGTTATATCTTGACCACGTATAATTAAATGGAGCCAACCGAACACGAGGCGGAGGCGCAAGAGGCGCACGCTGCGCCGGAGGCACCGCACGCTGCGCCACACGCTACGCCACACGCTGCGCCACACGCTGCGCCACACGCTGCGCCGGCACCGGAACCGAAACGGCGGGGCAGGCCCCCTGGGAGCAAGAACAAACCGAAGCAGGACGTGCCTACTGAGCCGGCTGCTCCAAAGCGCAAGCCAAAGCCGCCGGTTGAGACGCCGGCGGAGGCTCCGGTTGAGCTCCGGTTGAGGCACCGGTTGAGGCGCCTCAGCTCACGAGAGAGCAGCAGCGCGCCCTGCGCATGCTGGAGAGGCAGTCCGCTTATGACCGGCTGACCACAGGCGCAAGCGTACTGGTATAAAAGCATGATGTCGATCGAACCTCGCAACGAGCCGCGGATGCTCCGGTGGTTTCGCAAAACGTACCCCAGCTACAACTTGCAGCCGCTGCTGCTGAAGCGCTACCGAGAACTGGAGGAGGCGCGGGCCTTCAACAACTGGCTAGGCGAGCGCAGGCAGGCGCAGGAGGGCAGCGGCACCTGGACGACGTGAGCCGGCTGACGGAGGCCGTGCACCGCCAGGTACCCCAGCTGCGCTACGCGCGGGCCGAGCGCCGGGGCGTGGAACGGGCGGCGGACGAAGTTGCGCAACAGTAAATGAAGGCACTTCGGGCGCACGGCTTCAACCAGCGCCCGCGCTTTGAGCAGGTGGTGGGCTACCTGGAGCAGAACGAGCCGCTGCCCCTGGACCAGCCGGACCGCAAGGCCACCTCGTTCATCACAAGCCACTTCTACCTGGACGTTTTTGTGCAGTCCAGCGAGGACCCCAACCCCCGGCCCCTGCAGCACACGCCTCTGCAGGCAATTCCCGAGGAAGGCTTCCGCACTCCCGCAGAGGCCACGGACGAGGACGTGCGCCTTGCGCGGAGGTACCAAGGAAACAGCTTCGGCGAGGACGACCTTGCAGGAGACCCGGAGGCCGACGCGCTGGCCAGCAACGGTCAGGGGCCGCCCTCCATCACGGGCCGTTTGCGCAGCGCTGCAGTCGGCGCACAGGCGGCAGCGGACCTCGTAGGCGCAGGGGCCGCGGGGCTCGCAGCCGCGCAGGCCTTCCGCTCTCAGCTGCCCCAGGACGCGGCGGAGTACGTGCGCCTGAACGTGCTGCCCCGTCCGGGCCCGGCGCAGCCGCTTCCGCAGATCATAGGCCGGCCCAGTGACGTGGAGCGCCTCCTGGACGAGGCGGGGCAGCGCGCGCAGGAGGTGGAGCGTGGCGCGGCGCAGGCCGTTGAGGAAACGGCGGCCGTGGCTGCGGAGGAGGGTGAGGTTGCCGTTGCCGCCGAGGGCGTGGGCGGAGCCTTTGGGTACCTGGGGGGCCTGGCTGAAGGAGCAGCAGCCCTCGCGCCCACCGCGGGCGAGGTTGCTGGAACGCTGGCTGGCGCGGCGGGAGTTGGCGCGGCGGCAACGGCGGGGCTGGCCGTGGGCATTGCGGGCGGCGCAGCCTACGGCCTCGCCCGCGGCACGGGCTGGGTCCTCGAGAACACGCTCTTCCGGCCCCAGCAGGGCAGCGAGGACGCGGCCGCGCAGGACGTCCGGTCCGCCAACAACATGAATGACGCCACTCAGCCTCAGCACTTCACGCTGCGCACCGGCAGCAGCACGTCCGGCAGCCCCGCAAGCAGCCGCGCCTCCTCGCAGTCCGGCTTCCGAGTTCAGGCGCAGTCCAACACGCCGCGCCCCTTCTCCTGGGGCCTGAACCCCGTGACCCTGCCCAGTCCCAGCCGAGCTCACGGGCGAGCTCCAGTTCACGCCGGAGCCTGCCTCCGCCCAGCTTTGACCAGCTGGCGCGAGACATTGAGGCTGCTTAAAAAAAAATAAAAACCCTCCTCCTGGGGGAGAGTTTTTTTTGCACGGTTTTGCGCTGCAAAATGCTATTAGCCCAGGCCCTACGCAAATGTAGGCCCTGGGCTAATAGCTTGTTTTGCATGGTTTTGGGCTCCAAAACTCTATTACTCCAGTGCCTACATCAATGTAGGCACTGGAGTAATAGAGTTTTACACGGTTTTGGGCTGCAAAATGCTATTCTTCTAGGCTCTATATCAATATAGACACTGGAAGAATAGCTTTTTTGCACGGTTTTTGCGCCACAAAACTCTATTACTCCAGTGCCTACATCAATGTAGGCATTAGAGTAATAGTTTTCCTTCGCCGTACGAGTCAAAATGCGTGTATATAAACAAGCATGGAGGTAGTCACCGCCGGAGCCCAGGATGAGCTGATGCAGAGCCTGGACTACAAGCTGAAAACAAGCAACACCAGCTGCGTGACGGCGCGGCATGACGTGCAGTACTTCCCCAGCTCGCTGAGCTCCTTCTCCCCCACAACCTCTAGGGTCTGCCGCATCCCGCTCACCAGCGGCACGTCCTTCATCGACCCCGAGTCCATCAGGATCGCCTTCCGCGTCAGGAACACGGACGGCACCAACCCGCTGGCCCCGGCCACGCCCAACCCCGCCTGCTTCGTCCAGCGCGTCCAGGTCTTCGCCAACGGCCAGCGCTGCGACGACATCAACTACTACGGGCGCACCGTGGCCGTGCACGACCTGCTGAAGGGCAGAGAGTACAACCGCAACAGGGCCATGGAGGGTTTCGACGAAGTGAACGACCCGCGCATCGCCCGCGCGGTGCACCAGGGCGGCTACGCGGACGTGCTGCTGCGCCCCACCATGGTGGGCATCCTGCGCTGCGGTAAGATGCTGCCGCCGCAGCTGAACCTGGTGATAGAAATTGAGTTTGCGGACGCCACCACTGCGCTGTGGTCCGAGAACGCCGGGGCGCACCCGGCGGGGGCCACGCTGAGCACCGACTTCGGGATCCAGAACGTCCGAGTTCTGGCCTCCCAGGTCGTCCTGGACTCTGCGCTGGTGGAGTCCTTCAACCGCGTGCTCCTCTCAGGAAGGTCCCTGGTGTTCAGCTACCCCACGGTGCACACGCAGCAGTCCAGCGTCCCGAACGGCGTGGCGGAGCACAACGTCACCGTGGCTCGCGCCTTCACGAAACTCATGGGCGCGTTCGTGACCTTCTGGGACAACGACGCGGGCTCCAAGATCCACTTGCTGGCCAACCCGGGGCAGGACGTGGCCCCCGTCGGCGCGGCCAGGCAGGAGGACAGCCTCCTGGAGTCGCAGATGCAGCTGGGCAGCCTGCAGTACCCTCACAACCCCATGAAGGGAGCCTCGGAGCACTTCCACTTCCTCTCCGTCCTCGCAGGCACCTACGACGACACGGTGCGCAACATCGACATCGGCCGCGTGGGCTACCTGCGCCACAGCTTCATTGCCGGCTTTCCCACCGAGCGCGTGCCCAAGATGCCCCTCAGTGGCGTCAGCGCCCGCTCGGGCGACCTTGCCCGGTTCACCTTCAAGGGCCTGGACGGCACGATGACGGACCTGTTCATTCATTTGGTGGCCTACCAGCTGGTGACGCTCTCCGGCACGGGCGTCTCTGTGCTTGACTAAGGCCCGGTGTCGCGCTGCGCCATTTTTGGCGTTTAGTGACACCGCTTTTGAATGCGCCCAAAAACGAGAAAAAAGGCGGGGGTGCCACGTTTCTTCATTTTTGATGAATCGTGGCACCGCTTAAGTTGAGTAAAAAAACGAGAAAAAAGGCGGGGGTGCCCCTCTTCGCCATTTTTGGCGAAACGTGGCACCGCTTTTGAATGCGCCAAAAAACGAGAAAAAAGGCGGGGGTGTCACGCTTCGCCATTTTTGGCGAAACGTGACACCGCCCAAAAAACCAGTAAAAACATGGAAAAAAGGACTGTTCCAGGCCCGTCGGATTAGACGAAGCCTGAACGGTCTAATCCGGAATGCTCAGCCGCTCCGCAAGCTCCTCCGTGGCCGCGCGCGCAATCTCCTCGCACAGCGCAGCAGGGACGCTGTAGAGCGGCTCGCGTGATTGGCTGACCCTCTCGTACTGCCCCTCCATCAGCCGCGGCCCCCGCTGCGCGGCCCGGAGGTGCCTGCCGTCCTGCCACGCCTCGCAGCGGCTGCCGGGCCTGCACAGGCTCCGCATCGGCCTCCAGCGCATGTTGGTCCACAGCCGCGTCTGCTTCCTGTACGGAGTTCCGTACTTGCAGTAGGTCACGTCCACCCAGGGCAGACGCTCCATGAACGGCCGGGTCTTCAGCAGCCCGGTGGCCGGGTTCTCTATGACCCACATCAAGGGGTCAAAGTGCGCGATGATCTCAAGGGCGCTGAGCACCAGCGCGTCGCCCTCCCGGAGCCGCCGCGGGCGCGTCGTCAGCGCGCGGCTGTATTCCGTGCAGACCGGGCTGGCCCAGACCATGTCGAAGTGCCCCGGCGGAAACGTCGTGTAGTCCCAGCTCCGGATGTCGCAGAGGATGGTGGGCTCAAATTTCGACACGATGTCCAGGGAGACGACCTCCCAGCCCGCCGCCTCAAAGGCCCTGCCCACCGACTTGGTGCCGCAGAAAAGCTCCAGGAGTCTCGGCATTTTTAAAGAGCAAGATCACCGCCACTGCGACGACCAAGAAAACTCGCGCGTTCATCGGACCGGACTTTTTTCCTATGGATAAAAAAAGGAGCCGAACTTCGCAACCATGAAGCTTGCACTCGGGCTGGACGTTCAGACCAATGCCAAGGGGGGGAAGTTCATGTCCATAGAGGACTCCCATCAGGGCGCGCTGGTGTGCAAGGCGGACGTGGAAGTGCTGTGGGAGCCCGGCAACTTCCAGGACGACGGGGCCAAGAGGGTGGGCGTGTGCTTTGCGAGCAACACCGACCTGGGGGCGTGGACGGATGGGGTGGAGCAGGCCGTCATCGACGACATGATCATCTTCCAGAAGCCCTTTCCGGGGGTCACCCGCACCGAGCTTGAGAGCCCGCTGCAGCGCGCCGTCAAGGTGAGCGCCAAGGGCAAGCACGTGAAGTGCAAGATGGACTTGGAGCGCTGCCTCTTCTGGGACCCCGCCGGCAACCGCGTGCCGCGCCCCGCGGAGTTTGCGCGCCGCAGGGGCCGCGCGCTTGTGGAGGCCCGGCACGTGTGGCTGATGGGCAGGCAGTGGGGCGTGCTCTTCGAGGTGCGCCACCTCATGCTGGAGCCTCTGGAGGCGCCGTGCTGCCCGTTCTAGGCCTCCAGCAGCTCGGAGCTCGTGGCCCGCGAGGCGCCCACGTACAGGTGGCGCAGCGTGAGGTGGCAGGACGCCAGGTCCAGGCGGACGCGGTTGTGGAGGGTGAGCCCCTGGCAGCTGGCGTAGGTCACTGCGTGGCTCGGCCGGGTGGCCCGCAGCAGCTCCTGGTTCTTCAGCCGCATGCCGTTGTCCAGCCTCACTCCGTCCGGCTCCACTTCCGCCACGGCCACAAAGACGCCCTTGGGTATCTTTCCGCCGGCCCCGATGAGGCGCAGCCCCGGCCACACTCTCATGCTCTGCGGGCTGTTTTGGGGTGTTGCAGTTTGGCAATATTCATTGGTTGTTTGGCAACAACCCATGTGGATGACTTCCAGCTCTAGGAGCTTGGAGCCCTCCGGCGCCAGGGCCCGGTTCGCCGCTGCGTTCACGGCCATGCGCTTGCTGTGGCTGATGACCAGCGTGGTGTCCGGCCCCCCGGGCTTGGAGGGGTAGAGCTCCCTCAGCCTCGCCTTGGC
>CAUJNA010002009.1:0-47617 GCA_963377175.1 Effrenium voratum
CGGATGAGACCTGATAGTCGAAAATGGCAGACGTTGGATCGTTCCGCATGGCTTCCAGTTGTTCATCGCTCTCGGCGTTCATCTCTTCCTTTCGGAAAACCTGCTGGATATTCGTTTTGCCCCATCCAAACACGAATGTCATCATCACATCTGGGAATGTTCGGTCATACCCTGATCCAGTCTTCATGTATAAGTGATGACGAAGAATGGATTTGATGGTGCATGAAGTCTCCATTGCATACTCCATTCAGTCCACGAGTGGCAGATTCTCCGTCTCATTCCACAATCTCTGATATGCCTTCATGAGGATATTCATGAGACCGTTGGCTGGATTGAAGACGTGCTGGAGTCTGCTGTAGGTATTCGCGGATTTGTTGGCGTCTCCAGTGATCGCGTCACATTGGTACAATGGCACGAGTGGCAGGATTTCGTTCTGAAAATCTTCCCTTGCTGCTCCATGGCTGATGGAGGGATGAATGTGGAAAACTCCAATGGTAGCAAACGGAAGGTCTGCCCTCGTTACGCGGCGGCTGTCAAACTCGAGGAGTGATTTGTTGGATGATTTTGGGAGCATACCATGATACTCATCACTCTGCTCGATGTGGAGAATGACAATCTCCTTGTTACGTCCGTGTCCTTGGACAGTGGTGCGTGTTGGCAATCTCGGTCCGATGTACTTCTTGGACTCAGTAAACATGGATGGTCCCGTAGTTGCCAAACAGTCCAAGGTCGGAATGTCGTATTCAGGATCAGTGCAATGTTCCTCGGTTCCGAAGAAACATCTGAACATCCCGAATGTGGTTCCCCAATTCTGACTCTTTGTGGAAATGTGTCTTGCCAATAGTTCCACTCTTGCGGAAGGTCCACCGCGGACAAGGCATGCAATTGGTCTGGATGACCATTGCTTGATAACGATGCCCTTGTACCCGAATCGGATGAACGTCTTGATGAGTTCTCTGGATTTATCATCTTGAGGACTGAGGAATGCGTCTGCTTCATTGAGGCATAAGATGCGTGCGCTATTCTGCATCATCATCTTCACGATTGGTCGATCCTTCATCGCCATGTTGGATACCTCCCTGCCGTCTAGCTTTGCATTCCTCGTGAGGTTTCCATGGTTTATAGTAAGCGTGTTGATCGTCAGGGATGAGGTGTACTCATGCGTCTTGAGATGGTCCACAGCAGGACTGCATCAGCGATCCCAGGATATCGGCAAATGCCCGGATGGTTTCCGGGTCGTCATGTGACCTAAGCTTCTTCAATCCAAGCGGAAGCTTAGTAGGATATCCGGATGTGGGCTGTGCATTCCTGTACTCGTCCATGGTGGGACATTCTCCTCGATGGCGGAAGTAAAACTCTTCTTCTCCGAGATTGACATCAGGATCGACGTGTGCCAATGAGGCTCTCTCGCATTCTGTCAATTTAGGATGAGCTCTCCTTGGATCCTTGTTGTACTTCTCCATGAAGCGAGGAAGTTCCTTTTGGTTTCCGTGAGCTCTTCCTCGGCGTCCTTCTTGCTCATTTCTATTTCGATGTAGATTTTTTTGAGTTCCTGGATGAACTCGTCTAATTGGTTTGACGGATCTCTCCAGGAGGGTTCCATGTTGCGCTCATTGTATGACCCGTCCACGGATGGATACACGAACGCAATCTCGAAACGCGACTTTCCATAGTTCGGGAACATAGCCATCAAGAGAAGTCCTGGCTTGTTTCCAAGGAAATTCCTGGCATGTGTAATGCAGGACAATGCATCGTAGAGCTCAACGGATCCATCAGAACCCATGTCCACTTGTCGCTTGCATTCCTTATGGATGCCATGCCTTGGATCATGTCGAAGACATCCGGAAAACAATCTGCTCATTCTCTCGATTCGCGAGAGGATGAGGTCGGTGATCTGTTTTGCCTTGGATGGATCCATGCTGAAGTACTTGCAAACCTGTTCAACATGCTGGACGGTCTTCTCGAGATCAATGAAGCTGTTGTGACGTAGCATCGGGATGATGTCGGTTCTGTAAACTTCTGGCTGAGCATTGATGTAGCAGCAAATGACGTAGACCTTCTTGATGAAGTCCATGTATTGTTTCTCTGCGTGAGGGCCTTCACCCTGAAGCGTTGGCGCCAATTGTCGTTGAATCTGGCCTTCAGCCAGAATACCTTGCCTCCAGGCGGTCGTTCATGCTCAGGAACGAAGTGGAAGTCCGGATTCATTTCGAGGGTGGTTGAGCACTCCTTGTAGTATTCGTACACGAAATTTAGGAATTTAGAATTCCCGAAAGGTCCTGGGTGTACGGATTGGAGGCTGATGTCGGTGTCTGATCCATCTGGTACATGCCACCGGTCGTTGGATGTGAGAGTTGGCCGCATCGCTGGTCGCCTTGGAAGCGCAGGTCGGTCACCAGCATGATTGTCGGATTCTGTCTCCTCATCCAGGATGTTCTTCGGTGCTGGCTTGGCCTTTGGCACAAGCCTCAATGTTGGTGGTGGTGACTTTGGAACCAGTTTTGGATGTGGCATCACCTTCGACGTCGGCCTTCCTGCGGGAGGTTGCTCTTCCTCATCTGAATCATCGTCGTTGTCGGAATCTGGGTCGTAGTCAACCTGCTCCATGTTGACATTCTCTGGTTGTTGAGAGGCGGATGGATTCTCTTCACCAGCGGCTTCGGCAAAGGAGCCGTGGTGTTGGATCGTCCAAAGATCGTGTTGAGAATCGGCATGTCTTCGAAGTGATCGAGCATACACTATTGCAAAGGTCGGAATGGTTGTAAACCGAAAGTGGCTGCGGATGCAGACACATATTTCTTGATGGGTCAAGTGCAAAAACACGCATCACGGAATTGAGGAATTGAAAATGTGCAAAATGAAAAACTCATGCATCAGAATTCGTGGACATGTGGATCATGCCCAGGTTCCCCAATAAGCAAGCATGGGTTCTGCTATACCGACTCCTGCAAAGGCAACGATGTCGGGTCCGTGCTTCGTATTGTGCGCTAGCCACTCAACCAAAAATGCCTTGTTCTGCAACATAGTACGGAAGGGTGGATGTGCATCAACGTTCAAGAGATTGCCGGCGAGGACGGCCTTGATGGGCTCGTCTTCTTTAGCTGAATGCTTGGTCAGCGAATCTGCCAGGCAATCTTCACTCCGTACATGTGCAAGGTCATGCATTTGTCCACTGTTGCTTTCCTTTCTCAACATTTGGATCAAATGCATTGTCTCTTTCTGTTCCGGTTGATGTGTTGTGGATGCTGTGGTGACAAGATTAATCGCATCAGCGCGGATGTGTACATCTGCGATTTCGCCTGTTATGTCTGACCAAAGACCGCGAAGAAATAATGCTGAACCGTAGCAACGCATCAGTCCGTGCAATTCTGCAACAGTTGTGGACATGGTTGTTGCGGTGATCTTGTGCGTCTCATAGTCGACCAATGAGCCTCTCGAGTTCGATGAGCCCTGGCGAAGATCTCTTTGTTCTGCAAGGAATATAACATGCGCACGTTGGGATGACTTATCTCATTGCTGCGATAGGATGCATCTGGATAACCAACTATGCGTGTCTTGCCACGAAGGGGCCAGAATCTCATACTAAGCGGAATGTTTTTGATGGTTCTGACTGTCTTATTAATGGCGCGAACGTCCTCAATGGTCGGTGATGATGCCTTGGATGCACACCTGGAGAATTGATAACCAATGTGGAACTGCGTTCGCGATTGTAACCAGTTGATCTGACCTAGGACACTTCTGTATGCAGTATGCATTTGTGGAGTAAGAGGAGTGTCGTCCTTCAGGTACTTGTCAAAAGTGATCTCCTGAAGTTCGTCAATGGCAACGTTCTGATGGACATTGATGTACCAGCCATGCTTGTCATCTTGCTTCCATTGGATGCGTTGTCCTACGAAGAGGCAATCATTTTTGTCTTCGGAACCAACTTGACAATAGTTGCGAAGTCGTCCCATGATTTCCTTCTCGAACACATCATCACCCATCATAAGAAGATCATCAACATGAAGAGAAAGTGCTCCATGAACTTGTCGATTCTTGGCATTGTTACCGGAAACAGGATCCATAAGGTAATCGACTGCTCCTTTGAGATCGAAAGTATTGGATGACTTCTTTTCACTTACCAGCGCGGGCTTCGGAAGCTGCTTGCCGTAGTATACATATGTACAACGGTCTGCCCTGGTTGGCACCAGTCCGTAAGAACGGAGTGCCGAACCAAGGATGTTCCACCATCTGCGGGGTGCGTCATTTAGCCCGTTGGCAGGCTTCTTCATGCGCGCTCCAATGTGTGGTGGATATCCCATTTCTGCTTCTTGGATGGGCTGCCAGTCGTTTCTTCTTGCTCAAGTGTCGCGACAGTCGGAAGAATTGGCTGAGATGATTGCGACTGTGACGGCAAAGAGACATCCCCCCCCAGTCGATTGAGTCCACTTGAGGATGAAATGGACTGCTTTTGCCGTTTGAGCGCTGAATCTCCTCCGCCAGGTTCGGCGGTGGTGGATCCACTGGACTGTCTGGTGACACACTGCGTGGTGCTGGCGGCATGGGATGATCAGGCTGATGTGGAGGATCCGGAGGAGGATCTGACATGTTCTCGCCCGGAGGTCTTGGATCAGGCATGGGATGGTCCGGTTGATCAGGCGGCTGCTGTGTGTCAGGTTGTTGAGGTTCCGCAGGATCCGATGGATCCGTCTCGATGGGCATCGGCCTGATAGCCGGCGCATCTGAGAATGACTGATGAACGGATGAAAACATCACAGCGTGCCAAGTCTTCGGATCATAATTCTCCCAATTGCATTTGGATGCAGGCAAGACCCAAATCCTATTCAGCTGATCAGGCTGCCAGAAGGATATGATCGCATCGTCCGGAGGTGACGTAATTGGCATGTTGATGCCGATGGTGTGGACGAATGCTGTACATGCATCGTACTGAGTGGATGAGATGCACAATTGTCTCAACTTCTTGCAACCATTCCACATGTTCTTACATCGCCAGTCATTAGGATCTTGTTTGAAGATATCGATTTCAGTCCCCGGTGGGTACTGCTTCATCGTCTTCTGAAACTTCTGGACTAGCGGATCTTGGATGACCAATGGTTGAACGTCCTTGTTGAACGGGAGGTCTTGACTTCTGACCGCAAGACTACTGCTAGTCATGTTGAACTCCTTGTCAATGGCTTCCATCTCCTTTTCTCAGGATGTCAACCTGCTTGATGGTGAATGGTTCGAAAAGGTCCTCCGAGAGGTACACCTCGTTGTCAAGCGGTTTCACCTCCAAGTGTCGTAGGAGGATGTGGGCGAGATCCTGACAGAACTGGTAAGGATAAACCTGTGCCAGCTTGGTTCTGCTTCCGAAAGTACCAGCATTTCCCTCGAGGGGTTGATGTTCATGCTTGGCTGAGCTGGTAGAATTTTACACCTTCTGAGGATCGGTCTCATTACCTCAGGAGGTAAGCAATGCATCAAGCTCGTGGGCTTGAGACTTCTGAGCCCGGATTCAGGATCTTTCAGTCCGTATGCACAGAAATGGAAGTCTCCCCAGGTACAATTCAGATACCATATCTTGGATGTCTGAGGATTTTCTATGATGAAATATCTTCCGTGCTTCAGCTGATATCTCGCAATGGATGCCACAAACTCAACCATGGGAAGATAGCGTTTCCGCTTAATCCAGACTCTTTGTTGGTCTTGTTGGATGTTCGGCATGTTTGACCACTGTCCACAGACCGGTGCCATTAGGATTACATCAGGCGCTTGCTCCCTCATGATCTCCATGACCATGCGTCGTCCCTTGGATGTCATTACGTCGAATCCGGTGCGGATGTCTACGGGAGTCCTAACCTTGAGACCTGAGAGTGCACAGCATTGACTGAATCTGGCACTTCCTGCAAAGATCTCGAGAACGTGGATCTTTCCTTTACGTACACAATTCCAGTGTGCTTGTTCAGGAACGGATGTGAGGTCCTCGACGAACATGTTCTCTGCCGGATGAGGCGCTGCAGGCTTGGGAGTTGTCTTTCCCGCGATACGTGATGGCACTGAGGATTTTGGCTTAGGAGCTAGTGCGGATGACTCCTTGTTCTTGGTATCGGCAGAGGAGCCGGGTTGCTCCTTCTGCAAGGGTTCTCGCTCTTCTGGCAATAGAAGATCAATTCCAGGTTTCCCCATTTCTGACCTTCGTCATGTTAACCTTGATGAGTCGAGTCCCAAGATCAAGTCCTACCATTGCTCCTTCAATGGAAATGATTTTTCCTTTTAGCCATATTCCTCCCTTGCTTCCATCGGAACGGATCTTGGATTTGTCTTCCTGCCAGTAAAATACCTTGTCCTTCACCTGAAGAGGCTTAGAACTCATTCGGAGATTTTGAGCAAGGTCTCGTCGGATGTCTTCGGATTGACGTGCTTCTTGGAACGCTTGCTTGGACAGCTGCTTGATCTGGATGGCTGCCATCTCCTCCTCATTCCTGTCAATCGTCAACTGAGTTGGTGTTGCGACATCAAGTTGGATGAGATCTGCTGGTCGTCTTCCGAAAGCGAGCTCTAATGGTGTTACACCCCCGTAGGCGACAGTCTGGTTCCTGACAGTTGCAGCTGCCTTCACCAGCTGTCTATATGTCACTTTCTTCAGTGTGGCAGGTGCTGCGCCTGCCTTGATGGAACTGAGCATGATCTTGAGTTGCGCCTTCAGGAGTCGAACTGCAGCTTCAGCTCAATTTGGCCGTGGTGTGTTCGGTCCCAATGATATCGGTGTGATGTCAAGGGATTGATAGAAATGTTCCCATGTCTCCGTCATGAAGGCTTGATCTGCGACGACTGATTTGGGCTGCAAATGGTACTAGTCAAAATAGTTCCTGAGGACAGTGATGTTCTCGATTTCTTGCGTAGTTGTCACTGCAGAGGCAGTGAGCAATGTTGTTGCTCCATCCAGGATGACAAAAACAATGATGTGTTCTCCTGTTCCAAGAGGAACTTGACAGTGATCAATGAATGTCATGTCACCAAGGTGTCCGCTCGAAGTCCACTCGTCTTGCTTCGCGATGGTGCATGTTTTGCCGCTTGGCAAACTTCACATTCACTTCTGATTTTGTCAAATAGATCGAATGTTGATTTCGGCAAATGAAGTGAGCGAATTCTAAATCGAAATTGATCTGTTGTCATGTGGTGATGCTGGAGGTGGAGCTTCTTCAACTCTTCGGGATTTGACAATCGCTTGTGGATTCTGCCTAGTGCAAGCGGAAGCGTTGTTGCTTCTTCTGAGGATGGTGCGAAAGGATCTGGCTCAATGGTCGACCGGCCCTTCTTGTCGATGATCCTGTCTGCTGCCGATCCTGAACCTGCTTCTTCGTCCTTAAGCGAATTGTCCGCGAAGGTGAAAATGGTCTTACCTATCCACAGGTTAATCATTGGTTTGTTTGCCTGGGATGTAAGTCTCCAATTGTCTTCTAGAATGTCTGGATCTCCACCTTCGGATGCATCAATGATTTCCGTAGTACGCTCTCGGCTAATGTTATCAGGATTGATTGGACATTCCTTGGCTCCATTTGGTGTGAACAGTGCCTTTCGAGGCGTGATGCGCACACGGATGAGCTGCTTGTTCTTCTTGTCAAGGATCCAATGGTCCTGCTTCTGAGACCCAATGATTTTAGGAGTTGCTAGGTCCTCCTTCGTCTCGGATGATTTTGCTGCACAAACAGTTTCACTCTTGGTGATATCCCCGGAGGGAAACTTGATGCTGTTGTCATAATCGTAGACGTAGTTGGTGAGGCCCTTATGAGCAATTTCTCCATGTGCCTTCACTCTTGCAACTCCAGCGCCAGCGAGATCGACGAGCGCATGTCCTGTGCCGGATACTGGAACTGCTTGACGGTTCATGCCAAAAGCCTTACATGTGATCTTGTCACATTGAGGTGTGTGCTCGATGGTCATGTAGAGGTTCCGCATCTGACTAGTGCTGAGAAGGATCGGTACAGTTCCTTGTTCAAGGACGTCGATGTTGGTACTGCATGGAGGAGTTGTGTGATATCGAAGATGCAGGGTCCAATTTACCCTGGCGGTCTCTCCGTTTGCAAAAGTGAACTTGGTCTCGGCCGGGATGTCCTGATAAAAGATGATGTCCGACATGGGTTCGATGGCCTGAGTAAAACGCTGGATTGCATGCCAGCTGCTCATGGATCTGGTACATCCGTTGTCCAGGATCGCATAAGGGTTGATGACAGGCGCCATCAGCTTTGTTGGATCAGCTTCCCGTGGATGGCCTCTTTCTCATGATGCTCATATGCGTCATGGAATGCCATTAGCGCTTGTCCTGTGCTGGATGTCTCATGCCTTGTTCGTTCCATGTCCATGATTGATCCCAATCTTGGTCTGTCCAACCGGCATAGGTAGGCTCTGTGGATGGCGCAGTCTGCTGGATGGCGGGCTGCTCCTCCGTCTTCTCTGCGATGGCTGCGAACGTCTTGGATTTTCCTTTGTCATGTCCGCCTTTTCCTTTGCCATTGTTTCCATCATAGGGATATTGGAATTTGATTTTCCTTTCTTCCCCTTCTTTCCTTTGCCTTTTCCCCAATACGCCTGGTCGTAGGGATCATAGTTCTCATTGGCCATATTGGCCTTCCCGCCAGAACCGCTTTTTTCTGAAGGGTTTAAAGCCATCTCGTTGCTGACTGCCTTTTTTGTTTCCTGATTTTCCTTTTCCTTTTCTCTTCTTAAATCTGAAATTCCGCCCTGACACTTTTCTTGCTATGAACGCATCGTTCTCCTCAAGGACCCAGAA
Source organism: Effrenium voratum (assembly GCA_963377175.1). Lineage (NCBI taxonomy): Eukaryota > Dinophyceae > Suessiales > Symbiodiniaceae > Effrenium > Effrenium voratum. The sequence goes on from CAUJNA010002009.1 coordinate 8,771, forward strand.
TGTCTCTTCATCGTTGTTTGACATGAATCCTTCAAGTCCTTCTTCTTCTCCTTCGTATTCACGTCGTTCGATGATGAAGAATGTGTTGCTTCGGTTGCCTCCTTGAGGTCGGATGGATGGATCTTGAATGGATGTCCTGGTCGTGATGAAGAGTTCATGGTAGTGCGTCTTCAGCATCTCATAGGAGTAATTATCTAGTGAAATGTTTCTCAATGGCATTGCACTTGTCAGTCTTTCTCTCTGCTGATCTGACAATTCACTTTGTGTGATGAAAAACTGCGCAACGAGATTATCCCCGAAGGGAAATGCGTCCCGCTGTCTGTCCTGCATTCCCGTGATATACTGTCTGAGGACTGTTGGATCATCCTCATTGAGCAGGACTGGAGGCGGTGCTCGAACACCGGCTGCTTGCCGATGTCGAGCAGTTGTTCTTGCATTTGCGTCCTGCACGGACTGTCGAAATGATGGGGGCTGTGTCGTGGAAACTGGCATCAAGTCCATGCATGCTGCCTTCAATCTCATGAGAAGGATTTTGAGTTTTGGTGTAAAAATGAGGAACTCTTGGTTCTGCCTTCTATGATTGAAGAAACTGAGGAGCCTGTACAGATACACGTTCGTCGCACCTGTCAAACAGTACTTTATCAGCGTGTTCTTGAAGTAGTTGACTCCTTCATCAGGATCTTGCAAAAGGGAGGACTGCCTTGTACATATAGGCATCTCCTGTGAGTCTGCTTTTGAGCAGAGTTCTTTTTTGGGTGCTTCCACCGTAGTGATTGTCTCCCAGTCGTCCACGAGTTCTTCATACCTAAACCAGCTGACTTTTACGATGGCGGCTGCTTGGCGGTCATCGATAAATTGAGTGTTTCCTCCGTATAGCCTGTTGGTTTGGCCATACTTGAATAGGCTTCCATGAAGCCTTCTCCATCGGATGACATTTTCCCTTGCATCTCTGCGGAAAACCCGCTCCGCTACCACAAAGTGAGGCCCACTGCCGGGGTGCCTATCCCAGAACAGAACTGGTACCCTGTGTTAGTAGAGGTCGTTGATTTGGTCCTGGATCTGTTCCGGAGAGAGTCCAATATGCCAGTATGGAGGATTGGAGGATGGATTGTCCCTGGTAGCTTGTGTTGACTCGGAATCCTGTCAAGCGGTCTGCAAGCCTTTTATCACTGTACCATGTGTCGAATGACTGTACAAATGACGAAAAGGGCCTTGAGCCAAAAATGAGTAACGGTGGAAAGGTCAATTGGTGTAACCAAAAGCAACACAGGGGGGGCGGGGGGCGCGGGGCGGGGGGCGGGGGCGGCGGGGGGCGAGGGGGGGGGGCGGGGGGCGGGGCCGCGGGGGGCCGGGGGGGCGGGTCCGGGCCCCGCCCCCCGCCGCCCGCCCGCCCCGCCCGCCTGGCCCCGCGACCGCGCCACGCGCCCGCACGCGCCCCGCCGCCGCCGCCCACCCGCCCGCCCGCCCGCCTGCCCGCTCGCCCGCACGCACGCACGCACGCGCGCACGCTGCATGAACATCTTTCTTCAAAGCTGGCTGACCATCTACAAGTGTGCGCGGAGCAGCGCACGCCTGCGCGTGTGGAAAAACAAGAACGCTGTATGCTACGAAGGTCAAAATGCGTCTCTCCAAAATCACTGTTGCTCTTCAAGCCAGCGCTGCAACGCATGTCGTTGGAATAGACGCAGCGCTGTGTTGGGTGTCTCAGTTCGCTGCAACTGGCGCTGTCTCTGCTCGTGGTCGTCCCTTGCAGCGCAGGGGGTCAAATCGGGACAAACTATGCTGACTAGGTGGGTTCATCCAGCTACTGGTCGGCTCTTCTCCTATCTTGCATCGTCAATGAGCACTTGCAAAGGTTAAGCCCACGACAACTCCTGGTCCACCAGCTCGCCCGATAGGAGAAGTCACGTGGGCAGCTCGCGCAGACACCTGGAAGCCAAGCCTCTGACTTTTGCAAAGGCTGGCTCTTCTGGCCATTATACAGATGCCTGGGCTGGCATAGCTGGGGAATGGACCGCTGGGCTACCAAAAGCCACTGATGGCACGGGTCCTCTCGCATTGTTGTTGATGCAACTATTGGAAAGCAAGCTGAGGACACTGCGAGGTCGTGCAAGAGGTCGACTGCTCTGCCCCTGACACGAGAAGGCACGGTCCAAGCTGCCGTTCATACCGGTTGCTGGGCTGCTGGCTGGAGAGGGCGACCGGCTTGGCTGCAATCCCTCAATGGGAATGCTTCACACACCCGAAGCGCTCTGCCTTTAACAAAAACATCCAGGCCTCGCCCTCCTGATCGCAAACATGGCAGTGCCACATTGCCGCATTTGTTCTTCATGTACACTGGAGAGACTTGGGGCAAGCGTAAGCCCAGCGCCCGCGCTCTGCCAACTGGCCTTTCACGTGAACCCTGTCAGCCTCAGCCTGGTAATGCCTCAAGCTTGTTGGCCAGCCTTGTGGTCTGCGCGATTCCCTGCAAACGAATTTGTTTTACATGTGGCCACTCCTTGGCGACCCCACCCTGCAATGGCCTGCAACGCACGGCGAGAGCGGCTCAGTGGCGACCTCGGCTTTCGGCTTGGCAGACGCAGCACTGCCAACATCAAGCCTGAGGGTAACGCGCAGTCACCCTTGCAGAGCTGGAGTTCTGCTTGGTCACGCCTTCCAGGCGCACCAGGTTCATGAAACGCAGCTAGTGACCGAGTCAGAGCACCAGTCTATGTGATTAGATGTGTATGCACATATGTGTAGATATGTGTATATATATACACATTGCATGTCTCGTATGCCTAGATAACAAACTCCCGGATCGCCAAGAACTCAATATTTCAACTATTGCTCAAATTATTTATGTTAAGAAAGCATGTCGGCCAAGTCTGTGAATGACCTCTGGTCCATTGGAAAACACACGTTGGTTTGCCAAACATTTGCGTACAAAGTACGGGCGTAGCCAGATTGCAATCACGGCGAACCTTCTCAATTTCCCACCGCTTAAAAGAAGAGCTGTCCGTCATCAACAGCAAAAGTCAGATCTTCAAAAGTTTCGGAACGACTCAAGTTGCTCGTGTCATGTCAATGTGCATGGCAGTCGTTCAACGCAAGCCTTCAGCATAGCCTAGCTGGATTGTATTCGTGTTGAGCCACGTGGGCATCGGCCTCAGTACGTGACCTTTCAGTCGACGGGTGAGCATAAGCGTCAACAGGTATCATGTTGACACGCGACTCAAGATGATCAATGCCCGTTCCCTCGAGCATGGACCAGATTTGACGGCAAACTTGCGGAGCTTCTATTGTCACATTGCAGCGCTCAACCATCCGTCACGCAAAACGGCTTAGCCAAAGCAAAAGAAGAATAGAGTACCTATTTTCTTACCCGTGAGGAGGTAGAACATGCTGACCAAAAAGACAGAATGCAGGCACGTCTTCGCATTGGCTTGTTATGTTGTCATTTGCTAGGAACCTTTTGCTTCAAAAGGCCGAAAACATTGCAAAACTTCATGTTTTAAGATGTTTTGGTTTCAGCATTGAGTTTTGCAGGACTAGGTGCAATTTGGTCAATCAGGGGCAGCGGCCGCTATTGCAACCACAACAATAACTTGAGAATGGAAAACATGAAAGGTAGGAAACCGTGAAGAGGGCAATCCAGGCAACATCCACGCCAAGCAATCCAGGCAAAAGCAATCAAGGCGAAATCCGCGGCAAGCAATCGAGGCAAAATCCGCAGCAAGCAATCGAGGCAAAACCCGCAGCAATCGAAGCAAAATCCTCGGCAACCTATCGAGGCAACATCTGCGGCAAGCAATCGAGGCACAATCCGCGGCAAGCAATCGACGCAAAATCTGCGGCAAGCAATCGAGGCAAATACTGTGGCAAGCAATCCAGGCAATATCTGCGGCAAGCAATCCAAGCAAAACCCGCGGCAAGCAATCGAGGCAAAATCCGCAGGAAGCAATCTAGGCAAAACTGCGGCACACAATCCAGGCAAAACCTGCGGCAAGCACTCCAAGCAACATCTATGGCGTGGCAAGCAATCCAGGCAAAATCTGCGGCAAGCAATCGAAGGAAAATCTGCGGAAAGCACTCCAAGCAACATCTGCGGGAAAGCAATCCAGGCAAAACCTGCGGCAAGCAATCCAGGTAAGGTCCGCGGCAGGCAATCGAAGCAAAAACTGCGGCAAGCAATCCTGGCAAAATCTGCGGCAAGCAATCGAGGCAAAATCTGCGGCAAGCAATCGAGGCAAAAAATATGCGGCAAGCAATGGAGTCAAAATCCACAGCAAGCAGTCGAGGCAAAGTCTGCGGCAAGCAATCGAGGTCAAATCTGCACCAAGCAATCCAAGCAAAATCCGTGGCAAGCATTCCAGGCAATATCTGCACAACCTTTCCGTCCAATATTCCAGGATTAATGAGCAAGAGCTAACGGTTAACCAGCTTACAAGAAATGGATGGAGAAATAGAAAGCTTCTTCTACATTTCAAGGATTATTCACTTTGGGACAGTTGGTGAGGGTGAGTGAAGGAAGGAGTAAAGAAAGGGATGAGATAGTGAAAGACAGTAGGATTCATCTGTTTCCCTTGGATTTCATGTTCTATTTCTCTTTGTCTCCAATCCATGTAGTACCAATCTGTTCCAAAGGTTAAACCCCTATGCGTAAAGACCCAACGGATAAACTGGAAAGAAGGTAAGGGATGATATCTTCAAGAGCTACAAGGAACTTTCGTCCACCTTTTCCTTCTTCACCTTTGATTAAGCTCTTTTTTTGGCAGACTTAGGAATCCTGAAAATTGAAAAGGAAACCGAAATATAGATTATGCTTGTCATCAAGCAATCCAAACAAAATCTGCATCAGGTAAACCAGGCAAAATCTGCGGCAAGCAATCAAGGCAAAATCTGTGGCAAGCAATCGAGGCAAAATCCAGGCAAAACCTGCGGCAAGCAATTGAAAGAAAATCAGCGGCAAGCAATCGAGGCAAAATCTGCGGCAAGCAATCGATGCAAAGTCTGCAAAATCTGCGGCAAACAATCCAGGCATTATATATCTGCCAAGCAATCCAGGCAAGATCCGTGGCAAGCTGTCGAAGCAAAATCTGCATCAAGCAACCCAGGCAAAATCCGTGGCAAGCAATCGAGGCAAAATCTGCATCAAGCAACCCAGGCAAAATCTGCGGCAAAATCGGAGAGAGGAGAGAAGCGTGGACCAGAGGCGAGTCGACGAAGGGGCAGGGGGGGGTTCGGGCCGGCCCCTAGCCTTGCTAACGCAAGGACAAACTCATGCTAGCCTTCTTGAGGCTACCTTTCGTGATCAATGGAGGGGCACGCCAGCCTCCAGCACAGGTGTTGGCTGAACGAGAAGAAACCTGCGTGTATTGCGCGTATAAGCACCAATGAGAAGGACAAGATATGCACAAACTTCCCCTCAGAGGATCCAATGCCGGCGAGAGGCTGTCGATACAGCTGGTGTCCAGGCCTGCCCAACATGTCCTGCATCACCAAAATCTGCCATGTGCCAGAGGAATGGAAAAGGCAACCCACTCCTGCTGTCGAAACTGGACATGGATATGCCTTCATGCCACTAGCAATCCGGTTCGTACCGATGGTAGCATGCTGATTGCTGAGATCCCCACCATCGAGTGATCCTCCTGACAACTCTCTGCACAGCTGGTTCACTTGCTTCTGATGGCGGGAAAGGGGCAACGAGGGGGACAAAGGTGTTGGAAGATGCATAAAAAAGCACTGCCTGGTTGTTCAGGCGTCGCAACAGCCTGGCCCGGTTCATATGCCAATTCACGCTGCTCTGGAGCACACAGGATCCATCATTGTGCATCATCCCTATGAAAGACTGCTTTCTTTGACATTGACGGCGCAATCAAGTTTGCCAGCAACGCCATTCTTGTCTGTCTAACTGCTGCACCGTGGCTTCCACCTAAGTCGAGGATTACAAAATCGGAAAGTATCCGATGCAGGCATGAGAGCCCACGCACACGCACGCGTGGTGTGTGTGTGTGTGTCGCTTGGATCTAAGGACAGGCAGCATGAGAAGCCCTTTCGTTCGGAAGCGAAAGCCTTTCAATTTTCAGACCCAATTTGGCTGTCAGCCTAGTCCTCCAGCTCAAACTTGATTCACAAAGGCAAGGACAAAGTGTGTGGCCACCACAAGCATTGTGGAATGTGGTGCGCCTGGTCAGAGACGGTGGAATAGGTGTAAAATGCGGAGAGCCAGCAGTGTAAGGCTTCATAGCACTCATTGACCTAGAAGCACGGGAGCTGTCCAAAAGAATACGCAGAAGCAAAATTGCATGCTGAAAAGCTCCGTGGAAAGCATGTGCTCCTTGCAAGCTTGCCGAGCCTCCTTCTCTCTCACTCGCCGGAACTGCGATCCTGACCTTGCTGCATTGCTTTTGCACGTCCGAACAGTCCGAAGCTGCTGAGCTAGCAGCGTCAGAAAGGGCGCCAGCTTCTTTGCCTACTCGGGTCTGAAAAACAAAATCTGAGGCATGGCTACATTGTCTCGGAGGTCTTCCGGCTCACAATTAAGTTCAAAGTTTGCCTCTCAAGTTCCAGTCTGAGAGCGCCTCTTCTGAAGAGAAGGTTGCCGTGCTGCAAAGTTTTGACGTGAAACTGGCAACAGGCCAAGGACCGTTCTGGCATAAAGCGCAGTATGTCTCGACAAAAAGGAACCGTTCTGTCGTCGCCTGTGCGGATCCCGGAATATTTTACGTGCTCCACTAAGAAGGGCTTCAGCAGTCAGCGTCGAGACCTGTCTGGCTGAAGCGAGAATGTCCTGTTCAAAATATAATGCTTTCATGCCTAGTTTTACAGGCGGAGTAGTGGATGGAGGACGGAGGAAGTGTTAAGACATACATACTACACGCAATGAGCTGCCATACCCAAAGCAAGTGAGTGAAGTCGCTCAGTGACTTGTAGTCACCGATCGTGGCCAAACTGCTGTTGTCAGCGGCTTTGATCAAAAACGTGTATCGCAGCCATGCGTTTGAGCACATTGTTGGTCAGCGAGTATCGGCTTAGCAAGCACAGACTATTACAGATTCCTGGAAAGTAGCTGGCGGGGATTTTCTGCGGCAAGAACTCCGGATCGGCACGCCCACTGGATCTAGGCCGCATAACAAAACAAAACAAAGCAAATGTAAAGGGAAAACTGCAAGGGAAATTACGGTCATGTAAATGAGAATGGTTCCCATCTCCAAATATTAATCTAAGATTAAATGGGGCAAATACTTCCGAGCCTTGCATGTGATGGCGGAGCTTCAACCTTTAGATTCCACAGCCCGGGAAACCGAGTTCGGCAGATTTCAGGGGTCCGACACGGATACAGCGCGAGGAAGGGCGCATCTCAACCCAAATCATTGGGGGGGGGGGGGGGCGTGCGTCTGGCAGCGAATGTTTAGGACTATTCGTTTTGCATCGAAGTGGTTGACGCGCACCAATCACCCGGTTTCACCAGCTGCAACAGCCGGAATCAACTCATCTGCTGCAGGCGGACTCTTGCCCCGGCCCCAACACCAATGAGATCCAAGAGCTCACGCACCATACACGTGGCCTGCTGTCAGGCCAGGCTTGGGGGCTGGCTCTGGTTCGCAGTTTCTGTCGAAGTTGATGCTCTACACTAGCGGCCATGGCGGGGGGGGTGCACAAGCAAGTTGGCTGGCCATCAAGCCTACACCTTGCCCAGTCCCCGCTTCATCTGCGGCGGGCGCTGGCTTTCCTTTCGAGTGCCATGTTGTAGCATGAAGTGCGCCTCTGCCAAAAGCAGGATTGATGCTTCGGTCCAAGTCCGAAAAGACGCAAGCAAGCAAAGCCAATAAAGATCGTAGGGGAACAGATCGTATTATGACCCCGAAATAAACCAACACAATCCTACAACATGCTACACTATGCTTCAACACGTTCCAGTGTGCTCCTGCCAGCTACCAAATAGATCTTTTACCACTCCGGCATGCACCGTTGCTGATCATGTGAGCTTGCGCTTGTCCATTCTAGCATTGTGGAATCTCAGCACTCCGATGTGTTGCATCATAATTCATGTAATACTTATTATGAGCGCATGCATGCGTGTGCGCTTTAAAAATTAAGGGCACACAAACAACATGCGCAACTCTCTTCAAGCTGCAGTGTCGTGTCGTGCTGAATTGCCAGGAGTCCCAGCCTCCATTTTGAAGACTGCAAAGAGGCATTGGATCAGTCGCACAATGGATTCCTGCATGTTGCTTGTTCAAATGCGCAATGGATGACTCTGTAAAATCCAGAGGGCTCACAGTGGGCAAACGTCCTGCACCTGCAAAGCAAGGCCTGGCATACAAGCAGGTCATACACTTGTAGGCTGGCAAAAGGCTGTCAGCTAGGCGCCATGCCTGGCTCGCGAAAGTGCTTCTCCAAATAAGAGCGAAGCTGAAACCTTTTGCGGTGGTTCCAAAGATACATCCCTGCAAAGGCTGAGGAGCGAGCACTGCATGCGGTGACAGCCGTCGAAGCTGCGCTTCCGCTCTGGACAGCTGCGACTTCAGCTCCTTTCGTTCAAGCTCGAGGAAAAAACAAAAAGAATGGCAAGATTTTACGTGAAACAGACCAAGGCACATCGCCACCTTGCAGCCTTGCTTTCCCGACTCTTTGTCTCTCTCGCTCTCTGCACTTGCAGCTGGACTTGCCGGTGAGACTACTTTGTACAGTAGGTCCAGTTGTGCCTTGCTCCTTGTTTTCCGCTCCCCCACCCATAAGAATATTGGCCATGCTATTGGGTGAAACACTCCCGTTTGGGACGCAAGAATTCCCATCACCTAGTCATGGTAAAGGCTTCCTGTGCACGAACAAATCAAGACCATTCAGGTCAAATGCATCTCTGCCTTCTTCACAACTCACTGGATGCAGTGGAAGTGCTCTTCGAGTCTGACCTTGCACTTGACTTTCATGCTTGATAACATATGAGGCAATGACATGTTTTATGCAGTTGCTCAACATTCATGCCGAGTCAAGCGCCGTTTTGCCAGGGTGGGATCATGCCCGGTAAGATGTCGGACCTCACACGCAATATAATGAGTGACCAAAATGCTCCAAGGTGGTAAGAAATCTTGGACACTGGCCGTGTTGTGCACAAATTCTTCTGTCATTGCTGCAATTGTTGCCACCTCTCTCGCATTGTAAAGGCTTCTCAGCAACAGCTTGCCACGGTGAGCTTGCATTTGGCATACAGCTAACGGAGCTGAACATCGCGCCTCTCGCTCAATGAGCCCAAACTTGTTGTCCAGCTTGTCCAGCCGATTTGCCAGAGTTCCAATATTGACCTGCAGGACCCGACAAAATGACATGCCGCAATGCAAATACGCAGCATACATTGGAGTGCTGTGAATGGTGAGACATTGTCTGCTTGCCTTGCTCTCTGCTTCTTTCGCCCATCCATGCAGACAACTCCATGATGCTGCTGCTTGTCTCAAGGCCTGATACTGCCTTGTTTACATTGGACGCTTTTGCCCATAACCCTATACTCATATGAAGTATTTATTTCTCTTTATGGCCCTCTCAAGAAACCAAGCATCCTCCAGAGAATGTGAAGGGCATAGGCTCCTAGTCTAGTATCCAACATTTTTCCTTAAAGCAGGAGCGTGCAAGGGTCATACAACCTTTCAGGCCGAAACATGTTGATGCCTTGCTTGGAGAGTCAAACTTGGCAAAAACATCAACAATTCCAGTTTGCTTGTGAGCAAAACTGGTGACAACTTCTCAAAAGGGCAAAACACACTATTGCTTGAGCAAATGAATCCTCTATAGTACGGTCGTCTTCACCTGAATGAGGGTGAAAGTCAGGGAGGTGAACAAATGAGATAAATAAACTCAATCGTATGCTCAATCTGACTGAACCCGAAGGTCGCAAGAATGGTTAGCCAAGCTAAGGTCTTGTGGGAAGCTAAGACCAGCGTGCAACTTTGTATTTTCTATTGACTAATAGTTCTCATGGTAGCCCTTGCAGTTGTACAGGGTTTCTTTGGGAATGCTCCACAAAAGCCTGCAGTGGTTTCAGGGAATTCTCCACGTGAAGAGTACAAATGCATAGAAGGCCTCCTTCGCAGTTTTGGAGGCCAGCTTGTTTCAAGAAGCAAGCCACGGGCTCGCCTAGGTACATGTTTTGTTGTGTACCCGTTTGTTTGCATGGCAGACCAACGCCGCTTTATGCATGCTACAAATTGGCGGGGAGGGGGAATCCTGCAACTTCGCAAGCTCAGATTGCTGATGTTTACGGTAGTTTCAAGCATACGTCAATCATTATGATTTCAACATGATATCTAATAAAGCCTTTGATCATTTACATGGACATCCTATCTGCAAGGTTGGATTCAATCTACACTGATCTATGGTAGATTTTGGAGCATTTCAAGATTCAAGATGTCCCAGAAAAGTGTTCGTTAGGACCTCTGATAAGCCAGATCAAATCTGGATAAATCTAGGTTTTGGAGAGATCTTGAATCTTGACCCCTCCAAATCTAGACTATTTAGATTATTTGGGGAGCCACAGCCTGTCCAAGGTTGCCAAAATTGTGAGCAAACACAAAGTCTTCCCAGAATGCTCAAACATACCCTAAATACCGGTATGGTTGGCCTAGAGCTTGGTCAAATGACAGAACGCCACGCCTCGACCTGAGCAATGTCGCGGCGTTTTCCACCACCTACCAGCCTCAGCAGGAATGATCCTCTTGCCAGGTTCCGCATGCGCTGACTTGCTTCGAATTAAGGCTGCCACTCGCGGCATGCATTCTCCTTGCAACTGAATGCCATCCGTGTATACATTGAACTCATTGAACTGCGATGCAAACATGTTCTGCGTGAACCGCATTGGCTGCAAAGCAGCGGGAACTAAGGCATGGTCAAATCGCAACAGCTCAATCTTTCCGGAGCGATCCACGTCCAGCAGCGTAAAGACATGCTCCACCTGCCCAGTTCTTCAATTGCAACATTCCAATCTTGGGGCAGTGAGCACCTCCTCAAACTGCAAACCAATGGACTCAAACTTCTTCTGCACGATCACCTTACCGGCAGCATTTGCCTGACATTCTGCCTGTTCTGCGCCTCTCGTTTTAGCCAGGCCGCGAAACAGAATTGTTAGCAACAATCTCAAGTACGCAAGCGCAGAAGCGCCCAAGCGTGCAAGGGCGCAAACACACAAGGACGCAAACGTGCTAAGCGCCACACAAACGCGTAAGCGCAAAAGCGCAAAAGCATGCAAGCGCACAAACGAGTACTCGCACAGGCGTGCAAGCGCGTAACCGCACAAGCGTACACAGGCACGCGCGCGCACACAAGTGCCGGCGCACCACGGAAGCGGTGACGCGCGCGCGCACAAACTCTCAAGGGGCTGTGTCAGTCAGTCAAGTCGAGTGGGTGACAGCTTGAGTCGCACACCTGGAGTTTCGACAAGAAAATGCAGGTCGAGTTGAAGACACAAGTGCGCCAAGACCCACGCAAACACATGGCCGCGCAACTACGCCATCACGCAACACGCGCAAAAACACGCGCATACAGACACACTTAAACTCCAGATGGAGGGTGCTAATCTTTCGAGTACAACTGATGAGTCTCGAGTACAACTGATGAGTCTCGAGTGGGTGTAGGTTCGGCTTGCATTCACTTGGTTTCCGTCTAGCAGCGAACACGTTACCCGAAAGAACAAGAAGCACAAACAGCGCCGCAACCAAGGGGGCCAAATAGACATTTGCAAAACTGGTGCAGGTACACATCAAGGCGTCCCTTGATGCATCCAGTCATCCTCGATAGCTTCGTTGGCGTGGCTACGAGGAGACCGCCACGCCCCCTGCTACTCATAGTGGTGACAGGGCATTCTGTCACTCCGCACACACACACGCCCCTCAGTGAGGGGCGAGAAGTCTCTTTTTCAGCAGGAAGATCACATGCTCAACTTTGTGTCCCTATCGTTGACCAAAATATCCACCGCGGCGAGGGGAACGCGAAACTGCCCTAAGCCGCTCAGAAGACGGGAACGAAAGGTCACCACGATGAGCATTACGAGTGTCGCCATAGAAGACTGGAGGGAATTGCAAAGCAGTCGAGCGATCACCGTCAGAAATAGGGGGAGCATAGGTGAACATTTCCTCGACTCGGATTGCATCGGAATTCTGCACATCAACAAGTGATTGATCACGGGCATGATGTGTAGAGAAGGACTCCCTGCGAGACAAAATGCGTTGGTATCCTTGATGCTGCCAGTCGCGAATGGTCCACGCCTGACTGTGTTCACCAGTCCCACCACTGGGATCAGTTGCCCGCTTCCACTCCCGAGGTACGGTTTCTCCTGGTTGCCATAGCTGAGGCTGTCCCGGAGTATAGATCCGCACCCACTCCTGATCCTGCCAGACCGAGTATTCGAGCCATGGGTAATGCTTTGCATCCTCGATGTCCATGCCGAAGTGAGAGACAGGGAGTACCGCGGGTTCAGATCCAGCTAGTAAAGAAACAGTCACCATGCACAACCATGCACAATCAGCAACCAAGCAAGGCAGCACAAGCATGAAAATCACCCTTTTGTGCCATGCCCAACACGCATCAGTCTAGTCATCATTTAGCTCGAAGATAGGCTTCACCTTCCCGGTGGAGCTGCATGATGGGGTCGTAGGTCGGTATGGATCAGAGACCCCAATAGACTCTGGTGGTGCAACGCACGTACTGGTTGGTGCTGTTGGGATGCATGACGCGCGCGATCCGACAGTTGTTGAGAGATCCCATCCTGAAGACGAGTCAGATCCTCAGTGGAGAAAGCCGCCGCATCCGAGGATCTAAGAATCACATCCAACATTTGCGGTGACATACACAATGCCGAGGATTGCGTGGCCACGTTATGTTCATCAGGAAAAGACATCGAGTCGAAGTCATGACCAGCTTGAGGGGCAGCGACTCGCCGATAGCCCTCTGTGGCCCAGTCTCTTTTGTACCAAATGCAATCATTGGGCTGCGCACCGTCTTGATCAGGATTTGGGACATAGAACTCCTTCCACTCTCTGTGTGTGTGAGGCGGAGGTGGAGCATCATGTTCGTCCTGTGGAGTCCATGATCCCGGATGAAAAATCTTGACCCACTGGGCATCTGGCTGTTGAGGATCCGGACACCACTCCAGCCACGGCATGACAACTCAAACCCTTGATGACAGATTGAGAGGTGTACGGCTGCAGACAGCTGTTACTACATGTGACACAACATCAGACATGCAAGCAAACACTTTTGTAGCAAGGCGCGGCTCAGGTGTCGAAGTCACTCGCCCCAATCAAGTTGAATTGAATGTCCAGAAAAGACGAGGACGAGCATCAGCCACCATCTGAGTTCGAGGGTGCCGACGAAGAGGACAGTCCAGCGTACATGAGGTCTGGTGATCCCGAAGCGAAAACTGGACGTGCAATGTTGGGGTGCGGATGGCCGAGCCGTTGATATCCTCTGGTGACCCAGTCACGATACTGCCATGTATAGAAGGACGCATATGAGACCGGCTGGGAAACTGAGCGTCCCTAGGCCAATACACGTCGAAGTGGTAGACTTTGCGCCATTCCCGATAGGTGGTTGAGTCCTCCGGGGCAGGTCCCAAGGTGTTTTCGGCAACTGGTTGCCACGGACCAGGTACATAGACCCGAATCCATTCAACGCTTGTGCTCGCAGGGCCATTGACGATGTCGTACTCAAAGTAGCGTGGCAGGTTCCATCTTGCAGCGCCGTGTATTGTAGAATTGAACATATCAACCAGGGAAGCCGCTCGGGGGCAAACGGGAAGCGGCGAAAACATGGAGACGGAAAGCACAACACAATCCAAGACAACCCAACTTGATGCCGCAATCAACTCAGGCACACTCGCTTCATTTTAACCGACATGTTGCTCAAGCATCAATCCGAATCGTTCCAGGGATCATAGAATGGTGGTGGTGAAGGTTCCCGCCACGCCCCATCCGGAACTGATGACTCCAACGAGGAAGTAGCTTCTTCATTCACGAGCGCCGCCGATCCAATGGCTGGTAGAGGAACGCCAAGGCGTTGATAACCTCGTGTTTCCCAGTCTCGGTACTCCCACACGTGGTATGACACATACGAACTGGCCGTGACATTGGGGTCCGCATCTGTTCCTCCGGTGCTGTCTTCGGGCAAGTACACGTCAAAGTGATATGACTTGCGCCACTCCCGATACGTGGAAGCGTAGTCTGGGGCACGAACCAGAGTATCTGTGGCTACGGGTTGCCACGTGCCCGGTGTGTAAATTCGAATCCATTCCACTCCTCTCTCGATGTGGTACTCGAAATAGTCAGGGTTCATAGCGGCAAAACGGGTCGTCGCAGGGCCGCTGAAAGAAATCGTAAATCCACTGAATCTGCGGCGAAGACACTCATGCCATGACAACCTGACGCAATGAGAGTGTGATGAACAACGCAATGCAAGGCAACTTTTCAAACTGAAGGCGGGACAAATCCACAAGGTCTATAGTATACGACACCTATGCTTCACCGCCGCTGATGCCGCACACACCTGCAATGGTAATGTCCTGGTCGGCGACGAGCACAGGGAGAAAGACACTTCCGTCCATGACGTAGAAAGGCATGACAGTAATGCTTGCAACTTGTCAATGGGGACAGCGATGGACGGGTGGCTCGTTTTGGAGGGAACACGGTGAAGGGTCGCCGAGATCTCCGCAGGGCAGAAGCGGATGCTGTTCGAGAGCGTCTCGGTGAACGCCTAAGACTGCGTAGATCATCATCACGGGACTGGTCAGTGCTGCATATCGAGCGGCGTGTGCGCTGCTCGAGGAGAAGGGCTCGAGGAGGCACGCAATGAGGGCATAAACTGTGTGTGTAGAATCACCGGTGGTGGTGGCGGTGGAGGAGGTGGAGGTGGAAGAAGTATTGGAAACCTTGGCGGGGGCGGAGGTGAAGCAGTCCATCGAACTGGTCTGTCAAGCAATGTGCCAGGCCCGTGAAACTGTAACCACGTCGGCTGCGCTCCATGGGTCCAAGTAATGTATGTCTGCACATCTTGCTCCGACATGATTTGAGCAGCTCAGCCATGCATGAAATCCAAGTCATCAACAACTTCCATGACAGCCAACAATGTCTTCACTGGTAGAAATGTAAAGTAGGTCCATCAAGTCATTACTGCAAAGCATGCCAGCCATGTCATGCAAACAAGCAAGGACAGAATCATGCGATCTGCCATGACTGCATCACGACAACATGCAACGCTCACAGAATGCACTGCCACGTCCTACGGGCTAGTCCTCCGGTAGTCACTGGTTCTTTCGATGCACGGTGCCCTAAGCGCGGGCCTCAAGTTGCTGGTAGACCTTCCAGGCCTGCTTGACTTCCTCTATGGGCTTCTGAAGGAAACGGGCAATGGTTTTGCAGGTGGGCCTGGAATCCTTGTCCTTTTTCCGTTTGACCATCTCATCCAGCTCACCTTGTGTCCACGCCGTAAAAGGTTCACGATGCGCATTGCGAAGGGCAATAGTGAATTCTTGTAGAAGTTCCCGAGGTCCATGAACCACCGTGGGAGATGGACGGAACGATGAAGCACCTGGGTGTGGACGAACTGAACCATCCGAATCCGAATCAGGTGTGGTAGGCGATGTCTGTCCTGGTTCGCGTCCACTGTGTGGGGGTAGGGGAGCAAGAGGCGTTGGCGGTGGCAACCGATCCAACATTGACTCTGGACGGCGACCAGAAATGCTGTCAGCGGCATCCCGATGTGCCGCACGAGGCGGGGATAAGGCCGGTATATACCAGGTGGAGGAAGTGTCCAGAGGCCGGGTTCGAATTCGAGTAGGAGAGCGAGATCGATCGGACGAGATGCGCTCTGTGATGATGCGAGGGCGCAGTCCGTGTCTGGAATTCCGTGGGGCCCTAGGAGACACTCGGGTGTCAGACTGCTGGTTTCGCTCGGTCGCCAGGGCAAAGTTCAGGGTGTCCAGAGCAGTCGCTACCTGGGATGCGAGGACATTGAGTACCGCCACCAGGTTGTTCACAAACTCCACTGACAACTGCATGGCAAATGAAATCACTGCAAGGACAAACCAAGCAAGAAAGGCTGCGGGACAGCATAGACCTCATGTTAGCAAAACATGCGTGCATCGATATATTGAGGACCTTTTGCCGCTGGTAGTCCGTCAACGGTCATATGAGTGCTTTGGAGTGAAGGCGCGATGGTGAGACGTGGGACCAGTGTTGGCAGGGCGGCCAAGAGGACGCCTGTGGTGACTGCGGCTGCGCGACCGACGCCGATGAGGTTCCCGGTGTTTGGACCTTCTTCTCCGTCTGCGCTCTCGGGAGGTGCTGACCAGCCGCTGATAAACTGTTCGTACGGCGCAATGTGAAAATGGCCATCCAAGTTCAAAATGTATAGATCTGGTCATTTAGCTTTCTGGGTTTGGCCAGGAGCTGGAAAACTGTTCATGCGAAAATTGCCAAACAGGCTTGAAATGTAAAGATCTGGCTCCTTTCCGGGCTTGCCGGCAGACGGTTTCTAGGGGCGAGCTCTGTGCAATCGCCCATGCGTTTACGATCGCCAAACATGTGAGAATCGTTGCAGACAGCCAGTGTGCCCTTGACCTTGTTGATGCGCTCATTAGCGGGGAACCTCCTACCAGGTGGTATAATAAGCCCAACTATGACCTTGTTTGCGTAATCCACCAAGCCATCCACCTGTGGCCCCGGGACGACAGGACCCTCATTCTAGTAAAAGTTAAAAGCCACGTTACTAAAATTGAAACTGATCAGTCCGGGTACTTCGCCCTAGGAAATGACAGAGCGGATCACTTTGCAAAACAAGCAGCCTCGTGCCTCGCATCACAAGTCCTCAGAGATTGGCGCGCGTACCATGCCCATTTGCAGCACACTTCGAGAAGTGGCCCCAACTCTTGCGGGCCATCGCTGACACCTTGAGAGAGTACTGCATTGCTTTGTCTAGCAAGGGACAAGGCACACTTGTGCCCGTAAATTGCAAGCCGCCGCCGGCGAGCTTTGAGGGCGAGTGTCATGCAGTGAACCCCTACTTTGTGTGGCCGCCAGACGACACATGGAAAAGCATGGCATCGCGGGGCGTCACCTTCACCAATCAGGTGCTGAAATGGATCGCGGAACTCAGATGGCCTCTTGTCCCGGACGAGCGTCCCGTAACATGGGCAGAACTTCTCATCTCATTTCGGTTGTACTCAGGCATGCGGTTGCCTGTCGCACACCCCAGAAACAGACATATCTACCTGACACCCGGCATTCATCGGATACACGCGCAGGGTTCGCGTACCCTCCGCACTGATATTTGGAGTTTCAAAAACGCTTTGAACAACCTCCAACCTCCCGTGTCAGGACATTGTAATCACCTTTTTGCAACAATACTTTGCAACCCAACGAGGCAGACCCGTCACTAGTGTGTCATATCACCTCCCCATAAAACCTCTGGATGTCGACCCTCTCGACCTGGGAGGGGAGCAATACTTGATGCAATCTTGGGCCTTCGCAGACATTTGCAAAGCACTGACACTTCAGACAGGCTGACAACACCCCTTCAGTGATGGCACATCGCTCAGGCGACCTCTCGGGTATGCTTGGAGCATCTCCTAATGCACACTGCCCAGCTTGTGCCTTTCCCGGTGTAGTTACGTCTCACCTTTTTCACACCCCCATGTTTCACCGACACAGCCACTCAGATCATGACCGAGGATCGCAGCCCATGCCAGGACTGCTTTCCACCCAAGCATTTACACCTGGATACCAGGGCTTTCGCCCATGAGTGTGACCCCGTCGCCTTCTCGGGCGGGACATCTACCTTCAGGCACCACTTTGTGACCACTCTTGAATCGCCTACAATGTTTCGCTTCCCCCTTCCCCCTCCCCCCCTTTTTTGTACAGTCGGGCAGATGCAATAGACACTGCCCAAGCCAAGACCAAAACTGGACACCTCCGCCAAAGGCAGCTGCGTTCGCTCTCAGGCTGGCGCAGCGGCCTGAACCGTGTGTGCATCGTGGGGAAAAGCTTGATCTTCCCCATTCGTCCCTTTGCGTTACTTCCCAAATTCGAAGCCGGGAAGCCGGGCGGCGAGTCCGGGAGAGATGCGGGATTTACCGCATCCCACCCGCAGGATTGAAGGGGGCAATCCTGTTGCCAGCGCAGGATTGACGGGGGGCAACCCTGTTGCCAGCGCAGGATTGAGCGGAGCAATCCTGCGTTGGCGACAGGATTGACGGCAAGGCGACTCTGTCAGCGACCTGGCGAGAACCAGGTCGCTGACAGACCTTTTTCGGGCAAAATAGCGAAGTCGGAATTCCGACCTCGGTGGGAGAGCGAAGTCGGAATTCCGACCTCGGGCGGCGCTGAACATGAGCAGTGTGCTCCATCCGGTTGTCTGAGGTGGCCACAAGAGTGACTGGTACCGTCGGATAATCTGGTCGAACTGATGTGGCCGGCACGGACGAAGGCGTCCGGTACTGGTGGTGGGGGTGGCGGCTGTGGATGCCGCTGCTGACCTTCAAGACGTTGTAGTCCAGCCACAAGAATACTGATCTGCGACGAGATGGCATGCAGCATATGCCGGCATTCTCGTAAAAGGTCGCCATGATCCATTCCAGTGTCGAATATGGCTAGAAAGAAAGGGCGATTCAATCAGTGGTCAACTCAAACTGCGGAGGCAACAAGCAATACAACAAGCATGCAACAAACAGCACCAAGACATGAGCATCAAGCAACCCCACACGCTTTTTCCGGAAGAAGAGCGTCATGATGTAAACCACGAAAGCCTGGGCACAAACCACGGTGGGCCAGTGCAAAAGGAGGTGTCAGACTGCATTGCCGAAGTCATTCACCAGAACATTCCCACGTAGCTGGGAACCGCAATCGATGAGCGGAGTTTCCACCTGCCATCTTTGGCGTGAATGCAATTATAGTAGTGGGAAGCAGCAATGTCGGCGTACACGCCGCCTCGGGGAATAGTACAATGATTTTGCCGGAGTCTGGCAGATCCACCGATGCACATGGGGCGATCAGTGTGTACTCCCGCAAATTGGGCTGCTGCCTTGACCGCCGCTTCCTGAGATTGAAGGCTGCCTCTGCAGTAGAAGCCCATCGGAGGCAACCACACTTCATTCCAGTCTGTGTAGTCGCGATTGGGAGGAGGTTGCTCTTGCCATTTCGAGGGTCTGATCAGCTCCTCATCTCGCAGAATGCTGATGGCAGCCTGCATATTGGTATTATGGGCCCAGAAAAACGTCGAATGTGACTGTGTGCGATGCTTATCAGGTAGCAATCGGCGAGGCACAAATGAGAAGAGGATCCCGAATAGGTTCTTCTGGGCGTTCTTCTTGTCGGGCGAGAACTGGTGATACGTCCGTGTGGTCTTGCGAATATATGGCCAGCCCTCTTCGCAGATGCCAAGCTGGACAATGAGTTGTGGCGGCAGGGATTTCGGGGAGATCTGGAAGTAGCTGGAAATCTCCTTGACCACTTGATCTGTCCAGGGGCCTGGGACACCATGGGGCAACGGAGAAAATGGGAGTTCTGAAACGGACTTCACCCGGCGCTCATCCTCGATGACGATGCGGCATGAGGCTCCTGTAGACCGTCTCCCAAGATTTCTTCCACTTATCAGGTTCAGGAAACACTAAGGTGGCGATCCGGTAGCCAGTGCGTAGCGTGAAACGGTGACTGCCCAAGTCAGGTACATGCTGGCGAACAGGGAGATGCAGCAGCTCAATTTGGTTCACGGGTGCTCTGAATTGAGCAGGTGGCAGTGTAGGCGATCGAGGTCTCCTCTGATCATCATGAGCGCGACGTTTCCATTCTCCCCAGTCCTCTTCATCCTCCCACATCCCTTCTGGTCCCGGTGTGAGCCTGACCCGGGAGCGACGGGATCTAGGAGAGCGAGAGCGCCTCCCGATTGGATGATTGCGCACCGCTCTGAGGTTGGTCGCTGATCCAAGTGCTGGAACATCACGGGTAGAGCTGTGCGCCTGCACATTGTGCTGATGTACCAGGCCGTGTGTCCGGACGAAGAGTTGCATCTCATTGCCATTGATGAAGTTTGGAACGTGATCCAGCGTCACTTGGCTCGTGGTTTGAACCGAGCCGTCTGGGCGTAATAGACTGGTGACCATGTACTCCGCCATGGTTTTGAGCCAGCTGCATGCAGACACAACACGACACTCCGACAAGCAATCACAAGCGCACCCCACAAGTAACAAAGCAACAAGACAGCATGCAGATTTTGTCCCGAGTCGTCGCCGGACATCACGAAGGAGATGGGAATCGAAACCTTTGGCCTCATAAAGGCGTTTGAGAGCGTTAAGTCCATGTTGTTGCTGAACCGCAGGTTGTGCACCACGTATAATGAGCCACGAGCGAGAAGACCAAGAAGAGTAAGTAAACATCTGATCATTGTCACTCCGAATCCCTTTGATTTGAGAGGGATGATCAGGTAGCTGTGGTGTAATAGTCCTGGACGAAGAACCACATAGGTAACCCAGCACTTTGTCATCATGCTGAAACTCAAGCATCACAGGTGGACGATAAAATTCCAGGGAAAGAAAATTCCTGAGCACCGGTGAGTGTGGGGCAGAATCACGTAGCAGGATGAAACGATTATCGACATAACGCTCGTGCCAGATCACCCCGACATCGGGCATGCGAAAGCGCAAAGAACACATTGTTTGGTGCCAGAAGAAGTCCTCCACCGTGGCAACCAGATTACAGAGAGGTGGTGCTGCAGGTGATCCCATTTCGACTCCACGTTCTTGCCGGAACAAGTAGCCATTGATCTCGAAGTGACTGTTGTCAATGACAAAGTCGAGGAGGTAGCGAAGGTCTTGTTCACGAAAGGTTCGAGGGACCTTTGTTTGACGGCGCCATTTTCCTTTGAACATGCGGCGTCGATGATCTGACTTCAATTCGTACACCGACCATTGTGAGGATCGGCGTAGGCCAACTACTTGGTCATAACGATGAAGAAGCACCTGTAGTGCCTGATGGAAACGCTCCGTAGGAGTGGACGTGAAGAAACCGGACAGGTCCTGAGACACCAGGTGGATGTATTCGGCGGGATCTGCCTTTGACAGCGCGTCCCATAGCTGTTGGACAAGTTCTTGGACCGAAAGCTGTCCTGGTATGTCGGGAAAGGTAACTTTGGTAAGTTCAAAAATGAGGGCGCCGAAGACCGTGAGGAAGGGAGCTGCCCACGTGCGAAAGAAAGAAATGATGGGTCTTGCTTTCTGCCAGTCCTTGGTCGGCTTTGGAAGGATGCGAGCTGTAGGCAACGGTGCTTGAAGTCGAAGTCCCCACGCGTAGCGTTGATGTGGGAGAGAAGGTATCGTAGTGACCACTTCAGAGCGAAAAGATGCTGCAGATTCTCGACACAGCGAAAAGACTTCTCCCGAGCAAAAGGTCTTGTGCATCAGTATGGCGAACAACGAAGGGCAAATCACATGTGCACGAGAGGGAAAATGATCCGCGGGAATTACAACCCACGAGGACAGAGAAGCCACTGTTCGTTGTAGTGATGTGGATGACCAATAAGCACGATCTTGAAGGTTGGATCGATGGGTATCAATCAACTGAGTCAAAACAGGCCGTAGATCAGTAAGAAGACTGGAGCCATGTACATGCCACCGACGAGCTAGTTTGCGAAGCTGTGTGGTGAAACGCTGATGCAACAAGTCAACCTCGCCGAAATACTGATCCTTCATGGACGCGGCCATGATATGCATGTCGATGTCCGCATTGATGCGTGAGAACTCATCCACCATTACTGCATGTTCATGCGCACGGTGCAGGTGGTGATCGTCAATGTCCGAACAGCGACACGGAAAAGATACGTCAGGAGTCCATCTGCGTTGCCATGTGCGGTAGTTGTACATCCTGTCTCCCAAAGTGGCGCTGCGAGTTTCCACCACCCGGATCTTTGGAAGAAATAGGGATGGGAACAAGTCACGATGTGAAGCGACCCAACGTTGTAACCACGTGCCGAGTTGAGCTTTCCAATTCCGTACATGAAGAGGCGGTAGAAGTAGTTGTGTCAAAGTGCTTGGTGATTGGAGCTGTCGTTTGCGCATCACCTGGGCGAGGAGTTTCTGTGCCTTTGAACGGAAGGGCTCGTTGACAAAGACGGAGAGTCGCAGGAAGTAGTAGAGCTGAGTGGGAGGAAAAGCCGCCGACAGTAGGTCTCGCATGGCCTGGAACGATGCGCCTGTGTTGGATCCCAGCTGATAAAGAGTGGAGTAATGCGCTTGAATGTCATCCAACATTTCAGGTCGTATTTGCCGTTGAAGATCCGGATGTAGTCGTCGCCGAAAACGCTTGTGTAGACCGAGCGAGGTGGGAGACGACAACGAATGACGTCGAAAGTCAACGAGATGCTCCCGGAATCCCACCTTTCGAAGAAGTCTATGTACCCAGGGCGCATTCAAATGCGGACGCAGCAGGTATTGCCACTTGCTTTCCTGGACCCAAACCGAGGAAATGGGAAGTTTGATCTCAACCGGAATGGCACAGAAAAGCCAGTAAGTGTTGGTGCGCTTCCAGTAGTGAAGTGCAGGTTCGAAGAAGGCATGACGTCCCCGAAGTAGTTGTAGAAATTTGCGACTGCGTGAGTGTTCTCGTCGTAGAACGTCCTGATCAGTTGCACCAACGTAGTATGGTGTGTGCCATGGAGAAAGTCGGATGTAAACGCATGGTTGTTGATGATGACCTGGATCGTGAATGAAGTTATAGAGGTCCGGAAACCGTGTCCGTAATGAGCGAAGATGTCTCGTGTCTGCAAAAGTGGAATGCATAATTTCGCACAACAGAGATGTCTTGTAGAAGTGAAGAACCTCGAAGAACGGTGGGACATATCCATAATCTTGAGAAATGAGACGCTCAAGAAACTGATCAATAAATCGGCCGTGCACCGGCACCTGTGAAGTTCATACCTGTTGGCCACAGTGTGGTGAGATTGTGACACGGCGTGAATCGGAATCTGAAGTGCAATCCGGACCACAACTAATACTTCCAGAATAAGGCCCAACCAAGGTAGTTGTGCAACTGACTCGTATTCATCTATTGGTATCGCCGGTGGTGGTAGTCCAGGAAAGCAGTATTGCCAGCACGTAGAGAACATTGTCAACGAGTGTAGAAAGGTGTCCAGAGAATGCCATTGTGCAACATCATCATAGATTCCACAGCGTCGAAGCTCAGCCAACATGGTGAACATGCAACCAATGAAATCTACAGTGTGGCGGCGACATGAATGCAAGCGGCAATTAATATCAAGCAAATGACAACGCAAGCACAGACAAGCGCATCATCAAACAAGTGCAAAGCAAGAAGAGGATGGACGAGTTTTGAACCTTTCCTCAACCGTGACACAGCTGCCGCTCCGGGCTCATAAGTGAACGAAGTTCGTCAAGAGGGGCTGCTCACCCACTGAGTAAGCGGGCGGTCACGATGAGGTGACACAGCGCCTTGTCAGTGAGCTTGGTGAGGTAGCCGGGCTCCAGTCTTCACAGAGCAGGACTTGTTGCCGTTGAGACGGGACGGGTGATTGGCCCACTTGATCAATGACGCCAAAGCGGTGGTTGCGGGCGATTGTTTAAGATACAAGCGTGGCTGATCACTGGTCCATGTGTAGTACTGGATGACGTCATCCGGCGTGCTGTGCATGGTGAGCAATTGCGACGCCGCCGGCTTGGAAGGCGGTGAAGAAACTCCGTGAAGAGACTGAATGATCCGGGGTTGCACCGCGCCATCAAACGACTTGCCATCAAGGGCCGCTGCGCTGGCCGTAGGGAGGGAGCTGGGAGGTGACGAGGATTGTGTGTGATTGAGCGGTGGTGGTGTAACCAACTCTGCATCATCCTTCTGGCTTGGCACCGTGGGGGAAGTTGAAGCACGTAACGATGCTGAATACTGAGCCTGGAGCAACTCATGAGCACGATTTAGATCATTGTACTTCTTGACCATGTCATCCGTCTGGGTAGAAGGCGTGAGAGTTGCATGGTGTTGTTGAAGAAACTGAAGTACCAAGTTGGCCAAATGGTCATGAACCTTGATCCGCTGATTGAAGTCGTCCAGGTTGAGCCCCAGTGAGTTAGCAAGGTCCTTTTCCACGGCAAGCAGGTTGATCGACTGTGATCGTCGTAGTAGTTTGGAACAGGTACTCCAGAGTAAGGCCTCGGTGCGAGTGCGAAAGCCTTCCCACGTCACGCATCTGCCGTGAGCAAACGGTCGGAGCAGCCAGTTGGCGAGGCCCCCATGAATGACCTGAACCAGGCGAACGTCGCGAATGTCCATGCCGGACATGTCACGTAGGTTGTTGTGCGGGGTGTTGGCGACCGTCGTGGGCAGGCTGAAGTTGTAGAGCTGGTTGATATCTAGCATGCCATCTCCAGGTGTCCAGTCAGCCGATGGAGTACCGGTGGCGGCATCACGGGCGTCATGAACTTCGTTGGCGTGGGCTCTGGAGGAACTGGCATCATGTAGTTGATCGGTGAATGATGGAACTGCTGCGTGGGGTTTGGAATCGATTGAGAATTGGTCGGCATCACCGGGAAATTGTTGGCGGAGTTGTAGCCGGAATTGTGTTGCCAGGATACCAGGTTGTTCCAATCCATGCCTTCCGAGACCTGGTTGTCATTGTGTTCGTGTCGGCGTGCTTTACGAGCTTGAGGGGGAGGACTCCGATCACGTCTGCGCCGAGTCCTGGATCTGTCACGATCATCACGTCGAGACATGGTGGCGCAACCAACTCACAACCGTCACACTTCAACCTTGAGAGAAGCGAATCCGACAAAATGCAAGTCAATGCAAGTTCAAGTCAGCGGCCATCAGCAGCAAAGGTGAGAGACACGAATCCAACCAAATGCAAGTCAATGCAAGTTCAAGTCAGCAGCCATCAGCAGCTATGGTGAGAGAAACGAATCCGACAAAATGCAAGCCAATGCAAGTTCAAGTCAGCAGCCATCAGCAGCTATGGTGAGACGTCTCTATGATCTGACAGCTGTCTTCCCTTTAGTGAAACCTCGTTCCTGGTTAAATGTGAAATTCCGCTGTTCTGTGATAAGAACGTTGAGGTCAATTTTTCCGACAAGGCCGGCCCGGGGTCACACAATGGGTACACCCGAGGATTCCCCATGAATGGGGTGTACACACTTAAACTCCAGATGGAGGGTGCTAATCTTTCGAGTACAACTGATGAGTCTCGAGTACAACTGATGAGTCTCGAGTGGGTGTAGGTTCGGCTTGCATTCACTTGGTTTCCGTCTAGCAGCGAACATGTTACCCGAAAGAACAAGAAGCACAAACAGCGCCGCAACCAAGGGGGCCAAATAGACATTTGACAAAACTGGTGCAGGTACACATCAAGGCGTCCCTTGATGCATCCAGTCATCCTCGATAGCTTCGTTGGCGTGGCTACGAGGAGACCGCCACGCCCCCTGCTACTCATTGTTGTTGTTGTTGTTGTTGTTGCTGCTGCTGCTGCTGTTGCTGTTGCTGTTGCTGTTGCTGTTGTTGTTGTTGTTGTTGTTCTTGTTGTTGTTGTTGTTGTTGTTGTTGTTGTTGTTGTTGTTCTTGTTGTTCTTGTTGTTCTTGTTGTTCTTGTTGTTCTTGTTGTTGTTGTTGTTGTTGTTGTTGTTGTTGTGTTGTTTGATTGTTGTTGTTGTTGTTGTTGTCGTCGTCGTCGTCGTCGTCGTCGTCGTCGTCGTCGTCGTCGTCGTCGGTCGTCGTCGTCGTCGTCGTCGTTGTTGTTGTTGTTGTTGTTGTTGTTGTTGTTGTTGTTGTTGTTGTTGTTGTTGTTGTTGTTGTTGTTGTTGTTGTTGTTGTTGTTGTTGTTGTTGTTGTTGTTGTTGTTGTTGTTGTTGTTGTTGTTGTTGTTGTTGTTGTTGTTGTTGTTGTTGTTGTTGTTGTTGTTGTTGTTGTTGTTGTTGTTGTTGTTGTTGTTGTTGTTGTTGTTGTTGTTGTTGTTGTTGTTGTTGTTGTTGTTGTTGTTGTTGTTGTTGTTGTTGTTGTTGTTGTTGTTGTTGGTTGTTGGTGTTGTGTTGTGTTGTGTTGTGTTGTTGGTGTTGGTGTTGGTGTTGGTGTTGTTGGTTGTGTGTTGGTTGTGGTTGTGGTTGGTTGTGGTTGGTTGTGGTTGGTTGTGGTTGTTGTGGTTGTTGTGGTTGTTGTGGTTGGTGTGGTTGTTGTGGTTGTTGTGGTTGTTGTGGTTGTTGTGTTGTTGTGGTTGTTGTGGTTGTTGTGGTTGTTGTGGTTGTTGTGGTGTTGTTGTTGTGGTTGTTGTGGTTGTTGTGGTTGTTGTGGTTGTTGTGGTTGTTGTGGTTGTTGTGGTTGTTGTGGTTGTTGTGGTTGTTGTGGTTGTGGTAGTTGTTGTGATTGTTGTTGTTGTTGGTGGTGGTGGTGTTGTTGTTGTTGGTGTTGTTGGTGTTGTTGATGTTGTTGGTGTTGTTGGTGTTGTTGGTGTTGTTGGTGTTGTTGGTGTTGCTGGTGTTATTGTTGTTCTTGTTGTTCTTGTTGTTCTTGTTGTTATTGTTGTTCTTGTTGCTCTTGTTGTTCTTGTTGTTCTTGTTGTTCTTGTTGTTCTTGTTGTTCTTGTTCTTGTTGTTCTTGTTGTGCTTGTTGTGCTTGTTCTGCTTGTTGTTCTTGTTGTTCTTGTTGGTCTTGTTGTTCTTGTTGTTCTTGTTGTTCTTGTTGTTCCTTGTTGTTCTTGTTGTTATTGTTGTTCTTGTTGTTCTTGTTGTTCTTGTTGTTCTTGTTGTTCTTGTGGTTCTTGTTGTTCTTGTTGTTATTGCTGCGACCCGGATCAGTTTCTTGCGCGGGCTTGCTTGCAAAGGCGCTTCCTGCTTGGCTGCAGCCACTTAAGGAGTAATTCCAGTGATATGAATCTCGGCGTCGCGCTGCTGCCGCGGCCGGTTGTGCGTCAGCAACGTAAATAGCGCATCGTGTTGTTTTCGCTATTCTATTATCGCTGGGCGGGTGCACTCAGGATCGTATATGGGAATGAGAATTTGGCTTGGGGGCTTCTTGAGGGAAAGTTATGTCTTAGATGACAAGATAGATTAAACAGAGTTGGTGATCGGAATCGTGCACCACCTTGCATCTAATCTTAATTTGTCGTCCAACAGATTGTCCCACCCGAACCTTCAGTGAACCGAATGACTCGTTCGCTCTCAGCAGAGCAGTCGCAAGCCGACGTGGCTTGCTAAGGCTTGCGTTCTGCCAGGGGCAGGCCACGCATGTGCCAGACAATGCAAAAAGCTTAGGGATTAGCTTGAAAACACGAGCCTGGCGCATTGATTCTTTTTGAAAGGTGCATGATCTTTGCAGACTAGGTCAATGCTGAACAGAATCAAACCACCCAAACTCCGAGCCACAGTACTTCAAATGCCAGCATAATGAGATTGATTTGTTCATATCATACCTAAATCGCAAACCATGTTCTGGGGAGGTGACACAGACCATGTTCCTCTTTGGGACACAGGCTTGCGATTGCAAGGCAGCCACCCAAAGAAACACCTGCAAGATCGAGCACGGAACATTCCCATCAATAAAAACGAAAAAGCCCAAAGCCTAAGTGACATCCAAGAATCGCTTTGATTGGCAGCTCTCAACTCCTGGCAACGGTGTAGTTGAAACAAGTGCTCAAACATACCAACACATATCAATGCCCTCCAGCCTCCAAGGAAATCAGCCCGCTTCTTCTTGAATCGGACCTGCCGTCCAGTCAATGCAAACTCACAACCTGCCAACAGCACCATCAAGGTCTGTTCCCCGTTCATGTCTTCGTAAAGAAACATGACGCAACCCTTTGTTTGCCAGTGAAGCTGGGTCGCACGGAACATCATTATGTCGGCATCTGTCTTGGCATTGTGCTGTTTTCTGCTATCTTGTTCAACGTCCTACCAAACAAACATACATATCGGTGCTGTGCTAAAATGTAAGCAACCAGGCAGGCGAGCAGCTCCAGCTCGAAAGTCGAAACTCTTCGCTACAAGTGTAGCACACTAAGTGCACTTGGCAGCGCTGACTTTTGCAGCCGTTCTCAGTTACTGCTTGTGGGAAAACGAATGTCTGTCAGACACTTAATACAAGAGGGGCTCACTTGATGATTGTCTTTCTGGTCGAATATTCTGGCCTGGACAAGATTGCGACCAGCTGCTGCACTGTTTCCTGCAGAGAGGTCAGTTGGAGAGCATTGCGCAACTGGCCGCGCAAGACTGGGCATGTGGATGGCCTTACGATGTCTCGCAAGTTTCTCTTCCTTCCTCTTGTCGACGACCTGTTGAAGTGCACAAATGCATCGCAAAAGAACAGAGCATGCCTGCAATAATCCATTCACCAGACAAGATGGTGGACCTATCAAAGATCTCAAAGCAGAATGTTGGAAATCCAAAGCTTCCTTGGTCAAGCCAATCCTTTGACGGTTGCCTGCTGAAGTGTAGAAAAACATGGAGCAAGATAGAGCCAAATGGAGCAAGTCAAGCCTGCGCAGCTGCCAAGGTGTTCTCGACGATGATTCCAACGACTACATTCCTGAGAACAACTGCATTGAGCCCCACGAAGCAATGCTCATTTTTTTAAGCGTACTGCTCGGTGCATCATCATGATCATCATGAAAAACATTTGTCCCTTACTCCGAGGACGCCGCATCAGCCCAAAGGATGTCAGCAGGATGAAGCAAATAAAAAATACCTTCCAGGCAACTCAATTGCACAGTTGAAGGATTGCCCCCGACCCCAGACCAGTGCTAAGGGCTTCAATTCAGTTTGTATATGACATCAAAATCAACATGTTTTTTGGGGTTCCGACCACTGCGGGGCGCCTTCTTATTCTGTGCTGAGGATTCCTGGGGTCATCTGCTCCAAACATGCCGACTGCCAGCTTGGCTTGTGCACGGTAAGCATAGTAACCGATGTCTATGTCCGTATAGAAGTCTTGACAATGCCGGGGGGCCCTCTGTGCGGATTGTGGCTTGTTTGTGCAGGGAGGGCATGGTTCAAGGTTGGATTAGTTGGTTTGGGATGGCCGGTTGGGCTTGCGGATTGGGGTTGGAAGTGGTTGGCTTGGAGTCAGATTGGGGTCGGTTTACGATCAGAGGTAAATTGGTAGCGGCTTTGCTTGGGCTTGGGGTTGGTAGGGTTGAACGTTGGGCTTGAAATAGCTTCGTCTTGTCTTAGCCTTGGTAAGGCTTGGGGAGGCTTGGCTTAAAGTCCAGTGGCGAGGAAGAGTCTGTTTCGCGAGGGTGCGGGTCGGTGTTGGGTTAGAGTAGGGCTTGTGTGTGTTTTTTGGGGGGCTTAGAGTTGACTTAAAGGACTGATGTGCAAGGAAGTGGCGCACGCCCTGGCCAAGCATTGCTTTGGCTTGCCAATTTGGAATGAAGCCAAAACCACAAAAGAGAGCGCAGTCATGAAATCGAGAAAAGTCAGACAAGGCAAGCGCAACAAACCAAAAAGCTGGAAAAAGAAAACATGACCAAGAGCAAACCCAACAGCCATCTTCTCTTGATACTGCAGCCGCCAATTCAGTGCATGTGAAAAATGACATATTGTGCGGCACCACTCCTTATGTAGCCTGCTTTGGAAGAACGGTTGCTGTGTGTTGCTTTTCCGCACACGTCAAGAAAGGCACAGTCTTATCGTCCGCAGCACCCTCGGCCGAACACGCAAATACTTCATCGCGTTTCTTTTTTTCGAATGCCAATTCTAGTTGATCAGATTGGCACGCGAGCCTAAAGCGTTCCCGGCTCCTGATTGAACGGTGGTGATCATACAATGAAAGATGCACGCAACTACACTTGATCATAACCAAAAGGTCCGATGCCTGGATGGGTTTCTACAGAGGGTAAGCGGGTCGCGTTGCGTAGGTTAGTAACGAATGCTCGCCGCGGCTCTGCTACATTTGCACTACGGCATTAGACACAGTACATACATTACACGCGTGACATTGCGCTCCGTTGCATTACAACTACGTCACAGTATTCGTCATGAATACTAGCAGACATACATTGATACAGACACGCAAGACACACACTTTTCAGACGCGTGCGAGGCAGCTGAACGTTTGAGCGGTCCTCACGAACACGACCATGGCATGGTCTTTGTTAGCCGGCGCACGCCGTGGCCCCCTGCAAGGAGGAAGATGAACTGAGCGAGTTCACACACAGCCGCCCTCTTGGGCGAATCAGGCAGAAACGGATCAAGGCAGAAACAGATTGGGTGAGACGTACTGGCCCTTCACCCGTGCAACTTGTTGAACTTGGCGAGCGGTTTGATGTTACCCTTGATAATCTCCCCTTGTTTGCGAACTTCGGCTTTAGGGACTCGAAGTTTCAAAGCGATGGGTGAAGAAGGCGGGGGAGAATGGAGGTAGTGCATGAACAGGTGATCCAGTGTGACGAAGACGATTGACTGGTCCTAGTAAGGCCATCGATTCAGGAACCTGTTTTCGAGACAGAGGCCAAAACCAAAGCCGGGCCCCAGTCAGTGCGGCGCAAGCAATCATGACAGCAGGCATGCAGGAGGATGCAAGCAGCCTTGCGCGTGCAAAAAAGAAGGGTGCCCTGGGGGCAGGCAGCCTTCACCGAAGGCCAATGAACGCTGAACTCGCTCCATTAAGAAGGCTGGGTGCTCCCCCGTCACACACTTGGCGCCTTGACGGACGTGCCAAGCGGATCACACACTTTTCAGACGCGTACGAGGCAGCTGAACGTTTGGGGGGTCCTCACGAACACGACACTCAAGTTCAAGCCGACAAAAAAATGTGAATGAGGTCGTCCACTCCATGGCATGGTCTGTGTTAGCCAGCGCATGCCATGGAGCTCGCTGGCCCCCTGCGAGTAGGAAGTGACAGGCAAACACACACACACACACACACACACACACACACACACACACACACAAACACATAGACGCGCAAACGCGCACAAACAGACACACACACACACACTTACCACACACCACACACGTACACCCCACATATATATATATATATGTGTATATATATATATATATATATATATATATATACGCATGCCTGATGTGGTACTTGGTGGGAGCGCTCAGTACTCAGGCAAAGGTTACGTGTTGCGCGTCGATTCTGGTTGCTGGTAAGTCTGCCACAGATTGACCTGCTTGCAATTCTTCCAGTATGCTGCTACTTTGTTGAACTACTGCAACAAGACCTAACAACACATACCAATGTGAGCAAAGTGAGGTGGCAGTCATAGCATTACACAATCAATGGTTCAAAGCCAAATTACTGGGTCCCCACGCGCCCATCACAGGTTGTCTGTAAACCACGTGCCGCACAATGTCGTCGCACCAGCCATCCAAGGTCAGCACCTCTCTTTCCGAGTTCAGAAATCGCTGAAATTGGCAAATGATCACGCACCTCGTGAAGTAATCTGAGGCTGCTGCCTGCAAAAGAGTAAACATTGACCTGGCTGCTGGGCATTTGTTGCATCAATTGCTGCTAGATGTCAGGTGCTCCCAACAAACTCGCCCTGCAATCGTGCTGCTCCACCGAAAAACCGTCCCGAAGTACTGCTTGTAAGGCCACACCTCTGCAAAGGCATCGATTCAAAAGCTGGAAATGACTGATACGCTCAAGTCACATGCCTCGCCATTGTAGGAAGGCCCTATTGCATAGGTTTCATCCTCAGCTGACTCAATGAGCAAACAGTTCTTAGACACTGACAATACTGCGATGCCAGCAAGCTGCACTGGCAAGAGTGTGATTTTGTGACAATAATGGAACTTCAGCGATCCCAACACATGTCAACATTCGCATTGCAGAGGAAACATCGAAGGGATGCATTCTCGCTGCGTCGCTATCAGCACCTACAGTTCCCACTCCACACACACGTTTGAACGCAACTTGCTATCGATGCAGCCAAGCGAAAATGATTAAATTGCCAGGCCGAGACAGCGAGGCGAGGAAGAGATGGCAGACAGCGCTGCCGCAGCACAACCAAGCCAAAGCAAACAGTGACTTAGAACGTGTCACCCGCGCAATCGGACCCTCACACACAGAGGCCAGACCTGAGGCACAACCACACGCCAAGATGAGGCTGTCTCTGTCGCAGAAACCCACCCATCTCCACTAGCAAATTGAGCAGCGCAAAATGTGATTTCCTCCTCGATCAACTTTAGCTGCGAGATTGATCGATCTCAACGAAACCCTGCCGAATCCGGTTGTCTCCAAGCTCCTAGTTGGGCGGGCTAAGAACGCTGCACGCCTCAGGCGCTAGCCTGCCTGAGTCATCTGAACTAATTTGCCCCGCTTGCCTGGATGCCAGACGCGCTTGTGATGGTGATCGCATTGAATTAACGCAATGCGGCCAGCACTATCATCATGCTGTCCGCGAAATCTGTTTTGGGTCTACGCTGACAGAATTTAAGCACGGTTCCCACCTCTAGCATAAACATATTGGCAGGGTTGTGATATTCGACCACCACATTGAGTGAGCAGCTAGAAATGGCATGGCAGCTAATGGCGCCTTTCCAATCTTGGACGATTTGTGTGCAAGAGAGCAGGCAAGCATTCAGGCGCAAGGCACCTAGCTGGGCGGAGCTCTCTTCAACAAAACTTTCCAGGCAATCTGGCTACAAGTTCCAGCTTTTCTGGACAGCCATTTACGATCCACACTTTCATGGAATGATTAGAATGCTTGCCATTGCGCGGTGCCTCCACAATACCCACACCTTTCTGGGCGGCAGGCATTCTGACCAATCTCAGCAGTACAAATGATGCCACAAACCTCAGAGCACTGATTGGTCAATCAGAGCCCAAAGAATCAATCGAATGTTGCCATACGTCAATCAGATGTTTCATCCAGAAAATGATAGAGTATGTGAATACTAGCTAGCTTGTGCAGGGATGAAGCATTGGCAGCAGGTGGGTGTTACCCAATGCTGAACACTTGAGCTGCCAGCATAAATGAGCATGAATACGACGAGGCCCACCCACCTTGTCAAAACTCTCTGCTGTGAGTGTCCTTCGCACAAAGACCATCATGCTGAGCAGCTCACGACAATGCCTTCACAGAATTTGTCAGGCCTCACAAAAGAGCCAATCTGTCTGTCGCACGTTTCAACTTGAATCACACCCGCAAAGCCAACTATGAGAAGCTTGGAATCCGACCACCGACCAGCAACCACAATTCTCGGAAGGCGGAGAACATTCTAACCTCGGATCGAACACATTTCGGGTACAGAACATGTTGATTGGAATTTAAGGCTTCCCTTAGTAACTTAGGCATGCACAAGTCGAACAAATCTGATTACTCGCAACCTTGGCAAATCAAGGCATACGCACGCCTTTGAAGATTAGCAAGACCCAAGGAGAAGGCGCTCGCAGCACAGTGAAGAAGCGGATCTGAGCCAGCAGCGTTCAAATAGTTCAAGCTGATTCAAGCTTGCTTAACTGCCGTGTGATTCTCGTTGCCTGGCCACCGACGCCAATCAAGCTCAGCACAAAGC
The DNA here is from genome assembly GCA_963377175.1 of Effrenium voratum. Taxonomy (NCBI): domain Eukaryota; class Dinophyceae; order Suessiales; family Symbiodiniaceae; genus Effrenium; species Effrenium voratum. The sequence continues at coordinate 42,240 of CAUJNA010002009.1, forward strand.
AGTCGATGGCGGAGGCCAGGACAAGCTGCAGGGTGCTGCGTGTGGCAGGAATGATCAGCTGCCACCCTCTAAGTGATCGGCTATCACGTCGCAAATATTCCACCCATCGTGAAAAAATGTCGATCGCCTGCCCAGGTTCGGCACCTTTCAGCTGCCATGCTATCTCTGCCCAGTGGCCTCTTCAAGGAGGCCCAGCGAATGCCCAGCTCGATGATGAAAAGAATGACGAAAAGGCTCTCCAAAGCAAACCTGCATTCAAGCTGACACGAGTTAATGCGCTCATCTGCACACGCCATCACGCAGTGATGATTCAAGAAACGTTCGACCATATACTCAGCTCTGCAAGAAACAAACATAACATGCTGATCCTTTCGGATGCACAAGCTGAAAAGGATGCCAAGCTAAAAAGACCGCGTTCAGCTGGGTACCGTACCATATAACGCCGGAACCATCAGTACTCAAATCCTGCAATGCAAGAGGTTGCCTTGTCCAACTTTGCTCTTGCGAGCAGCTGTGCAGGCAAAGACACCTCACCTTTGAACAATGTCTAAAGCAGGTTGCGCGATTCTTTGCCACTGCCTGCTCCAGACCGATGATCAATATATTCAGGAATCTGGGCTCGGCAATCACTCAGCAGCTATGCAAAGGGGGGTGTTGACAGACTGGCCCGTCTCAATCTCGCAATTCCATGCAATGTCCTACCCTTTCCTGCCATTGCACAATGGGCACATCACTCCTTGGGTTTGCACGTCGTTGTCAGGACAAATATGTTAAATGGTAAGCGGTCAGTCACTGGCAACTCGACCTGGCGTGCGCAATGGTCAGTGCAAACAAATTTATCCAATGTCCATGCCTCTGGTGTGGACTCCTGAATACCAATGCAAGTTCAAAGCACTGCTTCTCTGCATTTGCAGCCCTGGTCCAAGCCTGGTTGGGCCGACCTGCCACTTGCAGTGCCGACAGTGCAGGCCAACAAGACAAACAAACCAGTAACATTGAATCAACTGTTAAGCTTGTCCGCTTCATGCGAGGACATTGAAAGAAAAAAGGTGGGCAGAGTCGAGGAGGTTTGTCCTTGTCCTCACCGCAGGCCATGTGGGCAGACAAATGCGGTTCACATACATCCCAAGCTTCAGCGAAGCAACAAATGCAAGCTTTGCCCGAAGCCGAAGGGTCAAGCGCAGTGTGCAGCTTGTGCTGGCATTTTTAGGTCAGAAATTGGGCAAGCTGCAGCATTGGACGCTATGCACCCAAGCAGAGTGATGCCGTTGGAGTTTGAAAGTTTCAGCGCCCCAGAGCTCTCCATGAAGCCTCGCTGATGGGCTCAAACAAAGCTCGCCTTGTTCGCATCAATTCGCGTCGACCCTGGATGCTCAGATCTCTATCATGCAAGCATCAAATGTTTTCCAATTCGGCAAGGTCTACAAAAATCCGCGTGCTCGCGTTGTAGTTGGCACAATGACATAGAAGCTGGCGCAATGTTGGCGAGTTGGGCTCCAAGCTGCAAATGCACGCAAAGGCCGTATGGCTTCACGAGCTGATACCAACACCAACAGAAGTCGTGGGAGAAGAGAACGTACAAGTGCTGGTGCCATTCTCACGGCCGCCATGTGGCATGACACTATGTTGCGATTGGCGACTGCGCTGATTTGTGACAGCATGGGGCAGGCCTTGAAACTTGTGCACGCCGTGTGCATGGAGCACACAGAACCAGCAAAAGGCACAAACAGAATGAACTTGCTCACGGCATCACTCGGGGTCAAAACACTCACCACGTCCATCGAGTAGCAGGGAAACTGGCGCAGGCAAGCCTTCTTGGCCATCTTTGGGTGCATCCTGTGGTAATGGAACAAAGTCCGTCAGAAGTTCACCTAGTTTGAGGAGCGGGCAGGCTTTCCAGCAGCTTTTGTTGTTGCAATCGCATCCTGAGAAGAATGATAGCTTGCTGATAGCTTGCAATCCCGCAATCCCACATGCACAAACGTGCCTGCCGGAAGCCGCCTTTGAGGGCCTTACGTCTTCCAACAGTCACAGTGCTCGTCAAATGAAAACCAACCACAGACCCTGGCGCGCTCGTTTTTGGCTACGCCTCTATCCTCTTCTGGTTTCACCTGACATCTTCACCAGGCTTAAAGCCAGGCTACGCATACAATTCACATTATGCTTGCACCATGTGGCGCACGCAACGACAAGACCAGCCGAGAAAACCCTGCCTTCCCTTTCGTCTTTGGATTGGCTGCTGGCATTACTACGTCTCTGCATTTATGATGATTGGTAGCTGTGCAGTCACGTGGCATGTATGGCTGCTACCAACATGGACGTCATGTTTTTCTTGAAGACCCTGCCTGGCCTTGGGCAACTAATTTGTGCTGCAGCAAGACTAGGTGCAAGCAGGCTCCAAATACAGAGACATGCAAAACAAGTTCCTGTCACAAACCTTCACCTCTGATTGCAGACACCCGCACGCAAATGGCAAAACAATGGCCGAAGGGACATATAGGCCGACGCAGTCAAAACGGTGGTCCTCATGCTGCGTTTTGAGCAAGCGAAGTTGAAGCACCTGCGAGCAGAAGTTGCAATGCCGCGATGCCAGCTGCAAAATGCAAACCTCGTTGGACACGTTGGTAATGTCTTCATGATGGGCAATGGCTTGCGGGACCTGAACAGGCGGCGGCAGTTGACGGGATTCTCTCTAAAAGCTCCGCCTCGATCGAGTGACATGTCCGACCTGAGACCAACGCGGAAAATCTTCAACTCTTGCTTCAAAACTGAGGGCTTCGCCTGCCTCACTTTCAGCAGGATAGCTGGGCGAAAGCGACAGCCATGAAGAATCAAGGAAAAAGGGAAGCAAATCAGCACGCAAAAAGCAACGCGCGAAAACACACGCACGCAGAAACATACACAAGTCGCACACCCTGCCTGCCCGCACCCTCATCAGCCGGCACAGCTTGGCACAAAGGTTTGCTTGCTTGCTTTGAATCTGCAAGCTGCGCAGGCTGCACAGCCTGCGCAGCTTGCGAACGGATGTCTGTTGTGGCTTCCTCCTTCTGGGAGCTGTTGTCGGTCAACAAGGCAGCCTTGCTTCGCTGACTGTACTCAAAGCTGATCCAATTGGCTGAGTGTGTGGCATCTCGGCAGGCTGATTGCAGCCGTCTTTGCATTTCAGCAACTCGCCTTGGCAACTTGAGGCGCAATCACCAGGAATTGTTCAGCACATGACCCCCCATCCGAGGCCGCATACTCAGACTGTGCAGACCACAGTTGATCCCAGCCTGCAAAGAGCGCTCAAACGGCCTGCGAGGTTCGAAAACTAAGGGGTGGACCATTCTGTCCAGGCTCGCCTGCAACTGTGAAGGTACGGAGGATTGCAGGGTAAAGGCCTTGACTTGCCTTCCATTGGCACTGTCGCAGTATCAGTGACTTGGGCCAACTGCATCCAAGTACAAATTCCCAAGTTGTGCTCGCACAACAATGTTTGCTGCACACTCGGAAAATAGGCAAGCCTTGAATCCAGGTCCACGCTCCCTTCATGGAGTACATGTTTTGCATTGGCTGGCTCGCCATGAACATTGCTCAGACTGTAGGACCTCATAGAATCCGATTTACTTGCAGTGCAATTGTCCCTTTGGGAACTTGCCGCAACAAACTCTGCAGGCCCTATGTTCAATCAGTGAAGAGTCAGCTTGGTCTTCAAAGCAGTGAAGCTTTTGTTGTATTGCTGCCCGGTGTTCGCAATGCGCATAGCAAGCGATACTCTTCCTGGTTGCTCCACCATTTAAACAATCTTGGGGCCAACACCGCCTGCTAACGCCGAGCATTGCGTTTTGCACACATGGTTGCCTGGAAAGGGGCTTTGAAATCAGCCCTACGAGAACAGCCAAGTGCGAACGAGGCACTGCTTTCACGCAGTTGCCATGACACCTGTCAACTAGAGAGCAGCTTGCCTGGCAACTCCTGATTCTTGTGCCAGTTTGCCCATTCAGGCGCTGTACATGGCATGTGCCAGGACTTCCGCTCTGTTCTTTGCGCAACTGTTGATTGTCGTCCGTGATTGAAACCAAGGCTTGGCTGCGCGTATGCGAATAGCTGTGGCTTGTGTGTTTTGCTTGCACGTAGACGCGTTTGCACTTTGGCACGGGCGTTTCGCGTGTGCGCAAATGTGCGCTTGCACGCTTGTGCGCTTGTGCGGTTGTGTGTGTGTGTGTTCTTGCTCATTTGGTTGTTTGTGTGTTTCTGCGCTCGTGTATTCGCGCTTTGCTTTATTATTATGTATTTGCGTGTGACTTGCATTTGCGCGTGCGCATGCTTGACTTGATTGTTTGCGAGCTTGCGCGTTTGTGCATTTGTGTATTTTGTGTGTTTGTGCACACATGTGCTTGCACCGCTGTGTCTTTGAGTGTTTGAGCTTCTATGCATCTTTGCGTTTGTGCGCTTGTGGATTCTCGTGTTGTGCGTTTGTGTGTGTATGTGCCTGTGCGTTTGCCTGATTGTGTGGTGGTATGTTTGCATGCTTGTGTGTCTTGTGTTTTTGCCTGTGTGTGTTGTGTTTGTGTTTGTGTTTGTGTTTGTGTTTGTGTTTGTGTTTGTGTTTGTGTTTGTGTTTGTGTTTGTGTTTGTGTTTGTGCTTGTGTTTGTGTTTGTGTTTGTGTTTGTGTTTGTGTTTGTGTTTGTGTTTGTGTTTGTGTTTGTGTTTGTGTTTGTGTTTGTGTTTGTGTTTGTGTTTGTGTTTGTGTTTGTGTTTGTGTTTGTGTTTGTGTTTGTGTTTGTGTTTGCGTTTGCGTTTGCGATTGCGTTTGCGTTTGCGTTTGCGTTTGCGTTTGCGTTTGCGTTTGCGTTTGCGTTTGCGTTTGCGTTTGCGTTTGCGTGTTTGCGTGCGTGTGTGCGTGTGTGCGTGTGTGCGTGTGTGCGTGTGTGCGTGTGTGCGTGTGTGCGTTTGTGCGTGTGTGCGCGTGTGTGCGTGTGTGCGTGTGTGCGTGTGTGCGTGTGTGCGTGTGTGCGTGTGTGCGTGTGTGCGTGTGTGCGTGTATGCGTGTGTGCGTGTGTGCGTGTGTGCGTGTGTGCGTGTGTGCGTGTGTGCGTGTGTGCGTGTGTGCGTGTGTGCGTGTGTGCGTGTGTGCGTGTGTGCGTGTGTGCGTGTGTGCGTGTGTGCGTGGGTGCGTGGGTGCGTGGGTGCGTGTGTGCGTGTGTGCGTGTGTGCGTGTGTGCGTGTGTGCGTGTGTGCGTGTGTGCGTGTGCGCGTGTGCGCGTGTGCGCGTGTGCGCGTGTGCGCGTGTGCGCGTGTGCGCGTGTGCGCGTGTGCGCGTGTGCGCGTGTGCGCGTGTGCGCGTGTGCGCGTGTGCGCGTGTGCGCGTGTGCGCGTGTGCGCGTGTGCGCGTGTG
>CAUJNA010002010.1:0-47593 GCA_963377175.1 Effrenium voratum
CATGAGTTTCGTGAAGGCGCGCGCCACGGTGACGTTGTGCTCCGCCACACCGTTCGGGACGCTGAACTGCTGCGTGTGCACCGTGGGGTAGCTGAACACCAGGGACCTTCCTGAGAGGAGCGCGCGGTTGAAGGACTCCACCAGCGCAGAGTCCAGGACGACCTGGGAGGCCAGAACTCGGACGTTCTGGATCTCAAAGTCGGTGCTCAGCGTGGCCCCCGCCGGGTGCGCCCGGCGTTCTCGGACCACAGCGCAGTGGTGGCGTCCACGAACTCAATTTCTATCACCAGGTTCAGCTGCGGCGGCAGCATCTTCCCGCAGCGCAGGATGCCCACCATGGTGGGGCGCAGCAGCACGTCCGCGTAGCCGCCCTGGTGCACCGCGCGGGCGATGCGCGGGTCGTTCACATCGTCGAAACCCTCCATGGCCTTGTTGCGGTTGTACTCCCGGCCCTTCAGCAGGTCACGCGCGGCCACGGTGCGGCCGTAGTAGTTGATGTCGTCGCAGCGCTGGCCGTTGGCGAAGACCTGGACGCGCTGGACGAAGCAGGCGGGGTTGGGTGTGGCTGGGGCCAGCGGGTTGGTGCCGTCCGTGTTCCTGACGCGGAAGGCGATCTTGATTGACTCGGGGTCGATGAAGGACGTGCCGCTGGTCAGCGGGATGCGGCAGACCCGAGAGGTTGTGGGGGAGAACGAGCTCAGCGAGCTGGGGAAGTACTGCGCGTCATGCCGCGCCGTGACGTAGCTGGTGTTGCTTGTTTTCAGCTTGTAGTCCAGGCTCTGCATCAGCTCATCCTGGGCTCCGGCAGTGACTACCTCCATGCTTGTTTATATACACGCATTTTGACTCGTACGGCGAAGGAAAAACTATTCCTCCAGTGCCTACATTGATGTAGGCACTGGAGGAATAGCGTTTTGTGGCCCAAAACCGTGCAAAAAAAGCTATTAGTCCAGGGTGTATATTCATATACGGCCTAGACTAATAGCATTTTGCAGCGCAAAAGTTGTAGACGGCGAGCCGGGCATCGCTCTGCAAGTGCAGGGACTCTCCCAGGTCTACCTCAAAGTCGCTGTCCGAGCCGGCCACTCTCTTGCGGCTGTCCACGTAGATAGTGGTCATCCTTTTCTTTAGGAACCCGCCCGTCCGGCGGACGACGGCGGCTGGACGGCTGGGACGGAGGTGCAGCAGGAGATGTTCTCACACTTCGCGTTGATCAGCGTGGAGCTGGCGAACAGCTTCTGGCCCAGGAAGCTGAGCGCCGCTCCCATCGGCGTCTTTTTCAAGTGCGAAACGCTCTTCAAAGCGCTTGTAGAACATTTCATTCCTCGGCTTCAGGTAGTAGACAAAGAGGAAGCTGTAGGGTTCCCGCGTTGCCTGCTCATACAGCCGGTACAGCTGCTCCTTTGGCAGCAGGGCGCTCAGCTCCTCAATAACGGCGTCCAGCTCGAGCTGGTTGCGCAGCCTCCAGCAGCAGAGGAATTGCATGTTCACCCGCACCGCTGCGCTGATGAGCCGCAGCTTCTGCGAGCTCACCCAGGTGCTTATCTGCATGTGCCGGCCCCTGATGAAGAGAGTGTCCAGGGCGCCGTGAGGCTTGTGCAACTGCGGCGTGTCAGCAAAGTCGTCGATGACTACAAGCACCTGGTACAGTTTCTTCATTTCCAACTTCTTGGACGCCTCCGTGATCTTGCGCTGCTGCTGGATGATGCGCCGCAGCGCCGCCTCGTCCCACTTGTCCCAGTACGTCTGCTCCCGCTCCGTGTTCACCCCCAGGTCCCCCTCAATGTACTTCTTGACGGGGATCCAGCCGTCGTCTATGTTCACACTCGGGCTGAAGACGTAAATTCTCTCAAAGACGCCGCGATACTGCTCCAGAATCAGGCTGATCAGAGCCACGGGTTTGCCCGATTTTGATGGCCCGAGGAAGATGCCCGTGCATGGCACCAGGGGCACCACGGGGTCAGAGGGCTGCTTACTGCTATACTCTGTCGTAGGAAACAGCTTGATCTTCCCCATTTCCTTTGCGTTACTTCCGGGAAGCCGGGCGGCGAGTCCGGGAGAAATGCCATATTTACGGCATCGCAGCCGGAGTTTTCCGTGAGTGCCCTGCTACACAGCAGGGCGCTGACGGAGTTTTTCCGAGTCCGGGAGTGCGTCTTTGTGTACAGACGCGCTTCCAGAGTTTTCAGGGAGACACCGGGGCAATCCTGTGCCCACGCCAGGATTGAGTGGAGCAATCCTGCGCCCACGCCAGGATTGAGTGGGGCAATCCTGTGCCCACGCCAGGATTGAGTGGGGCAATCCTGTGCCCACGCCAGGATTGACGGCTGGGCGTGTGAATGGTGAAAAAACACTATGTCAGTGGCACCCGCGAGGACGGCATCGCTGACACACCTTCGGCGCTGGCCCGGTGATGGGTTTTTCGGGCAAAAAAGCGAAGTCGGAATTCCGACCTCGGTGTAGAGCGAAGTCGGAATTCCGACCTCGGTGTAGAGCGAAGTCGGAATTCCGACCTCGGTGTGGTGCAGGCTTGGCAGGCTGGAGGCTTTTATGCCGGGCAGGTGGCGCGGCCGGGAGGCTTCTATGCCAGGCAGGTGGCGCGGCAGGAAGGTCGGAGCTCGGGGTTTTTTGGGCCCTTATAGGAACCTATAGGAACCTATAGGAATCTTATAGGAAACCCATAGGAAACCCATAGGAAACCCATAGGAAACTCATAGGAAAAGAAGAAGAGGCATTGTTGAGACAATAATGAATCGCCTTGAAGCAACAATGGCGCAACATTGGATCCATAATGCGCAGCTCGGAGCAGCGAACTGCGCGAACTGCAGCGACAGCTGCAGACTGCGCGAACACAGAACATAGCACCTCTCTCTTTAGAGGGGGTTTCCCAAATGGATTCTATTCTACCTGAGAGGCTCCTGGCACTCGTCCGTCCAGCATTTGACCTCGTCGTCTAAAACGCTGCGTGCAGGCGTGTGGCTGCAAAATAATGACCCCTAGATATGCGGTTTGGCAAAATGCCCAGCAGCTGCCTTTGTTTCTGCAAGGCGAGCGCCCTCAAAGGAAACCCTGGCTGGCTTTTTTGGTTGGCTTCTGGCTGGCTTGGCTTGGCTTCTGGCTGGCTTGGCTTGGCTTCTGGCTGGCTTGGCTTGGCTTCTGGCTGGCTTTCTGGCTGGTTTGGTTTGGCTCCTGGCTGGCTTTCTGGCTGGCTTGGCTTGGCTCCTGGCTGGTTTGGCTTGGCTTCTGGCTGGCTTTTTGGCTGGTTTGGTTTGGCTCCTGGCTGGTTTGGTTTGGCTCCTGGCTGGCTTTCTGGCTGGTTTGGCTGGTCTTTCCTTTTTTTCCCTGTTTTGGGTTTTTTTTTTTTTTTTTAGCTCGCCTTCAGAAAACTCAGCTGCTGGGGCATTTGCAAGCATATCTAGGGGTCATTATTTTGCAGCCACATGCCTGCACGCAGCGTTTTAGACTTCGAATCCTTCGCAGGACGAGGTCAAATGCTGGACGGACGAGTGCCAGGAGCCTCTCAGGTAGAATAGAATCCATTTGGGAAACCCCCTCTAAAGAGAGAGAGACGAAGCTCGGGCCCAGCATGTGGTCCACGCTGAAGGGCTTGGTGGAAGAGGCGGGCGGCGCAGCAGGGTAGTCCGCGGCATCAGGGAATTGCTGGCGCAGCTCCAGGTCGTTCAGGATAAGCCGGTTGCCGTCGTAGGCAACGCTCAGGCTGTTTGTGGTCTCGCTATAGGTGGCGGTGGCAAAGTTGGAGCTGATCCAGGCGGCCAACCGTGCGCCAGTGTACGCGCCCTCGGGCAACAACGCCCAGTTCAGCGTGCCCAGCGCGGCGTCAACCCAGTAGAGGTAGCGGCCCCGGTCTGTCGAGAGGAAACTGTCGGCCAGGCGGATCTTGTAGACGGCAAGCCGGGCGTCGCAGGGGCTCTCCCCCCAGGTCTACCTCAAAGTCGCTGTCCAAGCCGGCCACTCTCTTGCGGCTGTCCACGTAGATAAAGGTCATCCTTTTCTTTAGGAACCCACCCGTCCGGCGGACGACGGGCGGCTGGACGGCTGCGACGGAGGTGCAGCAGGAGATGTTCTCACACTTCGCGTTGATCAGCGTGGAGCTGGCGAACAGCTTCTGGCCCAGGAAGCTGAGCGCCGCTCCCATCGGCGTCTTTTTCAAGTGCAAAACGCTCTTCAAAGCGCTTGTAGAACATTTCATTCCTCGGCTTCAGGTAGTAGACGAAGAGGAAGCTGTAAGGTTCCCGCGTTGCCTGCTCGTACAGCCGGTGCTGCTCCTTTGGCAGCAGGGCGCTGAGCTCTTCGATGACGGCGTCCAGCTCGTGCTGGTCGCGCAGCCTCCAGCAGCAGAGGAACTGCATGTTGACCCGCACGGCTGCGCTGATGAGCCGCAGCTTCTGCGAGCTCACCCAGGTGCTGATCTGCAAATGCCTGCCCCGGATGAAGAGAGTGTCCAGGGCGCCGCGAGGCTTGTGCAGCTGCGGCGTGTCAGCAAAGTCGTCGATGACTACAAGCGCCGGTACAGTTTCTTCATTTCCAACTTCTTGGACGCCTCCGTGATCTTGCGCTGCTGCTGGATGATACGCCGCAGCGCCGCCTCGTCCCACTCGTCCCAATAGGTCTGCTCCCGCTCTGTGTTCACCCCCAGGTCCTTCTGAATGTACTTCTTGACGGGTATCCAGCCGTCGTCTATGTTGACACTCGGGCTGAAGATGTAAATTCTCTCAAAGACGCCGCGATACTGCTCCAGAATCAGGCTGATCAGAGCCACGGTTTTGCCCGATTTTGATGGCCCGAGGAAGATGCCCGTGCATGGCACCAGGGGCAGAGGGCTGCTTACTGCTATACTCTGTCGTAGGAAACAGCTTGATCTTCCCCATTTCCTTTGCGTTACTTGCCAAATTTGAAGCCGGGAAGCCGGGCGGCGAGTCTGTCAGCGCACTGCTATACAGCAGGGCGCTGACGGAGTTTTCCGGGCAATCCGGGCGGCGAGTCCGTCAGCGCATCGCTGTACAGCACTGCGCTCCCAATGTTTTCTGGGAGAGACCGGGGCAATCCTGTGCCCACGCCAGGATTGAGTGGGGCAATCCTGTGCCCACGCCAGGATTGACGGCAGGGCGTGTGAATGGTGGAAAAAACACTCCGGGAGTTATGCTGCGAGGACAGCATAACTCCCGGACCTTCGGCGCTGGCCCGGTGATGGGTTTTTCGGGCAATCCTGTGCACACGCCAGGATTGACGGCAGGGCGTGTGAATGGTGAAAAAAACACACGCTGTCAGCGGTGCGGCGAGGATCGCATCGCTGACAGACCTTCGGCGCTGGCCCGGTGATGGGTTTTTCGGGCAAAAAAGCGAAGTCGGAATTCCGACCTCGGGGGGAGAGCGAAGTCGGAATTCCGACCTCGGTGGAAGAATCCCGACCTTGGCGCGGGCTTGGCAGGCTGGAGGCTTCTATGCCGGGCAGGTGGCGCGGCCGGGTGGCGCGCTAGGTGTGGAGCCAAAAAATGTCGAGGTTGTCCTGTGGGGGACAACCTCGACATTTTTTTCCTGGGAAGAATCCCGACCTCGGTGCGGGCTTGGCAGGGCTCTGCCGGGCAGGTGGCGCGCTAGGTATCGAAGCCTCCACGTCGGGCTGGCGCGGCTCTGCCGGGCAGGAATGTGATGCTGGAAAGCATAAGTGGCACTTATGCTTTCGAAGCGGCCGGGGAGGCTCCGATGCCGGGCAGGTGGTGCGGCCGGGGAGGCTTCTATGCCGGGCAGGTGGCGCGGCCGGGGTGTCCACAAGACGATCCTCCACGCTGTGCTGGGAACCTCGCATTTGTGACATTGGTGCCACCAATGTCAAGGAAACGAGGTTGGGCGAGCCAGTACTCATTGGGCGAGCCATCAAACGAGGTTGGGCGAGCCAGTACTAAGGGGCCGTTGGGCGAGCCAGTACTCATTGGGCGAGCCAGTACTCATTGGGCGAGCCAGTACTAAGGGGCCGTTGGGCGAGCCACTCAACCACTTTCACAGTGGCCCACAACGCCTGCGCCTGCTCGGCACATCTACAAGTGCCTGCTCGGCACGTCTACTTACAAGTGCCTGCTCGGCACTGCAAGTGCCTGCTCGGCACTGTGCCTGCTCGGCACGTCTACTTAAGTGCCTGCTCGGCACTGTGCCTGCTCGGCACGTCTACTTTAGTGCCTGCTCGGCACTGTGCCTGCTCGGCACGTCTACTTAAGTGCCTGCTCGGCACTGTGCCTGCTCGGCACGTCTTCTTAAGTGCCTGCTCGGCACTGTGCCTGCTCGGCACATTTACCTAGGTGCCCGCTCGGCACCGCCCTGCCTCCCGCCCACCGCCAAGTTCTCCAGGATGTACACCTGACAGGAAAAAAAGGTGGGGGGGGTAAGGGGGAGGGGCATTAGGGCTTGAACCACATGCAAAACCGTGCAAAAAAACAACATGTCAAAATGACATGTTCAAAATCATGTCATGCAAAAACAAGTCATGTCAAAATCATGTCATGCAACCGCACCATGCAAAACCCATGCAAAAACCATGTCAAAAACCATGCAAAATCGTGCGAAACAAGAATGCGCGCGGCGCGTACGCTGGCGTCTATGCCGGGCAAGTGGCGCGGCCGGATGGAGGCTTCTATGCCAGGCAGGCGCGGCAGGAATGCGCCATTGTCCGCAGTGGGTGGTAGAATCCCCCACTGTGGACAACTCTACCAAGCCATCGTTAATTTTGCGAAATGTGCCGCCACTGAACACTCTCCCCCGGGTCCTTGCTATACGTGCTATATGTGCTATATGGGTCTCACAAGGCAAGCCACTGAACATCCACTCTCCCCCCGGCTCCTTGCTATATGTGCCATATGTGCTATACGGCTCTCACAAGGCAAGCCACTGAACATCCACTCTCCCCCGGGTCCTGCTATATGTACTATATGTGCTACATGGCCCTATATAGCACATATACTACAGATTTTCGCGCGTACAGAATAATATAGCACATATAGCACATATAGCAAGGAGCTGGGGGAGAGTGGAGGTTCCGCGGCTTGGCGTGTAAGACCCATATAGCACATATAGCACATATAGCAAGGACCTGGGGGAGAGTGGAGGTTCCGCGGCTTGGCGTGTAAGACCCATATAGCACATTTTGCACATATAGCAAGGAGCCCGGAGACTGTGGGGGTTCAGCGGCTTGGCGCGGCAGATATGTGAACACAAGTGGCACTTGTGTTGAAGCTCTCTCTTTAGAGGGGGTTTCCCAAATGGATTCTATTCTACCTGAGAGGCTCCTAGCACTCGTCCGTCCAGCATTTGACCTCGTCCTGCGAAGGATTTGAAGTCTAAAACGCTGCGTGGAGGCGTATGGCTGCAAAATAATGACCGCTAGATATGCGCCGCAATTTGGCTCCGGTTGCATTTCAAGCGATGTCAAGCTTTGCCAAAGGAAACCCCTTTTCCCTTTTTTCGGGGACCCCTTTTTTTCCTTTTTTTTTCTCTTTTTTTTTCTTAGCCGTGCGCTTGAAATGCAACCTTGGGCGACCCGGGCGGCCCCATCCTGCAGCTCTTGGACGAGACCTACTTCCTTGAATCTGAGGGGCACTGGTGGTCAGCACCCAGAGCACGCAGTATCGGAACTCCAGGACCGAGGTGGAGACACTCCTGCGCCAGCGCATGAGCTCTCTCTTTAGAGGGGTTTCCCAAGTGCTTCTATTCTACCTGAGAGGCTCCTAGCACTCGTCCGTCCAGCATTTGACCTCGTCCTGCGAAGGATTCGAAGTCTAAAACGCGTGGAGGCGTATGGCTGCAAAATAATGACCCCTAGATGCTTGCAATTTGGCTCCGCGAGGCCTCCACTTGTTGTTTCACCCGCTGCGCCACCTGCTCCTCCGTGAGGTGGGCCGGGTGCCTCGTCATGGCGCCGCCCAGCTCATTCACCGGCAGCCAGCCCCTGCGCTCGTAGCCCGCGCCCGCGTTCCGCCCGCTGCGCCGCCTGCCCCGGATGATCACATGCACGTGGGCCAGGTACTCGTAGTACTTGTCGCGAAAGAAGCCCTTGCCCAGCTTGGTCAGCCGCTCTGCAGGGAGCGCACGAGCTTCTTCTGCCCGTTGCGCAGCAGGATGTAGTCGTTGGGGCCCTCGCGGATGAGGGGCTGGTTGTAGTCAAAGTCCTTGCTGGGGGGCCGCAGGCCCAGGTGGGAGTAGTAGTGCTGGCCCGCCCGGGTCAGCTGCCCGTCGCGCGCGAGAGCAGCGCGTAGGCCTCGGGCCGCGCCGCAGGTTCAGCACGACGGCACCATCCGCCCCCGCGCGAGCCCGGGCGCCGCCGTCCGCGGCCTCCGTGATCTGCTGTCGTTGTCTCGCCAACTTGCCATTCTTTTTTTACGGGTCCAGTTTTTTTTGCTCGGCCGCGCATTCTCCCCGGGTATACTTGCCCGTAAAGGCCGGGGAGGATAGCTTTTTTACACGGTTTTGCGCTACAAAATGCTATTCTTCTTGTCCGTATGTCTATATACGGACGAGAAGAATAGCTCGTTTTGCACGGTTTTGCATGGTTTTTGCATGACATGATTTTGCTTGATTTTGCATGGTGTTGCATGATTTTGCATGATTTTGGTGTGCTTTTTTATGTCCCGCGCGGGACGCCTCTGCTGGGGACGCCTCTGCTGGGGATGCTGGGTGTGTGGGAACGCCGGGAGGTGCTTTGTTCTCGCGGCTGCGGTTTTGCACGGGTGTCACGTTGGTTTGTTTTGCTTGATTTTGACTGGAGACCTTTCGGTGTGGCGCGGATTCGTGTGGCAAATCTTCAGATGAGAACTTTGAAGGTTGAAGTGGAGGAGGGTTCCATGTGAACGGTTGAGTCGATCCTCTGAGAGAGGGATGTTCCGCACAGCGCACCGGCTCGCGGACAACAGCAACAGCACCAGCAACAGCACCAGCAACAGCACCAGCAACAGCAGTGTTCACTGGCTCGGGTAGCGGGCAAACAGGTCTCTGGTAGCGGGGCAGACAGGTCTCTGGGTAGCGGGGCAAACAGGTCTCGGGTAGCGGGGCAAACAGGTCTCGGGTAGCGGGGCAAACAGGTCTCGGGTAGCGGGGCAAACAGGTCTCGGGTAGCGGGGCACACAGGTCTCTGGGTAGCGGGGCAAACAGGTCTCGGCTCGGGCATCAGCAGCAGCATCAACAGCAGCATCAACAACAGCATCAGCATCGGGAACGGGAGATCATGGTGCGGAGGCCTTCGCCTCTTCTTTTTTTTAGGTATCTGCTTTTCTTCCTCTTGCCCAGGACGAGACTTGGGGGGCATGGCGTCCTGACGTAGGGGACGCAGGCACCGAGGACTTTTTTTCGCCGTTCCGTCGTGTCCGAAAGTTGCTCGCTGCCAGGTTGGTCTGGTGATTGGGGCGCAGGCACCGAGGACTTTCGCCGTTCCGTCGTGTCCGAAAGTTGCTCGTTGCCAGGATGGTCAAGTGATTGGGGCGCAGGTGGAGGGTCCTCCGGTTGGCAGGCGCGTCTTCCCTTTTTTCCTTTTTTGACGATGCCTCCTGGCAGGAGGCGGCTTGGACGGCGGCGCGGAAGCCGCCGTCCAAGCTTCGCAGGGAGAAGGCGTTCAACGACGAGAAGGCTCGTCGTATCGTGAGAGGGCTGTGGGCTATCCTTTTTTTTTCGCCAGGACGCGATGCGCCGCGAGCTGGCGGTCAAGGCGGGTGCAGTTTCAACGGTAAACGGATGAAGATCACATTTGCAGGACGCGACCATCCGCGAGCTCCGCGGCCAGCTCGCGGAGCACGCGGGCACGGCGGCGAAGCTCGTGGAGAAGGCTCGTTTTTTTTCGCCGGCTGGCGGATCGTTGTGGCTGACAGGAGAAGGAGTGCCTCCGCCTCTTCACGAAGCTCGAGGCGGAGCAGAAGTGGACCGAGGGGAAGGAGCGCGGTGTCCCCCTTTTTTTTCCTCAGCAGTGAGCTGTCAGGTCGACATCAAAGCCCTCTACGAGGAGAACCAGCGGCTGCGGCTGGAGGTGGGAATCGGCTCATCCGTTGTCTCTTGAATGCCTCTTTGAGAGGCCGCCGCCGCCGCAGCCGCCGCTCCGCCGGCGAAAAAGCCACGCAAGGCGCCTTTTTTTCCCGCTTTGGGCCATGTTTGAACGTTCTTGTCAGGCGGCATGAGCTGGACATCGTGGTGGGAGGACCGTGTTTTTGCGTTTTTCGCGTGCTTTTCAAGCGTTTGTTCAACCTGCCGCAGGAGTGAGCGTGGCCAGCTCGACGGGGCACATCCTGGTGGAGGAAAAAGCGCTCGGGCCCGCGGCCCTTTTTTTTTTTAGTGCCGAGCGGGCACTTAGGAGTGCCGAGCGGGCACGTAGGAGTGCCGAGCGGGCACTTTAGGTAAACGTGCCGAGCGGCTCTAGATTAGGAGTAGGTAGTGCCGAGCGGGCACTTAGGAGCGCCGAGCGGGCACTTAGGAGTGAGCGGGCACTTTAGGTAAACGTGCCGAGCGGGCACGGTGCCGAGCGGGCACGTAGGATAGTACGGGTTCGCCCAACGGCACTTAGTACGGGTTCGCCCAACGACCCTTAGTACGGATTCGCCCAACGGCCCTTAGTACTGACTTGCCCAACGACCCTTAGTACTGACTCGCCCAACGGCCCTTAGTACTGACTTGCCCAACGACTCATGGTACTGGTTCGCCCAACGGCCCTTAGTACGGGTTCGCCCAACGACTCATAGTACTGGTTCGCCCAACGGGCTCTTAGTACTGGTTCGCCCAACGTCGTTTGATACTGGCTCGCCCAACTGGGCCCGTTTTTACGTGTTTCTCGGCATGGCGGGAGGCTTCAATGCCAGGCAGGTGTCGAGGCTTCGATGCCAGGCAGGATACCTGGTTGGAACCCCCAGGGTGCCGGGCCGTGACCGTATGACCGTATGATCCGTATGATCCGTGTGATCCGTATGATCCGTATGATCCGTATGACCCGTATGATCCGTATGATCCGTATGATCCGTATGATCCGTATGACCCGTTGACCCGGGCTGAGGCTTCAATGCCAGGCTTGCCGAGTCATACGGATCATACGGATCATACGGATCATACGGATCATACGGATCATACGGATCATACGGTCATACGGTCATACGAATCTCCCTGGGCCGGCGGTGTTCAGCGGGTTGGGGTCGGCTCCGGCGTCGGAATGTGAAGGTTTTTGCATTTCTTTGCTGTCACTCAACCACGTGCCGGTGATGTTTTGAGATTTCCGGCGCAGATTGAAGCTCAGACAATTCGATAGTGCCGGGGAGGGACCATCGCCGCCAAGGCGCGAGTCGCACGGAACGTACGGTCATACACATGTGAGGGGGGATGCTAACAATGAGCCACGCAACCAGAGGGAGCGTCCCGGGGTGATGGTGGCAGGCGGAAAGGGGGGTCTTGTCCGTGCGATTTCGTATGATTCACGCGCCCTGATAGGAACGTTGCGGAGCCAGCGGAGCCGGCGGAGCCCGGGTCGGCCTCGGACCAGGCGACCGTGGTTCTCACGGCGCCTCGCATCAACATGCCCTTCGTCAAGGAGCTGCTGGGCATGCAGGACACGTGGCAGTTGCCACTGGGGAACCTGACTCTCTCAGACCACCTGAAATTGCTGGACGAACAGCCAGAGGCCCGCTACCACGAATCCAAGCTGGCAAAAAGCCTGGGCCTCTGCTTGCGGCTTATCGGCTCCATGGGCAGCTTCCCAGTCTACAGCATGCCCAGGGCTGTCACGCCGGCGTCCCATTGCCAAGCCATGCTGGGGTATGCGCTGGACCACTCCATCGCCCCGGGACCGCTGGAGGCGTTTGCGTCCACCGAGCAGATCGTCGCTTTCCGGCAGAGCATGCCACCGCTCCATCCGAAGGACATCAAGCAAGCTCGCCTACGGCAACGGCCTGGTCGAGTGGATGAATACCGGGACCGCTGGCCGAGTTATGACGTGCGTGCGTGAGCACGTCTGGCATCACATGCCCGAGGGCTGGAAAAAGGAGCTGAAGGCCACGAGGCGACGACCAATCCTCGCGGCCTTGTCTGTGGAATGCGCCTCGTCGGGATGTGCGATTTTCTTTTTTGGCGCCCGCGCGGCAACGCTCCTTTTTTTTTGGAGCAAAGGTCAGCGCCGGGAGCGGCAGAAGCTGGACGCGGCGGCTGAGCTGCTTCCCGCCGGCTGTGTCGTTCACGGTTACCTGGGGGACTCGTTCCTGTTCTCATCGAGCGACGGAGGCTTCTCCGCAGAGGCGACCGTTCGGCATCTGCAGAGTCGAGGGATGCCGGCCAACGACTAGTATTTTGAGGCTTTGCAGGGCATCGGCGTGAGGCACAGCCGGCTGACGCTCGCCGCGCGTCAGAAGGTGCGCCTGGACGCAACGGCCACGGTGCGGAACTGGCTCAAGGATGAGGAGAAGGGCCCGACCCCCCACCTGGACTTGGCAATCTCCGTCGAGCACCGCGCGCCCGTGAGATGGGACCACCAGCAGGACCACATGGAGATCTACAACGCAACGGACGGCGTGTGGTCCACGGGCAAGTGCGACGGGGCCTGCAAAGGGGGAGATGCTGGCGCGGGCACTGATCGCCACCTACGGTGCCAGGACGTGGCGCCCCGACCCGGACAGCGGGAAGTGGCGACTGCAGGCGAGGGACTGCTCTTCCATACGGCCCCGATTCTCTCCTCGGTGGGCGCGATGCTGAGCAAGCTGGACAACGGCGACTGCATGCCGCCGCTGGACCAGGAGCGCCATCACCACTTCCAGATCCACTTCAAGGGTGGGGACAAGCTGAGCTTCCTCGCCCACCCGCCTCCTCTGCAAGACTTTTTGGACGACGACGAAGCTCTCCAGAGGGCCATGGAGCTGCCGATGGCGCGGACCGTGACGGCCGACCGCAACACAAGGTCCGTCCCGCGCCAGTTCATGGAGTACCAGCATCCGGATAGGCTCCGCTTGGCTCGGGCCATTCTGAAGGCCATGGCCTGGTTGACGGAGGGCGGCGACTGTCGGGATGGCGTCATGGTCCTCCCCGAGGACATTGTCGAGGAGCTGGAAGCGGCGTCCATGGGGCACGCAATGTGGCGCAGCATCTTTCGCGACCCGCGCGGCGGCGACTGGAACGTGGCGCTGTTTCAAGCCAGGCTCATCTTCGAGAGCGTGGTGGGCAAGGCCGCGAAGAAGATCGAGTTTGCGACGCTCAAGGACAACGGAGACGGCTCGACGGGCAAGGGAACCTTGAGGGAACTCTGCGAGAAGGCGCTCGGCGTGCACAACGGCGGGGTGGAGCGCGGGTCCTGCGCAGTTCTTTGCCAGGAGGCCCTCACTGTCGGGAAACAGGAGCGGCCCCGCGAACAGTTCGCAAACCTACAGGGCAGCAGGTTCGCGTGGGTCGACGACTTCGCGCCGAATCAGCCTCTGCGCAGTGCTGTTTTGCGGCAGATCTCCGGAGGGAACACCTTGACGGCTGCGCGGAAGGGCCGGGGAGAGAACATTTTCAGCTTCCACGGGCTCTTGCTGCTCTGCACCAACGGCGTGTGGCAGGCCGATGCCGAGTTCTTTGGCTCCGACAGGAGACGCATCATGGGTGTCGAGCGGATCATACGGTCATACACCATGCATTTTCCTTTCTCGCGGCTCAGTCTCCCAGGCATGCCCGGGCAAGTGCTTGGAGGCCCGATCACGGTCAGTTGGAGAGGTGTCGGGTTTTTTTCTGAGGACCTGCTCAGAAACACGTTTGGGGTTTGATACTGGTCCGCCCAACCCGTTTGGTTTGCCGAGGACCCCAAACCCTAAAGGGACATTTGCACCGTTTTGCGCTACAAAATGCTATTCTTCCAGGGCCTATATCAATATAGACCCTGGAGGAATAGCTTTTTTCGCACGGTTTTGCGCTACAAAATGCTATTCTTCCAGTGTCTATATTGATATAGGCACTAGAGGAATAGCTTTTGCACGGTTTTGCGCGGTTTGCCCATGCCAGCCCCGCTCATTTGATTGGTTCGCCCAACCCGTTGGTTTCCCGAGCACCCCAAACCCTAACCCAAAAAAAGGAGATGAGCAGACCCCGGGAATTCCGACGGGCCCGCGCAATGTCTCGAAACCCTTTTTTCTCCCAGTTTTTTCGCTCGATCAGGATCAGGCAATTCCAACTTGAGTGTGATCAAAGTTTTTTTTGCGCAAAAACGGGTCCGATCAAGGTTCCCTGGACGCAGGGAGGCCTGAAGAGCGCCTCAAAAAATCATTTTCAAAGGAGGCTAGTCGATCGGAGGCGCCAGGAAGTCGTCCAGCTGCCTCACAGCCGCCGGCCTGGCCCGTCTCGTCAGCCGGCCCGCCGCGTTGCCGCTGCCCTGCGGCGCCGGCAGCTTCAGCAGGGTCTCCCGGCCCTCCGTGCTGCGGACGGTCATGGAGTCCACGGCCCCCAGCTGCTGCACGTCGCCGTACTGGGGGTTGAGGCTCCTCGCCGCGTTCGTCAGCGCTCGGAAGGCGCCCGCGTCCTCCACCGCGGTCCGTGAGGTCCTTGTTGCGCTGGAACTTGTCGGCGTTGTCTTGGAGGACCCTGAACTCTGTGGCCGGCTGCTTCTCCACGTCCTCGGGCGCGCCGTGCACCGTCTCGTGGGGCCGCGCGTTGTAGGCCCCGGCCGCCCGCTCGAAGTGGTCGCTCCACTGCCCGCCCTTGCGCGCCACCCTCTGGTTCGTGGTCAAGGACAGCTGCGTCGAGATCCCACCGTCCCGCTCCAGGAAGACACGCGCGCTCTTTGGACACTTGCAGCTTGCTCCAGCCCGCCCAGTTCTTCGTCAGGAAGAGATCGTCCGAGAAGTCGGAGGTGTTGGTCACGATGAGCGTGTTGGAGGCGAAGAGCTGCGGCGCGGAGACCGTGCCCGAGCTCGTCGCATCGCCGCAGACCACGCTGCCCGTCGACACTCCACCGCTTGTGGCCGTGAAGGTGCAGTCCAGGCTCTCGCAGTCCAGCGGGCCCGCGGAGGCCGCCCCGGTGATCGTCAGCGTGGCGCCCGTGACCGCACCGGTGGCTGCGAAGCTCGCCGCGGTGCTGCGCCCGAGGCCGTCAGCGTGCCCGTGGACACGTCGCCCACCGTGGTGAAGTTCCCGGCGTTGGCCGTGTTGTTGATGGTGAGTGTGCTGCCCGTGATTCCGGTGGCGGAGCTCAACAGGCCCACGCTGGCCGCGCCGGTGATGCTCAGCGAGCTGCCTGA
This sequence comes from Effrenium voratum, assembly GCA_963377175.1. Classification (NCBI taxonomy): domain Eukaryota; class Dinophyceae; order Suessiales; family Symbiodiniaceae; genus Effrenium; species Effrenium voratum. The sequence goes on from CAUJNA010002010.1 coordinate 15,228, forward strand.
CACGGCCCCTGTGGACGTCAGCGTGGCTGTGAGCGCTGCGCAGGAGACTGCGCCCGAGGCGTCCACGCCCGTCGTGAAAACGTCGGTGCAGTTCACGTCGTTGCACAGCAGCTGCCCACGTTGCCCTGCGCGGTGAGGCCGTCCAGCGTGGCCGAGCCCGTGAGGGCCAGCAAGTCGGCCAGCAGGTCCGTCACGGAGACAGACTTTTTCTTGAAGGCGCTGGCCCTGATCTGCATGCTGTACAGGTCCAGCGTGCCCGCCGACTGCTGCACCAGCCCGGGGAGCCGCCGAAGGCTCCGAAGTGCAGCTTCGCGATTCCGCCCAGCGGCACCGAGAACGAGGAAGGTGCCGGTGACGCCCACGTAGTCGTTGTCGGCCGCGCTGACGTACATCACCAAGTTGGAGGCCGTGCCCAGCCGGTACCGGCATAGCGTCTCCCCGGCGTCAGCGTGTAGGTGCGCGCAATGTTCCAGGCGAAGGCGCTCAGGGTCATGGCGTAGCCCTCCAGCTGGAAGCCTCCCACCGCAAAGCTGGCCAAGGCCACGGAGCTCTGGCTGTTGGAGCGCACCAAAAAATTTCCTAATGTGGTGAGCGTGGGCTCCAGCAGCACCTCGCCCAGGGTGGCCAGCGTGACGTCGTCGGCCCCTCCGTCGAGGAACTCGTGCTTCAGCAGCAGGGCCGAGGCCGCCGTGTCCTCCTCCTCCGCTGTGTTGCCGGTCTCCAGGGCTGCGTCCAGGATCTGGAGGCCGTAGACGTCCACCGTTCCTGCCGTCTGGTTGGGCAGGCCCGGCGCCTGGAAGTGCGCCCCGAAGTGCAGCTTCGCCACTCCGTTTGGCGGCACTGTGAAGTACATCTTGGCCGTGCTCCAGGCGCCCTGGTCGCCCACGAAGCTGCCGTACAACGGGTAGTAGACGTTGTCGGCCTCGGACATGTACACCACGAAGTTGGAGGCCGTGCCGAGCCGGTAGCGGCAGGCGAAGAGCAGCTCTCTGCCGGGCGTCAAGTTGTAGGTGCGCACGATGTTCCACGGGTTCGCCGCCAGGGTCAGGGTGTAGCCGTCCACGCTCACCCCCGCGGTGTGCGTGGCCAGGACCACGCTGCAGCCGCTGCTGGGGCGAACCGTCCAGTTTGAGAGTGAGACGTCTGTGGGGGCCAGGATCTGCTCTCCTATGGCGGCCACCACCTCGTCGGCCCCGCCGTCGTCCGGAAAGCGCACTGCTATCTGCAGCGCCGAGGCTGCCTCCGCGACTCCGAGCTTGCCGGCAAGGAGGCCGTCTACTTGCGCGATGGTGTAGTAGCTGAGCAGCGCGGCGGCGATGCTCGAGGCCGTCGCCGTGTCCTGGTCTGCGGCTGAGCGGTACGCCACCAGCGCCGAGGTGATTTGGTTGGTTGTGAACACGTCCTGGCCCGGGCCCGTCCGGTAGGCCAGCAGCGCGCCCGTGATGGCCGCCTGCGTCTGCGTGTCCTGCGCGCTTGCCGTGCGGTAGTCTCCCAACAGCGCGTCTACTTGTGAGGAGGTGTAGTAAGCCAGCAGCGCGGCCGTGATGGCGCTGGTCGTCTCCGCATCCTGCGCTGCCCCTGTGCGGTAGTCTCCCAACAGCGCGTCTACCTGCGCCGAGGTGTAGTAGGCCAGCAAGGCTGCTGTTATAGCAGCGTCAGTGCCCGCCGTGGAGTAGCAGTCCGTGATGCTCAGCGTGTCGTCGCCGTTGGCCAGCGCAGCAGAGAGAGGAGCCCCCAGATGCAGGTTGCGAACGACGTTGCTTCCGCGAACGAGCTCCCAAGTCGTGAAGCCCGCCCAGGCCGGCGCGTTAACAACTCCGCCGCTGCCGGAAAGCTGCCGGGCGGCGAGCTCCGCGAGGATTGCGTCGAGGGCGCTCTGGAGCGTGGTCTCGCTGGCCGAGAGCGCGGCGTTCGTGGCGTATGAGGCCAGCAGCGTCGCGTCGGCCTTGGCCCCCTGGAGCGCCGTGATGCTGGCGTCCCGGCTAGCAAGCTGCGCAGCGACGAAGGCCTCGGTGGCGAGACCCAGCAGGGCATTTGCTATCTTGGTGTCTACCTCCAGCGGCGTGTCCAACCCGTCCACCGTGGAGAGCAGGGAGGCCAGCGCGCTTGCGTCCGCCTTGCCGAGGAGGGCGGCGTCCAGGGCTGCCGTGGTGACTGCGTTTAGGAGGGCCGCTGCTATCTTAGAGTCCACCACCGAGGACGTGTCGACGGTAGACTGCAGGGCGTAAGCAGTCAGGGCGCTGGCGTCCGCCTTGGAGGCCTGCAGCCCCGAGATGGAGGCGTCTCGGCTCGCGAGCTCGGAGGCCAGCGCAGCGGCGGTGACGGCCCCCAGGAGAGCGTTGGCCACCTTGGTGTCCACCTCCAGCGGCGTGATCCTCGCCGCTATGTCCAGGGAGTGCTGGTCCACCACCGTCTTGAGGCCGTAGTTGGCGGCCACCGTGGCCAGCGTGGCGTTGTTGGCCGAGGCGATGGAGCCGTTCATGGCCGCCGTGGTGCTGCAGTTGGACAGCTTCAGGTCCACGCCATCCGGGGTGCTCTTCGAAGGCCGACTGGTCTGCCTTGTTGGAGAGACCCGTGGTCAGCGAGCTCTGCAGCGCGGCGATGCTGCCGTGCGCGGCCACCTGGCCGTCCGTGGTGGCCAGGGCCGCCGCCGTGGCCAGGGGCGCGATTGCCGGCGCCAGCGCGCTGCTGTCCAGCTTTGAGGCCAGCTCTGCGGTGACTCTGTCGTCCAGGGACTGGTTGTTGCCGGACGCCGCAGTGTTTATCGCCAGGTCCGTTACTTGGGCGTACGGCGTCAGAGCGAGGGCCAGCTGCCCTGCGGTGACGTGCGTGCCGTCAGTCACCTCTCCGTTGTCCAGAACCTCCGGGATGTTGCCCGTGACAGGTCCTTCAAACATGTTTACATATGTTTTCGCCGCCTTAGTCCAGTAGTCGGCCAAGGAGCTAAGCGCTTGTTGGTACGTCAAACGTACCTCACAGGTCCTTCGTGGCATTCCGGCCGTTCGGAGAAGTTTCCTTGTCCTCGTGATTCGGGGGTATTGTGTTTGACACACTACCCCCTCACAGGCGTCACCGCTTGTTGGTGCGTCAAACGCACCAACCCCTCTTCGGCGCAAGTTTCCGCAAGTACGTGTCACAGTCCGTGGGTGACCTTGAAAGCGAGGCCCGCACCAGGCCCGCACCAGGCCCGCACCAGGCCCGCACCAGGCCCGCACCAGGCCCGCACCAGGCCCGCACCAGGGTTTTTCTTCGGATGTGACTCAATTTGATTTGACCGATGGCGCACGACGGCCGAAATTTTCGGTAAACTGTCGAAAATTTCGACAGCTCGAAAAGCACAAGTGGCACTTGTGTTTTTCGAAGTGGGTTCGTTTCAATGCGTTCCAGGCGAGAGGTGCGGCAGGTGGCTGGCTTCTATGCCGGGCAGGAATGTGATGCTGGAAAGCATAAGTGGCACTTATGCTTTCGATTCGGCCGGGTGGGAGGCTCCAACATGTCAATCCGACATGTTGAAGGAATTCGGTGCCCGGGACAACAAGGTGGGATGCCGGGCAGGAGGGCGGAGGCTTCTATGCCGGGCAGGTGGCGCGGCCGGGAGGCTTCTATGCCAGGCAGGTGGCGCGGCAGGGTGGCGCACCCGACCGCCACCGTATGACCGTATGATCCGTATGATTCGTATGACTCGGCGGGCTGGCGTGTCAGGCGCGGCAGGAAACAGGCGCCAACCATTTTTTGGTTGCTGCCCGCGTGGAGTTCCGCGTGGAGTTCCGCAGACGCGAACTGCGCAGCGACTGCAGCGACAGCTGCAGACTGCGCCGCGCGAAAGCGCGAACACAGAACATAGCACCTCTCTCTTTAGAGGGGGTTTCCCAAATGGATTCTATTCTACCTGAGAGGCTCCTGGCCCAGGAAATGACCTCGTCCTGCGAAGGATTCGAAGTCTAAAACGCTGCGTGTGTGGCTGCAAAATAATGACCCCTAGATATGCGGTTTGGCAAAATGCCCAGCAGCTGCCTTCTGCAAGGCGAGCCCCCTCAAAGGAAACCCTGGCTGGCTTTTTGGTTGGCTTCTGGCTGGCTTGGCTTGGCTTCTGGTTGGCTTTCTGGCTGGTTTGGCTTGGCTCCTGGCTGGCTTTCTGGCTGGTTTGGCTTGGCTTTTGGCTGGCTTTCTGGCTGGTTTGGCTTGGCTTCTGGCTGGCTTTCTGGCTGGTTTTGGTTGGCTCCTGGCTGGCTTTCTAGCTGGTTTGGCTTGGCTTTCTGGCTGGCTTTCTGGCTGGTTTGGCTTGGCTTCTGGCTGGCTTTCTGGCTGGTTTGGCTTGGCTCCTGGCTGGCTTTCTGGCTGGTTTGGCTTGGCTTTCTTTTTTTTCCCTGTTTTTTTAGCTCGCCTTGCAGAAACGCAGCTGCTGGGCATTTTGCAAGCAGATCTAGGGGTCATTATTTTGCAGCCACACGCCTGCACGCAGCGTTTTAGACTTCGAATCCTTCGCAGGACGAGGTCAAATGCTGGACGGACGAGTGCCAGGAGCCTCTCAGGTAGAATAGAATCCATTTGGGAAACCCCCTCTAAAGAGAGAGGGCTTGGCGTCTGGAGGCGCCTATGGCAGATGCGAGCGGTTGACAAGTCTCCCCCTTCCCCCCCAATTTCAATGTTGCGCTTGTAGACAAACGCGGCGAGCTTATGCGCTTGCTGAAAAGTTGGCGTGGTCTAAGAAGCTTTGCGCGCGTTACCGTTTGCAACATTGAAGCCGGGGGGCGGGAAGGGGGGGAAGGGCTGGTGTTTGTAGCGGAGTTTCTCGCAGTTGGGAAACATTCGTCTTTCCGCTCTTTGCCCGGGGCAGCTTTGAGGTCCGCTCTTGGCTGCAAAAACGTTGCCGCTGCAGGGGGGGCCTCGGCGGTGCAAAGCTTCAAGCGGCGGAAGACCAAAGGAAAAGCGTGTTGTTTTTTGCACGTCGCGTGCGGCGGGGAGCGTATGAGACTTCTGTGTCTGGTTTCTGTCGGAGTGGGCGCATCTTTGCGGCGTTGGTTTGCCTGGGCGAGTGCGAGGTCTTTGCGTCAGAACTGGCGCTGGCTGAAGCTTGCGCGGACCCAAAATCGGGGCCGCGCGGCGGCCCCAAATTTGGGGCCGCGCTTCCTTTTGGCAACTAAAAGTGGGTCCGCCCCGCAATTGGTCCCGGAGAAAGGCGCAGCCAGAAGGACTATAGTGCTGTTGCTGCTTGGAATGTTTACGCGCGACGCCCTTGAGCATATAGCAATTCTAGAAAGCTTCAAACCCGCGGCGCTGGACCGAGGGGTTCGCCCAACGGGCGCTAGTGGTTTTCCAGTACGGCGTGGCAAGCGCTAAGAGTTGCAACTGAGGAGGCCCCGCCTACATGGCTGCGATTTTCAAGCCCCTGCGCGGCTCAAGATTCAGGGCCGCTTGTGGGGCGTCTTGCGCAGCGCAGTGTGTCTTGAGGTTTTGCTTCCCACTCATTCAAATCTTTATGCTTTGGGCCCAGGAGAGATCGGCTCTCGCCCCGTCGTCTGTGGAGCTGGGCCCCAGGGACTGCGCTAGCTCGAAGGGGAGGAGTGGCTGCTTTCGCTGTGTTTTCTCAGTTCTTATTCCATTATCCAGTACTTATTCAGTTCTTATTCCAGTTCTTATTCACGGTTTTGCTGGCAGGGCCACAAGAAACAAGCTTTCTGTGACTCGATTTTAAAAAATCAAAAACATTCTCTCTTTTTTTGCGACTCACAGAAAGCTTGGTTCTCGTGGCCCTGCCAGCAAAATCGTGAATAAGAACTGGAATAAGAACTGGAATAAGAACTGAATAAGAACTGGATAATGGAATAAGAACTGAGAAAACACAGCAAAAACAAGCGCTCCTGCCCCATGTGCAACTGGCGCCAGTGTGAGAAGTCGCGAAGCGCGCCAGCGCGTGTTTAGGCTTGAGCGTCTGGAGGCGCCTATGGCAGACGCGAGCGGTTGACAAGTCTCCCCCTTCCCCCCCAATTTCAATGTTGCGCTTGTAGACAAACGCGGCGAGCTTATGCGTTACGCAGCGCTTGCTGAAAAGTTGGCGCGGTCTATGAAGCTTTGCGCGCGTTACCGTTTGCAACATTGAAGACGGGGGGCGGGAAGGGGGGAGAAGGGCTGGTGTTTGTAGCGGAGTTTCTTGCAGTTCGGAAACGTTCGTCTTTCCGCTCTTTGCCCGGGGCAGCTTTGAGGTCCGCTCTTGGCTGCAAAAACGTTGCCGCTGCAGGGGGGGCCTCGGCGGTATACAGCTCTGCGGCTTGCCTTGTAAGAGCCATATAGCACATATAGGATGGACAAAATGGTTGGAACAGGCTCTTGGGTTGAACCCAGACCTGAATGCGCTTAGCGATTCAGGTGGCGAAAGATGGCCATGGGCATGCAGAACATGTTGAAACAAGCACCTGACGAAGCCAAGGACGTGTACCTCGACGCAACGCGGCACTCGGAACTACGACATCAACAAGGGGTGATCGTGAAGGGACGAGAGCTGGTGGCATTGGTTATGCAATCATTCAGAACATCCGATAGAACGGATCTTGTCTACCACATCGAGCACCTATTCAACCTTGACTTTCCTGGAGACAAGAACTTGGTTATGTTCAGGAACAAATGGTATGATTTGCTGCTGAAAATGAGGAGCGAGGACAGACCCAGTAAACTGGCTCTCAGAGATATCCTTTACAGGAAGATCAAAGGGAGCAAGAAGATGGAATTCGGCCTCAATGCCTACCATAGACTACCGGACAAGCATCCTCAGAAGACGTATGAATTCTTATTGGCGTTGATCGACCATCAGATCAAGGCGGATCGGGAGGACCTGATGCTTGACATGAAGGAGAGATCGGTCAAGTCAATGATGAAGTCAGGCGGCAAAGATGCGGCTCCAGCCACTGGCAAGCAGGAGAACCAGGGTGGCAAAGGCAGAAAGGGGAAACCCGGAGGACCTGATGCTCCTGTACTCCCAAAAGCCAAAGCAAAGGGCCACGCTGGCAAGAACGGCAAGTCCGACGGTGCCAGCGACAGAGGCAAGAGTCCGGGCGGAGGCAAAGATAATCCCTGTTGGTATCGCTTCAAATCGGCGAAGGGATGCGTGAAAGGAAATGAGTGCACATTTTCCCACAGCAAGAAGACGGAGCACAAGCTGGAGAACATGCCCAAGGGGAAAGGAAAGGGTAAGTCCAAATCCAGGTCGTCATCACCAAAGAGGGAGGATGTAGCATGCTTCGCGTTTCAGAAGGGGAAGCGCGACAGGGGGAGTGCTTGCAAGTACAAGCATGAGATCATCAAGAACAATTCAGCTCCGGCAACGTCAAGCGACAAGGCGCAAGCCAAGTCGAAGGCTGCCTCCAAGGCCGCAGCACCAGCTATTGCAAGGAGGGCCATCGCGATGCCTGCGATAGTCCTGAAGCAATCGGCTCCTGCGGGAAAGGTCAGCTTCAAGAAGGACGTTGACCAGTTCGAACCGGATGAAGCCGAGACTGTCTACCACGAACATGATGATGACGCGATGAGCGAATCGTCGAGATGGTCTGGCGAGTCCGAGATCCCCGAGAAAATGGTATGGTTCAAAGAAGTACTCGACGTCGACGAGAATGGAGAGATCACCTACCTCGAAGACGAGAGAGGGCAATGGAAAGGAAAGGGGGAATGGTACGGTTATGAGGACAATGAGAATGAACCTTATCAATATGTATACGTTGACGAGAAGAAGTTCAAAAGCAGCGATCATCGAGAATTATCAGCCTATCAAGTCCAACGATCATTGATAAGGGCGAAAATACTGAGAGAGGTGGTAGATGATATATACAAGAAGCACTACTTCCCGGTGACCAAGGAGAGCAGCATAATGTTCGAATACGATCAGAGCAAGGACGAAATCAGGGAATCGGCTGTCGACTGGAAGACGCAGCACGGTTTGCCGAAGAACGTTTTCGCCATGTCAACGTGCATCAGCAAACGGGTGAAATGGTTGATGGATACCGGATGTGGTCATGATCTCATCGGACGAGCCAAGGCGAAGAGCCTGGGCGTCGACATCGTGAAAGATGATGACGAGATCGTATTCCAGACCGCGAATGGTTCCACATCCACGTCCGATGTGGCCAAGATAGTCGTGGACGAATTGGACGAGACTGTCGAGCCACACGTATTGGATGAGACACCCACGGTATTGTCAGTAGGGAGGAGATGCATGAAAATGGGTATGCATTTCACTGGATGCCTGGTAAACTACCTTTCATGGTTACACCAAAGCAGGGATTCGTGCACTTGCAGGTCAAGGACGACATCCCATACCTCGTGAGTGATGGTAAGCTTCGGAGTAACAGGCATCGCCCTACGATAGACGATCTCAAAGAGCACTTTTCGGATGTGCTGGCTATGGTGACGAACGATGAGGCAGATCAGGGAGGTGACGATGACAACGTAGTCACACCCGCCGCTGTCGGTGAGTCCGCAGAGGCCGAAGGCGAACACCATGATGGGGCATTCGACTTCGGGCCACCCGGAGGAGCCGGTCCGGTACGTCCGCCTCCCGTAGCTGAGGAAATACCTGTAGATGTTGGGTCAGTCCCACATCGACATGGTGACGCCGATGCTCACGAGGAAGTGGTTGATGAAGATGATCCAGATGCCGGAATCGAAGTTGATGTGTACGAAGGATCATCAATAAAGAGAAAAGTGGGGGTCCTCAAGAAGGACGCCAACTCCATCGATCATTTGCTTACTCACAGGTACCGAAATCCTTTCTGCGAATCATGCGTCAAGGCAAAGATGAGACACTTCAGATCGCGAACGGGAGCATTCAAGAGGGAGGTAAAGACGTTCGGAGACCTGGTGACGTTCGACTTCGTGACGGCATCAGGAGATCACGAAGTGGAAGGCAGGTATGCGCTCATCATCCGGGACATATATACCGGAATTATCATGGCCTATCCAACCGCGAGAAGAGACTGACTCCGTCGTCAGGGCCATCAAGCACTGCGGGAGGAGGAAAATCAAGCAGGTATATTCGGATGACGGCCCAGAACTGATCAATGCGTGCGTGGAGCTGAAGCTGAACCACGACCTATCGCTGCCCGGACGACCGCAGAATAATTCCCTTGCTGAAAGGACAAATCAATTCATCATTGACCAGACTTCGGCTTGTCTTGTGCATGCCGGTCTACCCACGTGCTACTGGGCGCAGGCCATCACCACTCTGTGCCAGCTCATGAACATCGAGGAGGTGAATGGATCGAGTGCATGGATGAGGCTGCATGGCGAGGAGTTCAAGGGCGAGAAGATACCTTTTGGTGCGCTAGTAGACTTCAAGCCGAGTGAAGCACGAGGAGGGAAGAGGGAGAAGTTCGAGCCGAGAGGGGAAACTGGTATATTTGCTGGATATGTCTTGAGCACCGGGATGCATTGGGCAAACAAGTATCGTGCTTGGGCACTCGCCGCATTTGCGGGTGCAGAGCTGAACATCAAGAAGGCAAAGGTTCCACCTCGGTTGAGAATGCCACACCAGACGGAGAGGATGATTCTAAAATCTCCTCTCTCTCTCTTTAGAGGGGGTTTCCCAAATGGTTTATATTCTACCTGAGAGGCTTCCAGCACTCGTCCGTCCAGCATTTGACCTCGTCCTGCGAAGGATTCGAAGTCTAAAACGCTGCGTGGAGGCGTGTGGCTGCAAAATAATGACCCCTAGATATGCTTGCAATTTGGCTCCAGGTTGCATTTCAAGCGAGCCAACCTTTGCAGGGCTAAGAAAAAACAAAAAAAAAAAAGAAAACAAGGGGTCCCAAAAAAAGGGGTCCCCAAAAAAAAAGGGAAAAGGGGTTTCCTTTGGCACAGGTTGACATCGCTTGAAATGCAACCTGGAGCCAAATTGCGGCGCATATCTAGGGGTCATTATTTTGCAGCCACACGCCTGCACGCAGCGTTTTAGACTTCGAATCCTTCGCAGGACGAGGTCAAATGCTGGACGGACGAGTGCTGGGAGCCTCTCAGGTAGAATAGAATCCATTTGGGAAACCCCCTCTAAAGAGAGAGATACCGGGAATGCAGGGATTCCCTGCAGTATCCCTGCATTGAAATTCCCCCAGGATTCCTTGCTATACGCTTAATTTCTTCAACACAAGTGCCAACACAATTGCCACTCGTGTTCACATTTTTGCCGCGCCAAGCCGCGAAACCTCCACTTTCCCCGGGGTCCTTGCTATACGCTTAATTTCTTCAACATGTCGGAATACATGTCGGATGAACATGTTCTTGGATTCAATCCTGTTGTGGCCCCAGGATTGCTCCCTTCAATCCTGTTGTGGCCCCAGGATTGAGGGGAACTCCACGCGGAACTCCACGCGCGCAGCAACCAAAAAATGGTTGGTGCCTGTTTCCAGGCGCGCCTGACACGCCAGCCCGCCGAGTCATACGGATCATACGGATCATACGGTCATACGGCTTGGGTGCGCCACCCTGCCGCGCCTGCCTGGCATAGAAGCCGCGCCAAGCCGCTGAACCCCCACCCGGGCAGGGAATTTGAATTGAAGGATATTATCATTCAATTCCTGGTATACTTCCATGGAACACATCATACTCCGAGAACGGAAGTTCCAGAAGCGGAACCCGCAGTATGTCGGAAAAAAAAACAGACATGCCCCGTTACAAATTCCACGCCAACGTGGAGGCTTCGATACCTAGCGCGCCAGGCACGCAGCTGATGTCTCGCACCAACTACGAAGCAGTGGCCGATTTCGCCGGCCACTGGCTCCATCGTGCGCAGGTCTCGCTTTTGACCGGCAAAATCGGTCAAATCAAATTGGGTCACATCCGAAAAAAAACCCTGGTGCGGGCCTGGTGCGGGCCTGGTGCGGGCCTGTTGCGGGCCTGGTGCGGGTTCCAAGACCGAAGCCGCGGAGCCGGCCTCGCTTTGCGGAACCTTCTAATGGCCGGAGTTCGGACTGAATGGTACTCAACTGCGCTCGCGGCAGGAATCGAGCCCTGTGCGGAGTAAGAAGCGCTTAGCTCCTTGGCCGACGCCTTAGCCACTGGACTAAGGCGTCGGCGAGAACATATGTAAACATGATGTTTGAAGGACCTGTTACCGGCAATATCCCGGAGGTCCTGGACAACGGAGAGGTGACTGATGGCACGCACGTCACCGCAGGGCAGCTTGCCCTGGCTCTCACGCCGTACGCTCAAGTAACGGACCTGGCGGTGAACACGGCAGCCGCCGGCAACAACGCGGCGGCCATCCAGTCCCTGGACGACAGAGTCACCGCGGAGCTGGCCTCAAAGCTGGACAGCAGCGCGCTGGCGCCGGCGATTGCGCCCCTGGCCACGGCGGCGGCCCTGGCCACCACGGACGGCCAGGTGGCCGCGCACAGAAGCAGCATCGCCGCGCTGCAGAGCTCGCTGACCACGGGCCTCTCCAACAAGGCAGACCAGTCGGCCTTCGACGTGCTGGAGGGCGTGGTTGCCACCAAGAGCACCCCGGACGGCGTGGACCTGAAGCTGTCCAACTACAGCACCACGGCGGCCATGAACGGCTCCATCGCCTCGGCCAACAACGCCACGCTGGCCACGGTGGCCGCCAACTACGGCCTCAAGACGGTGGTGGACCAGCACTCCCTAGACATAGCGGCGAGGATCACGCCGCTGGAGGTGGACACCAAGGTGGCCCACGCTCTCCTGGGGGCCGTCACCGCCGCGGCGCTGGCCTCCGAGCTCGCGAGCCGAGACGCCTCCATCGCGGGGCTGCAGGCCTCCAAGGCGGACGCCAGCGCCCTGACTGCTTACGCCCTGCAGTCGGCCGTGGACACTTCCTCCGAGGTGGACTCTAAGATAGCGGCGGCCCTCCTGGGCGCAGTCACCACGGCAGACTGCGAGAGCCTGGACTGCACCTTCACGGCCACGAGCGGCGGAGTGTCGACGGGCAGCGTGGTGTGTGGCGACGTGACGAGCTCGGGCACGGTCTCCGCGCCGCAACTCTTCGCCTCCAACACGCTCACCGTGACCAACACCTCCGACTTCTCGGACGATCTCTTCTTGACGAAGAACTGGGCGGGCTGGAGCAAGCTGCAAGTGTCCAACAACAGCGCGGCACCCGACAGCGGCCCGGAGCTGCGGCTGCTGGGCAACCAGAGCGCCAGGGTCTTCCTGGAGCGGGACGGCGGGGCGCACCAGTGCGAGCTCATCATGATCAACGACGAGGCGCTGGGGCAGACCAAGAGCCTCTCCACGCAGCTGTCCCTGACCACGAACCAGAGGAACCCCGGCTGCCTCGTGATCGCGGGCAACACGGGCAACGTGGTCTGCAACACGAGCTACACGAATTTGTCGGACAGCCGGGTGAAGACGGAGATGGCGGAGGCCGACGTGGCGGAGCTCCAGCAGCTCTTCGACTCCGTGGAGGCCAAGCAGTACAAACGCCCGGACATGAACGAGGACCTGAGGCTGGGCTTCGCCTCCAACGACTTCGCAGGAGCGAAGTGGAAGAACCTGACGGGCACCGCCCGGTGGAGCGACGGCACCGAGATGATCACCCTCGACTACTCGCACCTCACCAGCGTGCTCTGGGGGGTGTGCAAGGGCTTCCAGGCCCGGCTGGACGAGGTGGAAGCCTGGCAGGCGCAGCGGGGGCCGAAGAACGAGTAGGTGTGTTCAGGCCTCCCTGCATCCAGGGACGCTAGAACAGGCCCCTTTTTGAGTAAAAAAAACCGTGAGCAGCTGTGTAAGCAGGCCTCCTCGTTCTAGAGGAGCCTGCTCAAGCCCCTTTTTGGGGCAACAAGTAGGCCTGTTCAGGCCTCCTCGTTCTAGAGGAACCTTGAACAGGCCCTTTTTGGGGCAAAGCTAAATGGAGGCGCTGAGGGACCTGGCCGACGACTTCAACGTGCGGGACCCGCGGAAGCTGTACCGACTCGCGAGGCAGCGCGACCTCGACGTGACGCAGGCCATGGCCTTCGAGGCGCTGAAGGCCGACGTGGGCCGGCAGGTGCAGGCGCCCCGGCAGCGCGCGCTGGGCAAGTCGGCCGCCGAGGGGCCGAACGACCGGCTGCAGGCCGACCTCATCGACTTCAGCCAGAACACGCGGGGGAAGACGAAGTACGGCCTGGTGGTGAAGGACGTCTTCACCCGGGAGGCCGCCGTGGAACCTCTGCAGAACAAGAACGCCGAGACGGTGGGCCGGGCCACCAAGCGCGCCGCGCGGGAGCTGACGGGGGACGACGGGAACTTCGTGGTCACGACGGACCTGGGCAACGAGTTCGCCACGCTGGACCGGGAGCCGGCCCCACGAGACGGTGCACGGCGCGCCCGAGGACGAGGAGAAGCAGCCGGCCACGGAGTTCAGGGTCCTGCAAGACAACGCCGACAAGTTCCAGCACAACAAGGACCTCACCGACCGGCGCGTGAAGGCGGTGGAGGACGCGGGCGCCTTCCGAGCGCCGACAAACGCGGCGAGGAGCTTCAACCCACAGTACGGCGACGTGCAGCGGCTGGGGGCCGTGGACTCCATGACCGTCCGCAGCACGGAGGGGCGCGAGACCCTGCTGAAGCTGGCGCTGCCGGCGCCGCAGGGCAGCGGCAACGCGGCGGGCCGGCTGACAAGACGGGGCAGGCCGGCGGCTGTGAGGCAGCTGGACGACTTCCTGAACCCTCCGAGGCCCAGGACCCTCGACTAATTTGAAAATGGTTTTTTTGAGGGGGTGTCACGCTTCACCATTTTTGGTGTTTAGTGACACCGTTTTCGAAGTTGAGTGACACCGCCCAAAAAACGAGAAAAAAGGCGGGGGTGCCCCTCTTCTTCATTTTTGATGAAGCGTGGCACCGCTTTTGAGTGCGCCCAAAAACGAGAAAAAAAGGCGGGGGTGTCACGCTTCATCATTTTTGATGAAACGTGACACCGCTTTGAGTGCGCCCAAAAAACGAGAAAAAAGGCGGGGGTGCCCCTCTTCACCATTTTTGGCGAAACGTGGCACCGCCCAAAAAAACATGCAAAAACATGGAAAAATGGGCTTCTTCCAGGCTCGTCGGATTAGACGAAGACTGAAGACTCAGCCTCGTTTCCGAGGAAGCTTGATCGGACCCGTTTTGGCGCAAAAAGAGGCTGATCACACTCAAGTTTGCCTGATCGAGCGAAAAAAAAACTGGCTTTTAGGCATTGCGCAGGCCGTCCGAATTCCCGGAGCCTGCTCAAGCCCTTTTTGGGTTAGGGTTTGGTGTGCTCGGGAAACCAACGGGTTGGGCGAACCAATCAAATGAGCGGGGGCTGGCGTGGGCAAACCGTGCAAAACCGTGCAAAAAAGCTATTACTCCAGGGTGTACGGCCTGTAGTAACAGCATTTTGTAGCGCAAAACCGTGCAAAACGAGCTATTCTTACAGTCCCTACATACATGTAGGCCCTGGAAGAATCGCGTTTCGTGGCGCAAAACGGTGCCTTTAGGGTTTGGGGTCCTCGGCAAACCAAACGGGTTGGGCGGACCAGTATCAAGCCCAAACGGGTTGGGCGAACCGGCATCAAACCATGGCAGTGAGTCCGAGGGTTTGTTGGGCTCCTTATAGGAACCTATAGGAACCTATAGGAATCTTATAGGAAACCCATAGGAAACCCATAGGAAACCCATAGGAAAAGAAGAAGAGGGCTTCCTATGGGTTTCCTATGGGTTTCCTATAAGGTTCCTATAGGTTCCTATAGGTTCCTATAAGGGCCCTAAAAAAGCTCCGAGCTCCCGACACCCTTCGTCTGGTTGGGTCCTGACCCGTTGAGCAGACCAGTACTTAAAAAACGAACCCCCCGTACCCGTTGGGCGGACCAGTATCAAACCATGGCAGTGAGTCCGAGGGTTGTTGGGGTAAATCGAAAAAAGCTGTAGGAAGACTTGTCTTCCTTCTCTTGACCCGTTCCTACAGGCTTCCTACGGGTTTCCTATGGGATTCCTATAGGTTTCCTATAGGTTCCTATAAGTTCCTATAAGGCTGCCTGAAAACTCAGACCCAGGCCACGAGGATGCAAGGCACCGGCCTTGGGCGGGAAACAGCTGGCCTGGGACCTGAGCGCCTTTGACGCATGCTCTGTACGGATTCGGATCTGTGCTGGGTCTGTACTGATGTGAAACTCACCGCCCGCAAAGGGTCATCACGGCGCCGTCGAGCTTGTAGACGTTGACGGAGGTCCTGCGGCGCCCTCCGCGTGCGACAAGGGCGTACCCCCTCTGCGGTTCGAGCGCGGACCTCAGGAGCTCCCGAGCCTTGCTCGACTCCACCTGCAGCCGGACCGCAAGGGCCGCAGGTGCTGGGCTTCTGTTCGGAGGGGTGGTACTGCACGAGGCACTCCCTCACGAAGATCCCGGGCTTGCTGTCCGGCACATCCGCGGGGGAGCGACCGAAGTTCAGCAGGTCCTGCACCATGCCGATCGTCCTGCTGTGCCGGGGTTCGATGTGGTCGCTACGGGGGAACGGCTTGGCGGAGAGCCACAGCACGCGCATCAGGAACCAGAACTCAGGAAAGTAGGACTTGATGTTCTCCTTCACGGAGCTGTCCTTCTTGCTCTGGTTCGGCCCGTGCGGCTGGTCCACAAACTCGACCTGGAAGGGCAGGCCGGTCAACCGGCGGCGATCCGCGCCCTTCCACTCCTCGTCGGACCTCCAAAGCCCGTTGGCACAGATCATCAACATGCCGTGGAACTTGAAAACGTTCTCGCCCTTGAACTTCCTCGCCGGCGCCGGCAGGCCCGGGTGGGCTTGAAATCGTCCACGAACGCCAGCTTGCGCCCCTCGAGGTTCGCCAGCTGCTCGCGGGGCTTCTCGGTCTTCTGGACGACCAGCGCCTCCTGTGTCAGGACCGCCACGTATCCCCGCTGGCTGCCGCCGTTGAAGGGGCCCAGGCACTCCTCGCAGAGCTCCCGTAGTGTGCCCTTCCCTGTCGATCCCTGGCCGTCGTCCAGGTAGCTGGCGAACTCCGTGAACGGCCCGCGGCCCACCACCGGCTCGCCCACCAGACGGTACTGGAAGATGGCAGCGTCCCAGTCGTTGTGGGTCTCGTAGATGATCTTCCGGAATGCGGGGTGGTTGTGAGAGCAGGTCTCCAGCCGCGCCTTCACGTGCTCGGGGAGGCACATGACGGGTGCGGGGCCCTCGGGGGCCGCGACGGCCTCCTGATCCTTCAAGGCCTGCATCGCCTCCAGTACGGCCCTGGCGAGCTCCAAGCGCTCCGGGTGTCTGTACTCCTCAAAGCTCCTGGGGACCAGGCGCGAGGTGCGGTCCGAAGTAGTGGTAGTCCGCACGCACATCGCGAGGGCATTCAGCAGCTCCTCGTCAGTGCTGGCGGCCGTGACGTGAGGCGGGTCTGAGAACTCGAGGCAGTAGGGCCCCTTGAAGTTGACGAGGCGCCGCATCAGCGGGTTGCCGCTGTCGTCCAAATCCGGCAGGGACAGGTCCGGAGTCACCTTGTCCAGCATGCCTCCGACAGACAAGAGGACCGGGGCCGTGTGGAAGAGAGGATCATCGCCCGGGAGCAGCCGGGTCTTGCCGTCCTTGTCGAGGCCCCACCGGGGTGTGCACAGCACCTTGCAGAGGGCGTCTTTCAAGAGCTCGCCGCGGCAGTACGCCTGCCCGCCGGTGTGCATCCACACGCCCGCGTTCGCGTTGAAGAACTCCAGTTCCTTGGAGGCGTAGTTGTACTGGCACGGGAGCTCGCCCTCGATACAGACGGCGAAGTCCAGGTGCGGCATCGGGGGCATCGGGCCTTCGCGGCCCGCATCCTCCTTCAGGTCCAACCACCGCCGTGCGTAGGCCCGTGCGGCGTTCCTCCGCCTCTGCCGAGCGGTCATGGGCGTCCCGTCGTGATGCACGCCGAAGCCGCGGATCGTCCAGGTACCCCTCCAAGTCGGCCGGAAACGTCTTCAGGGTGACGTAGATGCCGGCGGCGCGGGCCTGGGCGCAGACGTGAGCCAACCGAGGGGAAGGGGAGACGAGGATGCTGTCACCCAGCCAGCCGTGGATCGTCACGTCCGGAATCATGCGCCCCACGGCGTCGAGGTCGGCACGCTCTCCCTTCTGGCACACCAGGCTCCCCAGCGTCAGCTCGGGGTGCTTCCGATCCCTGACAGCATCCTTCCACGATTGGGGGGCGTGCGACACCATGTGCGTCCGAGTGGTCGTGAGCTCGTCCTTGAGGGCCTGCAGTGCGGGTGGGATGCCCGCCATCCGGTGCGCCTTGCGCCAGTCGGCGAGGCCGTTGCCGTACGCGAGCAGGTTGCAGGCGCTCTTCACGGCGGTCGCGGGGAGGCCCGGGCACGCCGTGCGTCGGAACTCGTAGATGGCCTCCGTGCTGCCGAAGGCGAGCTCCAGCGTCCGGTGGGGCAGGTTGTGCCTCCGGGCGTACTTCAAGAACTGCTGGCCGTGCGAGGCGGGAAAGTCCAGTTCGGCCAACCCTGTGCCAGTGAAGAAGGCGTACCTGGCAAGCCTCGCGTACCAGTACAAGGGCCAGCGCTGTCCTCGGCCGGTCAATCTCATGGGGACCTGGAGCCGATTTGCCAGCTCACACTCGAAGTACTCCTCCGGCACAGCCTTGTTGGAGGCCAGGCCGCGCTCGAGGTAGAAGCCCATGGCAGGGACATCTCGCCGACACGGATCCTCCACGTGTCCGCCATGTCCAGCAGATCGGTCACGAAGGCCGTGTTGACGCGCGGCTTCGGCGCCTGCCACTTGGCGCAGAAAACCGGTGCGGGGCCCGCGCGGCGGCACTCCTCCAGGAGAGCGTTCACCCTCTCTTGCAAGTGGGTGAAGACCTCGTGGCTGCCGCCCTTGTCCGGGTGGTAGATGGCGTAGAGCCTCCGCGCCGCGGACGTGATCTCCTCGACACCGGCATCCGGGCCGACGCCAAGAATGGAGCGGATGCTCATCATCCGCAGCTGCCAGAGAGGGTGGCGAGGCTCAACCAGGGCAAGGGCTGTGTTCCCGCCCTCGGTCGAGTTCTCGAGGTCTGCGCAGAGCTGCAAGTACGCGGACCTGTCGTCGCAGTTGCCGATGCCCTGCATCGCGTACTCGGCCTCCTCCGGGCTCCACGCCGAGTAGGTTGGGCATTCCATGGATTGAGAGTCCATGATCGATGACGAATTGGTGAGGCTCAGAAGATCTGGGATTTCGGGCCAAATGCTTCACGTTGCGTCCACTTGCCCAATGCAGTTCCTCAAGAGGCCAAGCACGTCTCAAACAGAAGTGGGCGCCGGACAGGGGCCCCATCCAGCACATCGTCCATTCTAGCACCTCCTGAGAAGATGCCCGATGCCCCTGTGGATTGAAGCGGCCGAGGGAGAGGGGGAGCCCGGACTTTTTTTAGGCCCTTATAGGAACCTATAGGAACCTATAGGAAACCTATAGGAAACCCATAGGAAACCCATAGGAAACCCATAGGAATCTCATAGGAAGCCCTCATTTTCTTTTCCTATGGAATTCCTATGGGTTTCCTATAGGTTTCCTATAGGTTCCTATAGGTTCCTATAAGGGTGCAAAAAAAGGTCAAGCCCCCGGCACCCTTCGTCTGGCTGGGTGTCACGACCCGTTGGGCGGACCAAGCCAAACCCGCCAGGCACCTGCCTGATGGGGCTCTTATAGGAACCTATAGGAACCTATAGGAACCCATAGGAAACCCATAGGAAACCCTCTTCTCCTTTTCCTATGGAATTCCTATGGGTTTCCTATGGGTTTCCTATAGGTTTCCTATAGGTTCCTATAGGTTCCTATAAGGGCCTAAAAAAACTCCGAGCTCCCTCCCCTGTGCCTCTTTCCATACATCCCCCTACACACATCTGTGGCCCATCCCAGTTCTCTCAGTCCTCGGCTGGTTGCGGTCAGCCTAAAGAGATCCGAGGGCCCCAAAAAGGAAACCGCATCCGTCGGCAAGTATCAAAACGAGGTTGGGCGAGCCAGTACTAGGGGCCGTTGGGCGAACTCGTACTAAGGGGCCGTTGGGCGAGCCAGTACTAAGGGTCGTTGGGCGAAACCGTACTAAGTGCCGTTGGGCAAAAACCGTACTATCCTACGTGCCCGCTCGGCACTGTGCCCGCTCGGCACTCCTAAGTGCCCGCTCGGCACTCCTAAGTGCCTGCTCGGCACTCCTAAGTGCCTGCTCGGCACTGTGCCCGCTCGGCACTCCTAAGTGCCCGCTCGGCACCGCCTACTCCTAATCGAGAGTGCCCGCTCGGCACGTTTACCTAAAGTGCCCGCTCGGCACTGTGCCTGCTCGGCACTCCCTCCCGCCCACCCCCCCTCTCCCCAGGTCCCGACCGCTGTTTTCACAGCAGAACGGCTCGACGTCGCCCCGCTCACACCTGTCCATCCTGCGCCGGTGGCATGACAAGATGCTGACAAAAAAAACTCACAAAGCAGGAGCCTCACGCAGGCCCAGTTCATGAGGACTTCCCCTGGGGCAAACTGTGGATTACGCGCCAAAACATGACATGAGCAGCCTTGACCGGGGGCTCGTCCTTCGGCTTTGGAGCCGGCTCCACCTGTCAATCAAAGTGAGCAATTGCGGAGTCCTACAACAAACCGATAGGGCCTTGGGGCGCTTGCTGGCCGGGACCAAAGCCTGTCAGGAAACAAGATCAACATACTCAAGGCCCAGCATCTCTCCCAACCTCGAGATTCGCGACCTGGGCCCTGAGCTGTATGTTTTCCAGATGCAACGGCCCGTGATCAGCCTGCCCAGGTCACGCATAAAAAAAACAACCAGCACCTGCGCGCTCCTGGTACGAAGCCGTCCACCTCCGCTCCGCGGCCAGCTCCGTGCAAAACCTGGTGTTCTCCTGAACCTGGCAAAAAAGGAAGTGCATACAAAAAAAAGAAGCCCCCCCTGACCTTCTCGTAGAATCGCTTCTCAAGGGCATCCTGCCGCAGAGCAAGAACAAGCCGGCCACAGCTCCTTCTCCGACTTCACCTCCTTCAGCTCCTCCTCCAGCTTCTTGATCAGAACGTCCTGCGGTCAAGTGTAAGCAAACCTCATCAACCCGCTCCGCAAAAACCTCGCCTTCACCGCCAGCTCCTTGCGCACGTCGTCCTGCAGCCAGGAGCGTGCACGCTAACGACAACACCGAGTCTCTCCTTCCAGGAGTTGAAGTTCTTCTCCCTCCTGACCTTCGACGGTGGCCTTCGAGCGGCGAGATGATGCAAACGCTTGAAAAAAAAGCAGGCCTGTGAGGCACCCTGGATCTCCATGCGTCCTCGCAACAAAATGCATGTGCCCCACAAACTCAACGAGCAGTCTCCTGAGGGACCGCCCACCCGGCAGAGCTGCCGGCGCCGTCCCACTCCACCTGACGTGGAAAAAAAGGGAAAAAAACGAGGACAAATCGGGCCTGATGCGGCCCCCAGCACTCCTCCTGACGTGGAAAAAAAGGGAAAAAAACAAGGGCAAACCGGGCCTGGCGCGGCCCCCAGCACTCCTCCTGACGTGGAAAAAAAAGGGAAAAAAACAAGGGCAAACCGGGCCTGGTGCGGCTGACGCCACTCCTCCTGACGTGGAAAAAAAGGGGAAAAAACAAGGGCAAACCGGGCCTGATGCGCCTCACGCCACTCCTCCTGACGTGGAAAAAACAAGGAAAAAAAACGAGGGCAAACCGGGCCTGATGCGGCTGACGCCACTCCTCCTGACGTGGGAAAAAAAGGGGAAAAAAGGAAAAAAAACGAGGGCAAATCGAGCCTGGTGCGGCTCCCATTGCCCCCAGCACTCCTCCTGACAGCAACACACCAAAAAGCCGGCACAAAAAACTTCGAATGTCCTCCGTCACTCCACTCATGGCCGGGCGCTGATGTTGCTGCTGCTGTTGCTGCTGTTTCCGAGCTGAGCCTTGCTGTTTCCGAGCTGAGCCTTGCTGTTTCCGAGCTGAGCCTTGCTGTTGCTGGTGTCCCTTAAGCCGCCGCGCTGTGCGGAACATCACTCAACCGTTCGCACGGTCCTCCACTTTAACCTTCAAAGTTCTCGTACCACACGACTCCGAGGTCTCCAGTCAAAATCAAGCAAAAACAAACCACATCCGTGCAAAACCGCAGCCGTGAGAATCTCCGGCGTTCCCGCACCCCAGCATCCCCCATCCCCAGCAGAGGCGTCCCCAGCATCCCCAGCAGAGGCGTCCCGCGCGGGACATAAAAAAGCACACCAAAATCATGCAAAACCATGCAACACCATGCAAAATCAAGCAAAATCGTGTCATGCCAAAACCATGCGAAAAAACGTGCAAAACGAGCTATTACTCCAGGCCGTACATACATGTACACCCTGGAGTAATAGCATTTTTTCAGCGCAAAACCGTGTAAAAAGCTATTCTCCCCGGCCATACCTGCACGTATGCCCGGGGAGAATACGCGCGGCCCAGCAAAAAAAACTGGCCCCGTAAAAAAAGAATGGCAAGTTGGGCGAGACAACGACAGCAGATCACGGAGGCCGCGGACGGCGGCGCCCGGGCTCGCACGGGGGCGGATGGTGCCGTCGTGCTGAACCTTCGGCGCGGCCCGGGGGCCTACGCGCTGCTCTCGCGCGCGGACGGGCAGCTGACCCGGGCGGGCCAGCACTACTACTCCCACCTGGGCCTGCGGCCTCCCAGCAAGGACTTCGACTACAACCAGCCCCTCATCCGCGAGGGGCCCAACGACTCCATCCTCCTCCGCAACGGGCAGAAGAAGCTCGTGCGCTCCCTGCAGGGCGGAGAGCACCGGCTGACCAAGCTGGGCAAGGGCTTCTTCCGCGACAAGTACTACGAGCACCTGGTCCACGTGCCGGTGATCATCCGGGGCAGGCGGCGCAGCGGGCGGAACTACGAGCGCAGGGACTGGCTGCCGGTGAACGAGCTGGGCGGGGCCACGAGGCACCCGGCCCACCTCACGGAGGAGCAGGTGGCGCAGCGGGTCAGCCCCTCGGGGTCGAGGAAGTAGGTCTCGTCCGAGAGCTGCAGGATGGGGCCGCCCGGGTCCAGCGAGGCCTCCACTTGTTGCCTGCTGATGGCCACCTTGGGGCTCTCGCCGGCGGCCACGAGCTGGCGCCGCGCCTCCCGCAGGTCCTCGCACCAGAACAGCCCCGGCTGCACGTCCGCGGCGTCAAAGCGCCTCCACTCTTGGATGGGCGGCAGGGTCTGCCTCGCCTCGCCCCGGTAGAGCACGCGCGCCGCCTGCCTCTCCAGCACCCTCTTCACGGCCCTGTACATGTAGCAGTGCCCGTCAAAGGCCAAGAAGCACGCGGTGCTCCTTCAGCGCCGGGTCGTAGCTGTCCACCAGGTCGCCCTGCGAGCTCAGCACGCGCATGGGGGCGTTGCGCCACACGCAGAACTCTCGCACCTCCTCTGCGGAGATGCCGAGGCGCCTCCAGTCGTGGCGCAGCATGGCGTCGAAGTCGGCGCACACCTCATCCACGCTCAGCTGCAGCAGCTCGGCCAGCTGCCGGGGCACGCAGAGCGGCTTGTCCTCGAAGGCGCTCTGCAGCACGTCCTCCTCGCAGGGCAGCTGGAAGCTCACGCTCCTCAGGCCCCTCTTGCGCTGGCGCAGGAGCGTCTCCACCTCGGTCCTGGAGTTCCTGTAGTGCGTGCTCTGGGTGCTGACCACCCAGTGCCCTGCTGCGCACGCTGTACACCACCTCTGTGCTGCGCGCCCACAGGCCTATCATCGCGTTCACGCTGAGCTTGGCCATGTGCTCCTCGTTTTCGGGCCACGCGGCGTCCATGCGCTCCAGCGCGCGCCGCAGCGTCGCCGCGTCCACGTGGCTCCGCGCGGAGATGCCCAACACGATGTGGTCCCAGCAGCCCTCCACAAAGCCCAGGTCCGGCAGCACGCCGTCCACGGGCTCAACGCCGTCCGCCGGGCACAGGATGAGCAGGGGGAAGGGGGCGTTGGCCAGCCCGTTGCGCCTGCAGCGCACCACGTCCACGCCGACGTACGTGCTGTCCTTTGCGCACGTCTGCGCCTCAAAGACGAGGGGAGGCAGCTTGGGGCTCCGGACGTACTCCATGACGCCGGGGGCCACGCGGCTCTCCAAACTCGTGGGCTGCGCGCTCTCTCTCAACGTCTTCTCGCTGTGGCATCGCCGCACAGCGCCTGCAAAATCTGCACGCTGCCCGCAAGGCCTGCCTCACCGGCACCACGTGGTGCACTTGCCGTCCTGCGCGGCCAGGGTCTTCTGCCTCTCCGCCGCGCCGGGCACCTCCCGTTTCGCCTTGAGCAGCTTCAAAAAATCTCGTGCGCCAAGCCGGCCAGGCGCTGGCCCCGGTACTCCTGGTTGAGCGCCTCGCACCACCTCCGCAGCACCTCGTGCTCCTCCGGCAGCTCTCGGATCCTGGTGCCCCGCCTCAGCCTCAGCAGCAGCGAGCTGGACGGCGCGGGCGCGGACTTCTCTCAGGCCTTCGCCTACGAGGGGGGCATGGTGTGGGACTTCGTCTACGCGCGAGGCTGCTGAGCAACGGCACCTACCCCATCCACGACGCGGTCCTGGGCTTCGAGCACTGCATGGTGGCCAAGGCCCGGCGCTCCTGGACGCGCCGCCGCGGTACCTCACCAGGTGAAGACGGACTGCCTGCTGACGCAGCGGCTGCCAAGCGCTTCGCGGAGCGGCTGCGGCGCTGGAGGCGCTGCGCCACCCGGACGGCACGCCGGTCTACCGCGTGGAAGAGACGAAGCCCTGCTGGGCAGCAGGGCGCCGCGCATGGAGGCGGAGCGGCCCAAACAGCGGAGGTGGAACGGGGTGGACGACCCCGTGGGCCACTGCCTGGCGGGCAACTCCCTGCTGCTCACGGGCCTGCCGGGCACCGGGAAGACGCACCTGGCCCGCACCATTGTGGCGAGGCTGCGAGAGCAGGGCGAGGCGGTGCACCTCGTCTCAAAGACGCACTGCTCCGCGCAGAACCTGGGTCTGGGGGCGCAGACGGCCGACCACTGGGTGCGCAGGTACGTGCGTGGGGGCAGCGCGCAAAAGCTGGACTGGCTGGTGGTGGAGGAGATCACGCAGCGGGACATGGCGCTCTGGGCGGACCTGGCCTGCGTGGGGCTGAACGACGTGAAGTTCCTGCTGCTGGGAGACTTCCGGCAGCTGCCGGCCGTGCTGGACTCCTGGGCCGGGCGGCCCATCAGCGCGCCGTTGGAGCACAGCCAGCTCATCCGGCACAGGCACGAGCTCACGGAGAACATGCGCTCCGACCCCGGCATCTTCGACTTCGTGAAGTGGCTGCGGGTCGGCGAGGAGGCGTGCCCCACGCTGGAGCAGGCCAAGGCGAGGCTGAAGGAGCTCTACCCCTCCAAGCCCGGTGGCCGGACACCACGCTGGTCATCAGCCACAGCAAGCGCATGGCCGTGAACGCAGCGGCGAACCGGGCCCTGGCGCCGGAGGGCTCCAAGCTCTTGGAGCTGGAGACGCAGGTCATCCACATAGATTTGGGTTGTTGCCAAACAACCAATGAATATTGCCAAACTGCAACACCCCAAAACAGCCCGCAGAGCATGAGGGTTTGGCCGGGGCTGCGCCTCATCGGGGCCGGCGGAAAAATTTCCAAGGGCGTCTTTGTGGCCGTGGCGGAAGTGGAGCCGGACGGAGTGAGGCTGGACAACGGCATGCGGCTGAAGACCCAGGAGCTGCTGCGGGCCACCCGGCCGAGCCACGCAGTTACCTACGCCAGCTGCCAGGGGCTCACCCTCCACAACCGCGTCCGCCTGGACCTGGAGTCCTGCCACCTCACGCTGCGCCACCAGTACGTGGGCGCCTCGCGGGCCACGAGCTCCGAGCTGCTGGAGGCGGCCTAGAACGGGCAGCACGGCGCCTCCAGGGGCTCCAGCATGAGGTGGCGCACCTCGAAGAGCACGCCCCACTGCCTGCCCATCAGCCACACGTGCCGGGCCTCCACAAGCGCACGGCCCCTGCGGCGCGCGAACTCGCGGGGCGCGGCACGCGGTTGCTGGCGGGGTCCCAGAAGAGGCAGCGCTCCAAGTCCATCTTGCACTTCACGTGCTTGCCCTCGCTCACCTTGACGGCGCGCTGCAGCTGGCTCTCAAGCTCCGTGCGGGCGGCCCCCGGAAAGGGCTTCTGGAAGACGATCATGTTGTCGATGACGCCCTGCTCCACCTCCTCCGTCCACAGCTCCAGGTTGGTGTTGCTCGCAAGCACACTTCCACCCTCTTGGCCCCGTCGTCCTGGAAGGCATTGGTCAGCCCGAGTGCAAGCTTCATTGCGAAGTTCGCTCCTTTTTTTATCCGTAGCAAAAAAGTCCGGTCCGAGAACGCGCGAGTTTTCTTGGTCGTCGCAGTGGTGGCGGCGGGCTGGAAGGTCGTCTCCCTGGACATCGTGTCGAAATTTGAGCGAGCTGGGATTACACGACGTTCCCGCCGGGGCACTTCGACATGGTCTGGGCCAGCCCGGTCTGCACGGAATACAGCCGCGCGCTGACGACGCGCCCGCGGCGGCTCCTGGAGGGCGACGCGCTGGTGCTCAGCGCCCTTGAGATCATTGCGCACTTTGACACGCTCATGTGGATTGTGGAACGTGGGGAGTGGTGGAAGTGTCGTAGGAAGAGATAGCTAGAACCCGGCCACCGGGCTGCTGAAGAACCGGCAGTATTAAGAAAGACTGCTATACACCCCTAATTATTTGGCATTTTTGGTTGCAAAACAGCCAAATTCTTCAACCTGCTGAACGTTTTTCCGATGTCACCGGTCAATGTCACCACTCCGTTTTTGGTGCACAAAGTGCTGAAAACGGCGAAGTCCGAAAAGTGCGTTTTTTCGTGTCCGGCGTCAAAAGTGCTGCCCGGGGCTCCAAATTCGCTCGTTTTCCTCCGACAAAAACCTGCTCCATGTTTCAAGTGCTCCGAATAAAACACAAAAAATCCTAGTCTGCCCCGAAAAAACAAAAAAAAAAAAAAAAAAAAAAAAAAAAACAAAAAAAAAAAGAAAAAAAAAAAAATACAAATAATAAAAAAAAAAAAAAAAAAAAATAAAAAGAAAAAAAAAAAAAATAAAAACCAAATAAAAAAACAAAAAAAAAAAAAAAACAAAATAAAAACAAAAAAAAAAAAAATAAAAAAAAAAAGAAAAAACCAAAAAAAAAAAACCAAAACAAAAAAAAAAAAAAAAAAAAAAAAAAAAAAAAATACACGAAAAACATCCTGCGAATTCCAGCCCGCCGAGCTTGTCACCACCGAAGTCACCGGTCTCTAACACGTCAGCCCGCCGAGGCACAGCCCAGAGCCAGCCAGCGTCTGACGCGGCAGCCCGCCGAGGTGCTTCCGAGTAACACGTCAGCCCGCCGAGGCTTTTCCACGTAACGCGTCAGCCCGCCGAGCTTGTCACCGCCGATGTCACCGGTCTCTAACACGTCAGCCCGCCGAGGCCCCGGGAGGAATCGAGCCTCCGAAACGTCGCTGCGGAGAGCAGCGCAACGCTTAAACCATCTCACTATGGGCTCTCGCTACCTGTCCAAAACGGCGCTTTTTGGCCCAAAAACACGGTCATCAGCGATGTCACCGCTTCGTCACCGTCGTTTTTGGTGCAAAAAAGCGCTCAAAACGGTCGAGTCTGAAGAGTCCGTTTTTCGTGTCGGACTGTAAGTGGGATGCCCGAGCCTCCAAATTCGCAGGTTTTCGGTGGAAAGACCACTTTGCTCAGTTTTCCGCTTTCGGGCCGGAAAAGCGGCGAATTCCATGTCCCGCTTGTCACCGCTTCGTCACCGCTGTCCGTCAGCCCGCCGAGCTTGTCACCACTGAAGTCACCGGTCTCTAACACGTCAGCCCGCCGAGGACCGGGGAGGAATCGAACCTTCCAAACATCACTGCGGAGGCGAATGCAACGCCTAAGCCATCTCACCATGGGCTCTCGTTACCAGCCTCAAACGGCGCTTTTTCGCCCAAAAACGGTCTCTCACCCCGATGTCACCGCTTCGTCACCGCTCTCTTTGGGGCCAAAAGTGCGCAAAAGGCTTGGAAAAGCGAAGTCGGAAATCCGACCTCGCTCCAGGCCTGGTGCGGGCCTGGTGCGGGCCTGGTTGCGGTGCGGGCCTGGTTGCGGTGCGGGCCTGGTGAGCTGCTTTTTCCATGAACTTTAAGCTAACGACTCACTAGTGCAATTTGAAGTGAGCGCTGTGAGGCGTATAGGGTGTGGTTCATGTGGAATGATTCAAAGCAAGGAGCAAAGGTGCTGCGACGGTTGCAGAATTAAGCCTTCTCCTTAGTGGACGGTACACTAGTGCAAATTGAAGTGAGCGCTGAGACTCCTGCATGCTGTGGCTTAAGCGGATTGATTCAAAGCAAGGAGCAAAGGTGCTGCCGAGGTCCCAGCATCAAGCGGCTGTCCTTCAAATCGCTTCGGAACCAAATGAGCTCGGAATCGGTTTCTGCACAAATTGCCGCTTTGGCAATTAGCCCTAGCTTTGTGAACTGCCAACTTGATGGGGTTGTCAACTTGGTGAGCTTGCCAACTTGGCGGGCTTGCCAACTTGGTGGCCTTGCCAACTTGGTGCGGTTGCCAACTTGGCGGGCTTGCCAACTTGATGGGGTTGCCGACTTGGTGGGCTTGCCAACTTGGCGGGCTTGCCAACTTGATAAAATTACAACTTGATGGGGTTGCCAACTTGGTGCGGTTGCCAACTTGGTGGGCTTCCAACTTGGTGCGGTCCTGCCAACTTGGTGGGCTTGCCAACTTGGTGCGGTTGCCAACTTGGTGGGCTTGCCAACTTGGTGCGGTTGCCAACTTGGTGGGCTTGTCAGCTCGGCAGCCTGGTCTCGGCAACTTGGTGGGCGGGGTGCCACAGAGCAACGCAGCAGCCAGCGCAACTTGTCATCGCTTGCGCCACATGTCATCGTCTTGTTCCTGCAACTATGACCACCGGACACACTCCCCTGGCACACTCCCCGGGCACACTCCCCGGGCACACTCCCGGCGGTGTACCGGGCACACTCTCAAACACTCCCCAAGCACACAACACTCTTCCGTCACTCTTGCACTGGCACACTCCCCTGGCACACTCCCCCGCGCACACTCTCCAAGGGCACACTCCCCAGGCGCACTCTCCCGGGCACACTCCCCAGGCACACGTGGAGCCTCGCCACTGCCCCGCAGCCGGGCCTCCCCTTGACTACATTCCCACAGCCGGGCCACTGCCGGGCTGCCTTCCAAAGCCGGGCCACTGTCGGACCACTGCCTTTCAGCTGGGCCATCGCCTACCTCCCCGCTTGCCGAGGCAACCACGCCTGTCCAGCCTTCCCATTGCCGGGCCACAGCCTCCCCACAGCCTTCCAGCAGGGCCACAGTTTTGAGCAGCCTCCCGCCGCAACACTGCCGGGCCACGACCACGTTGGACGCTTCCCCGCTGCCTCCCCACTCCTGCCCGTCATAGCCACTGAATTGCAGATGCTTCTATTTCACCCACCGCCCGTTCAACGCCCCGCCGCTCGGCGCGCGAGTACCGCAGCTGCGGGACCTGGCGGTGCACCGCCGCCGTCAGCCGGCTCACGTCGTCCAGGCGCCGCTGCCCCTCCTGGGCCAGCCTACGGTTGGCCAGCCACTTGTTGAATGCCCGGGCCTGATCCAGATCCCGGTAGCGCTTCAGCAGCAGCGGCTGCAGGTCGTAGCTGGGGTACGTTTCGTGGAACCATCGCAGCATCTCCGGCTCGTTGCGGGGCTCGATCGACATCATCCTGCTTTTCATAGCACGCACTCTTGCGCCAAGCCGAGCAGCGTGCGCGCCGGGTGATTCGCCGCACTTCGCCGCCGCCCTGCGTGCCCGCTGGGGTTTCGGAGGCTTGGGAGTAAGGAGGTTGGGGGTTAGGAGGGCTTGCGGGGTTTGAGTGGTTCAGAGCAAGCAGTCCGTTTCGGGCGGGCGGAGTTGCTCCGAGAGGGTGGCTGGCTTCGGGGTCAGCGATGGGCCCTTCTCTGCCTCTGCCTCTGTCTCTGTCTCCGTCTCTGCCTCTGCCTCTGCCTCTGCCTCTGTCTCCGTCTCCGTCTCTGCCTCTGCCTCTGTCTCTGTCTCCGTCTCTGCCTCTGCCTCTGCCTCTGTCTCCGTCTCTGCCTCTGCCTCTGCCTCTGTCTCCGTCTCTGCCTCTGCCTCTGCCTCTGTCTCCGTCTCTGCCTCTGCCTCTGCCTCTGTCTCTGCTGCCTCTGCCTCTGTCTCTTTCTCCGTTTGCCTCTGCCTCTGCCTCTGTCTCCGTCTCTGCCTCTGCCTCTGCCTCTGTCTCCGTCTCTGCCTCTACCTCTGCCTCTGTCTCTGTCTCCGTCTCTGCCTCTGCCTCTGCCTCTGTCTCCGTCTCCGTCTGCCTCTACCTCTGCCTCTGTCTCTTTCTCCGCTGTCTCCGTTTGCCTCTGCCTCTGCCTCTGTCTCCGTCTCTGCCTCTGCCTCTGCCTCTGTCTCCGTCTCCGTCTGCCTCTACCTCTGCCTCTGTCTCTTTCTCCGTTTGCCTCTGCCTCTGTCTCCGTCTGCCTCTGCCTCTGTCTCCGTCTCTGCCTCTGCCTCTGCCTCTGTCTCTGCTGCCTCTGCCTCTGTCTCTTTCTCCGTTTGCCTCTGCCTCTGCCTCTGTCTCCGTCTCTGCCTCTGCCTCTGCCTCTGTCTCCGTCTCTGCCTCTACCTCTGCCTCTGTCTCTTTCTCCGTTTGCCTCTGCCTCTGTCTCCGTCTGCCTCTGCCTCTGTCTCCGTCTCTGCCTCTGCCTCTGCCTCTGTCTCTGCTGCCTCTGCCTCTGTCTCTTTCTCCGTTTGCCTCTGCCTCTGCCTCTGTCTCCGTCTCTGCCTCTGCCTCTGCCTCTGTCTCCGTCTCTGCCTCTACCTCTGCCTCTGTCTCTGTCTCCGTCTCTGCCTCTGCCTCTGCCTCTGTCTCCGTCTCCGTCTGCCTCTACCTCTGCCTCTGTCTCTTTCTCCGCTGTCTCCGTTTGCCTCTGCCTCTGTCTCCGTCTCTGCCTCTGCCTCTGCCTCTGTTCAGTTACTGTGGTTGCGGCGGGTCTTTGCGGGCTGGCTGGGTTATTGCTGACGCGCAGGCTTCAAAAGGCAAGAAGCGTGTGTGGGGGTTCGGGGCAAGAAGCGTGGGGCTGGAGAGGGGACAATAGGCTTCAAAGGTTTTGAAATTACGTCGATGGTTTTTAAAGGTTTTTTAACGGTTTTAAATGGTTTAACAGGGTTTAATGCCGTTCCAAGCGGTTTTAAACGGTTTCGAAAGGTTTTTAATGCTGTTTTTAAACGGTTTTTCAGGGCTGTAAAAATGGTTTTAAGCGGCTCTTAATGTTTTAAAAGGTTTTAATGCGCTTCTAGGTTTTTTTTTAATAGACTTAAAGGGTTTAATATCGTTTTTAAGCGGTTTAATGGTTTTTTTTTATCAAGTTGCTGAGCGGCTTTAAAGGCGTTAAACAATTTACATGGGTTTTATTCCTTTTCAAGACGCGGTGGGGTGTGGGGCGGCACGCAGGGCGGCGGCGAAGTGCGGCGAATCACCCGGCGCGCACGCTGCTCGGCTTGGCGCAAGAGTGCGTGCTATGAAAAGCAGGATGATGTCGATCGAGGCCCGCGACGAGCCGGAGATGCTGCGATGGTTCCACGAAACGTACCCCAGCTACGACCTGCAGCCGCTGCTGCTGAAGCGCTACCGGGATCTGGATCAGGCCCGGGCATTCAACAAGTGGCTGGCCAACCGTAGGCTGGCCCAGGAGGGGCAGCGGCACCTGGACGACGTGAGCCGGCTGACGGCGGCGGTGCACCGCCAGGTCCCGCAGCTGCGGTACTCGCGCGCCGAGCGGCGGGGCGTTGAACGGGCGGTGGGTGAAATAGAAGCATCTGCAATTCAGTGGCTATGACGGGCAGGAGTGGGGAGGCAGCGGGGAAGCGTCCAACGTGGTCGTGGCCCGGCAGTGTTGCGGCGGGAGGCTGCTCAAAACTGTGGCCCTGCTGGAAGGCTGTGGGGAGGCTGTGGCCCGGCAATGGGAAGGCTGGACAGGCGTGAGGCAGGTCCGGCGGTGGTGTGGACATTGCCTCGGCAAGCGGGGAGGTAGGCGATGGCCCAGCTGAAAGGCAGTGGTCCGACAGTGGCCCGGCTTTGGAAGGCAGCCCGGCAGTGGCCCGGCTGTGGGAATGTAGTCAAGGGGAGGCCCGGCTGCGGGGCAGTGGCGAGGCTCCACGTGTGCCTGGGGAGTGTGCCCGGGAGAGTGCGCCTGGGAGAGTGTGCGCGGGGGAGTGTGCCAGGGGAGTGTGCCAGTGCAAGAGTGACGGAAGAGTGTTGTGTGCTTGGGGAGTGTTTGAGAGTGTGCCCGGTACACCGCCGGGTGTGTGCCCGGGGAGTGTGCCCGGGGAGTGTGCCAGGGGAGTGTGTCCGGTGGTCATAGTTGCAGGAACAAGACGATGACATGTGGCGCAAGCGATGACAAGTTGCGCTGGCTGCTGCGTTGCTCTGTGGCACCCCGCCCACCAAGTTGCCGAGACCAGGCTGCCGAGCTGACAAGCCCACCAAGTTGGCAACCGCACCAAGTTGGCAAGCCCACCAAGTTGGCAACCGCACCAAGTTGGCAAGCCCACCAAGTTGGCAGGACCGCACCAAGTTGGAAGCCCACCAAGTTGGCAACCGCACCAAGTTGGCAACCCCATCAAGTTGTAATTTTATCAAGTTGGCAAGCCCGCCAAGTTGGCAAGCCCACCAAGTCGGCAACCCCATCAAGTTGGCAAGCCCGCCAAGTTGGCAACCGCACCAAGTTGGCAAGGCCACCAAGTTGGCAAGCCCGCCAAGTTGGCAAGCTCACCAAGTTGACAACCCCATCAAGTTGGCAGTTCACAAAGCTAGGGCTAATTGCCAAAGCGGCAATTTGTGCAGAAACCGATTCCGAGCTCATTTGGTTCCGAAGCGATTTGAAGGACAGCCGCTTGATGCTGGGACCTCGGCAGCACCTTTGCTCCTTGCTTTGAATCAATCCGCTTAAGCCACAGCATGCAGGAGTCTCAGCGCTCACTTCAATTTGCACTAGTGTACCGTCCACTAAGGAGAAGGCTTAATTCTGCAACCGTCGCAGCACCTTTGCTCCTTGCTTTGAATCATTCCACATGAACCACACCCTATACGCCTCACAGCGCTCACTTCAAATTGCACTAGTGAGTCGTTAGCTTAAAGTTCATGGAAAAAGCAGCTCACCAGGCCCGCACCGCAACCAGGCCCGCACCGCAACCAGGCCCGCGCCAGGCCCGCACCAGGCCTGGAGCGAGGTCGGATTTCCGACTTCGCTTTTCCAAGCCTTTTGCGCACTTTTGGCCCCAAAGAGAGCGGTGACGAAGCGGTGACATCGGGGTGAGAGACCGTTTTTGGGCGAAAAAGCGCCGTTTGAGGCTGGTAACGAGAGCCCATGGTGAGATGGCTTAGGCGTTGCATTCGCCTCCGCAGTGATGTTT
>CAUJNA010002011.1:0-2500 GCA_963377175.1 Effrenium voratum
AGTGTGCTCAAACCATTGACTTTCGGTTTTGCTTAGTGTTCCGCCCATGAGCAAACCCTCGCTGGTAACCCTCTCAGCCCTCGCAGAACCTGGCGGAAATTTGGTGGAACCCTGGTGGAACGTTGGTGGAACTCAGGTGGAGCCCTGACGCAACCCTCGTGTGGAAACCTGGTGGAATCCCCCTTGCAGAACCTCGTGGAACCCTGGTGGAAACCACCCCGCAGCCCTTGCAGAACCTCTGGTTGGTGGAATCCTCGTGGAACCTTACTTCAGGACTGCCCACGGTGGAACCCTGGTGGAACCCTGCCCCGGGGCACCCCCGCAGCCCTTGCAGAACTTCGTGGAACCCTGGTGGAACCCTGGTAGAACTCTGGTGGAACCCCTGGTGCAACCCTGGTGGAACCCACCCCGGGCCACCGCCGCAGCCCTTGCAGAACTTCGTGGAACCCTGGTGGAACCTTGGTGGAACCCTGGTGGAACCCTGGTGGAACCCTGGTGGAACCCGCCCCGGACCACCCCGCAGCCCTTGCAGAACCTCGTGGAACCTTGGTGGAACCCTGGTAGAACCCTGGTGGAACCTTACCTCAGGGCCGCCCCGGACCACCCCGGAGCCTATCTGGGCTGAAACCCCTTAGCTTTCAGCTGTTGGGGAAAAAATGTTTGTCCGAGCGCAGACTTTTCAGCGAACGGAAGAGCTCAGGGCGGCTACTCTCCTCAGGGGTCAACCTGGAGATCTTTGGCGCTTTTCGTGCCATAGGTTGGCTTTGAGCAAGTCTCTCAAATAGGGTATGAGCTGGCTACGAGTCAAAGTCCTTGCCCGGGGTCGCCAACACTTCGGGTTTCCTTGTGGCTTCCCTTTGAATCACTCACCCAAACAGAGCTCATCCTTAAGAGACTCACATCCCCTTTGCTTCCTTTGGCCGAGTCGCACGCTTTCGATCATTCGAGCAACATGAGCAAGGCAGGAAGCAAAAAAGAAACATAATGTTGACCCCGGATTAATAAACCCCTGTTTATTCATATGGGGGGTGTTCCCCTCCAAAAGTGATAAATCCCCACTAACACCAGGGACACCCCCTTATTAATAAACAGGGGTTTATTAATCCGGGGTCAACATTAAGCAACGGCTGCCCAGGGCCTGCCTGAGCCAAAAATCCCTGCCGCAACGGCCGCAACGGACGACCATTCGGATCCCGAACAACAGTCGCCGGCTCGGCTTGCGGACGTAGAACATGTCATCATAGTCGTGCTCCATGAAGACGCCCATGTTCTTGGCAGCCAGAGATACAAAAACGACTTGAGATTGAATTGGTTTACATGTATATGTGGATAGAATGTATGCATGTATGATGCAGGCATGTATGCATGCATGTATGCATGCATGCATTTATGTATGTGTATGTATACAAATGTATGATTTACATATATCTATATACGATTGTGCATGCCAAAAATGTCTCTATGATTGCAGCAACAAATGCACTACACGATCCCTTGCTTGCGAAGAATTGCGGTGGTTCCCTATGCCGTCGTGCCGCCATGTCTCTACATGTGCGAGGATTTCAACAAGGCGTTGCCGTTTTTCAAGCGCCTAATGCAAGCGCCCAAATATTTATAATGGGGTTGAGTACTTAAAGTCCATTCGTCATCATCATGGTCGTAAGCCATCAGTATTTAGCCCCTGAAAATGTGCGCGTCCCCAAAAGACCCGATTTGGACGGCAACCAATCCTCGGGAAATGTTCGCGTTCGAAGAGTACCGGAAGGAGCTTCGTCGTAGGGCAAATAGAACCCAGATTTGAAACATACCATGTATCATGTGCTTCCAGTGACTTGGACATTGCTAAGCCACAGGCAAGACTATGGTACAAATAGGAAATCCGGAGAAACCAAAGGAAGAACATCGCTGGATCTTTTATGAGCGGACATACGCAACTCAGGACATGTGGAAGGGTATCTTCTTTGGGTACCCGTTTTGTGGTTGCTATAGGAAACCAAAAGGACCATGAGATATTTTGGAGGCTCCGATTCCAGTTTGGAGGCCCAAAAAGGGTTCCCTCAAAACAGACACGGCCACATCCTGCGATGAGAACTGACAGGTTGGAGCTTTCCCCGTCCCCTGCCCAAGCTAACAGTAGACTACCAGCGATGGTCCCCGAAGGGAAAGTATTTGGGGCGGTCGGAAATCAAACTAGAACCTTTTGGAACGATTGAAGGGAAACCGAAAGACGGCAAACAGCATGGGGCTTAATCTTGCTGGTTCTCAGCAGGCAATGAGGGAATGACCCCTATGGCTTCCTTTCAGAGAATGTCTAGGTTCATTCCCACAACCCTGGGTCATTTCTACTGAGCACCAGCAAGTACTTTCCAGAAACAAACCTCGAGGCTGGCACGCGCTTGTTGGAGACCATGCTGGCGGTCAGAGGCATCGCGTCCACGAAGTGCTGCGCCCTAGGCCAAAAAGACATACTGTGGATGGGCGAAATCCATGTTGCCCCACC
>CAUJNA010002011.1:7500-47572 GCA_963377175.1 Effrenium voratum
GGCACAGCTTCTCAAAGCGAGGCAGCAAGGAGTAGCAAAACGGAAAGCTAAACCAAAATGTCCGTATGGCCTTCCGAAATTAGCTTCAAAACAGGTGCGGCATCTCAAAAAGAATGTGGAATACTCTGTAGAGCTGTGCGTTTTGCATGCTGGGGCCTTGCTTTGGTAAGCACTCTACGCAAAACACTCTCCATGCTGTTGTGACACACCGGAGCATGCTCAAACTTCTGTGGAGTAAACAGATCCTTCTGTTCTCAAGACTGCCTCCTTTCGGGACCAGCTTGGCGTTCCAACAGACATCCGTCGCCAGCTACTTTTACAACCAGGTCTTCTGAGGCCAAGCCATGCCGCGCCCGTCACGACATTCCAGGCAGGCCACGCGAACTGGAACTGCACCCGCCCGTGCAGCTGCTGTCGAACCACCTCGCAGAGTCCCGGAAAAGCGGCGAAGGTGGGGTGGAAGAGCTCACTCTAAGCGCTAAGATCGCTGGCAACTGGAACAGCAATGCTAAGGGGGAGGGCTGGCAATGAAATGACAGAATGCTTCTCCTCGGAAGTGCCTCAGTTTTAGTTGTGTCGTTTTGTCCACGGCTGTGTGTGTGTGTGTGCGTCTGTCTATCTGTCTCAAATTGCCTCCTCTTCGATTCTGCATTAGAATCCCTCGAGCCCGTACTACCGCAGGAACCTCTTGGGCATTCATGTTGTAGACGCTTGGTAGAGCAACTGCTGACGCATTGTATCTCTTCCAACAGGTCTCTCCCAGCGGCAGCCTTGGCCTTTCAACCGGGGCCCAAGTCGCGTTTCCAGTAAACAAGATTGAACTATTTGCATTCAGATCCGCTCCAAATCCCAAGGCGCGAAATTCCGCATCCAGTGCTCACTTTAGGGATCAAGCGACGGCTGTTCGAGGAGCCATGATCATGGAGGTCGCTTGGTGCGATCGTTAGCGGGAGGGAGCGTGTTACTGCGGAGACCAAATGTACCCAATGCTGCCTGTCCTAGCGCGGCCTAACTCAGTTGATCTTCACTTGCTGAGATAGTAGGAGGCATTTTGAAGAGGGATACTGCGGCTACGAGCTTCCGCTGCCTGCTGGGTTGCAATGGTGCCAGCGATTCATGACAAGGCCGCATGCAACGTGCCGGCAATCCTGAAACAAAAAACGCAAACCTCATGCTCGCGGAAAAGACATAATGCCCATTCGCAGCAAAGGGCACCCCGTCAATCACATATGGCTACAATACTCGAGTGTCGTAACCGGATTGAGACTGCGCATCTCTCATGTCCATCGCAGCATCTCAAGGCCTTCTCCATGAACGCCAAGTTCTTGTCCTTGTGCTTCACCCAGCCTGCTCTTCCCAAGTTGGGAAATATGTCGTGACTGGGTGGGACAGGCAAGGCTGGAGAGCCAAATATCGCTTCCTGCGGTTCACTTGACCTGTTCCCCCCCTGCTTTTGTGAGAAAATCGCGAAAAATTGGCGGTCGCGCTCCCCACATCAACTGTAAACAGTGAAGATCTTGTCAAGATCTTGTCAATTGCTCATCTGGTCTACTCTTCTAGACCTTGACGTACGAATGCTGATTTGTGAGGGGGGGCTATGGGGACGGGGGGCTCTCTTAATAATCACTTAATTAAGGCCTTATTAAAGGCTTATGCTTTGCTTGGCTTGTCCTGGGCTTATCCAGGGATAGCCCCCCGGAGTTTAGGAGTGTGTCCATGACTTCAACGGGCATTCGTGAGCACCGGTTCCAAAAGCGGAAAGGCAGTGCCAAAAAAATACATTACGCAACCATATCCACTCACTCCTATGGGTGTGTCTGCGTGAAGAAAACCCGCCAAAAGATGAAAGCCATTGAAAAAAAGTGGGCACCCTCAAAACAAGACACAATCATATCCTGATCCAATGAGCCGCCTTAGCTCGGCACGACCAAATCGCATTCTGCAAGCAAATCACATGCTTCAACGCCTTCCATGGGCCTTGAGTCAGTTTTATCCACATGGATCATGTTAATCCAGCATGACCTAATTAGTCCCTGCCAATTGCAGAACCTCCGCCACGTAGCAGGAAGCACGCTGCGCCTTTGAAAGAGGGTGTCATGAACTTGGCTCTGCGGGAATACGAAAATGGAAATCAGAACATGCCTTCACAAACGACTTCTGCTGCATGATCCGGAAATCATGTTTCAACCAGCTGCTCCGTTGACCAGGGCATGAGGTTCACAAGGCATCTTCCGCTCAGTTTGTGTTGCCTAACCTGCTGTATAGGGTACACATAGATCTATGGGCAGGGCCTGTGGCAGATAGGCAGTTTGGCAGGGACTGTGGATGGAGAAAATCCACCTGTTGGGATGGGTGAAGCTTCAAAACAGTATAAATGATGTTGACCCCAGATGTGTCACCCACAAAAGAGGTCCGGAATCCCACTCAAAGGGAACAGCCCCCAATCAAAATCAACCAGGCGGGTATTACGCCGGGGTTCCCATTACTGGTATAAACCGCCTACCAACTGGTCCATCACGCGGCATTGGTCCATCATCTGAATTCGGAAAGCCGAGATTGCAGAACTCGAATCCAAGGCCTTCGAAGCCATCCTTGAAGACGTCCCTGGGATGAACTTGCCCCGTTTCAAGGGACTTTGGGATGGATTGGGGAACTCTATATATATATATATAATAAATGTATATATATATAATAAATGTATATATGTTTAATACAAGTATTTATGTGTATATATATATATACATACAAATATGCATGTATACATACAATTATGTATGTATATATGTATGTATACATATTCTGCGTTGCAAGCCGATATTGGTGGTATAGCATCCACACCTGCAAAAATATTTCGGGAATTGCCCTTGAATCAGTGGTGCGTTCCAATATTTGGACCACCCCGGAACAGCACTGAGACAAAACCCTGAGACCCTGGGATCTGCCACGCACCTAAACACGCACAACTGGTGCTTGTTGGTTGAAAACCGGGCCATGGGGCGCTCGAGGGCGGATGTCGCCTACCGTGACTC
Source organism: Effrenium voratum (assembly GCA_963377175.1). Lineage (NCBI taxonomy): Eukaryota > Dinophyceae > Suessiales > Symbiodiniaceae > Effrenium > Effrenium voratum. The sequence goes on from CAUJNA010002011.1 coordinate 10,530, forward strand.
CAACATGACACGCCAGGTTGTTGACACGAGGGAGCCCCACATGCGGAAGGGCACTTCAACACATGCTGAAGCAAACTAGATTCCTGGACAGGAAGCAATCAGAAACGACCGTTCAGGAGCTTCAGTGCCGCCAAAAAGTGACAAGAAGCGGCCAAAAGTTTGAGTCGTGCACCTTCTGCCCCCGAGTGCCACCTGGGTTGTTGTTGGCGGTGAGCTTTCTGAATCTGCGTTAACTGGAGCATTGTAAAGATGTTTGCCATGTCCACCAAACATGAGCTCGATTTTGCCCTGGCACCGCAACCAATTCTAGGAAGAAGCTTAATCTACAGCATCCATTCAACTTGGCCACGATTCTCGAGTACATACTCGCTGATGGCAAAGATCAAGCCAGAACCACAAGGTCATCTTGAAAGGAAGGGAAAGTGCATCAAGGGATTTCCGGTGAGGTTCCATATTTGCCCTGCGGCCGGTGTTCAAATGACCGGAAAGAGACTACCAGCACTGCTGTTCGAAAGATCAAAGCGTGCTTCGTGGCCGTGATTTGGGGCGCAGTACACATGAGTTGTTGGCCAAAAAGCTTCGCGCGTTTGGTCCATGTCTCGGAAACTGACGCTCGTGGATGCCAAAGAATGGGCACCCAAGCTAACTCATCTTGGGGCTCTCCGAATCGAGCTCTCCAATCCCACCCCGCTGGCCTCGTCTCCTTGCGGTGGATCATGGGTTTCATACCCTTGGCAGCCGGCCTGGCTTGAGCAGAGCTTGCCGAGATCTGGAAAGAAATGCGACACACAAACCAGCTGCTGGAAGTTCTGCAGGAACTTAGCCAAATATCTAACAAAACAATGGCGTTGGGCTTACTGAGTGCAAATTGTGGTGTAGCACGTGTCAAAACATGTCACAGCTCTGCATCTTGTGTGCGTCGAAAGCTGCGAGGCACTGCAATAGTGCCCTAGAATGTGTACACGTTTGACTGGATGGTGAGCTTGTACTAGTCTAAGACGTAAGCCAAGTAACACAGGCAACTTGCTTGGTGGTGTCTGATATCATTGCTGCGCTCGCAAAACACCCATCTGCCACAAGTGTCAACACAAGTTGGAGGGGCTACCCACCTCCTCTCAAAGTAAATGCAGCAATCTATCAAAGATACGGAGACCTGGAGACCCTGGTGCCTTTTCCCCGAAACATGTCCACAGTTGAATTGGAATCCAGCAGTGTCTGGATTCCAGAAATCAACTCATACACGACGTCAGGGACTTCCTGACCCAGTGGGTGCCTTTGAGCGCGGCGAGTTCCTCAAGGTTTAGCCAACCCAAAAGAGCCCCAAACCCATTCACTTCTGGTTCAACCAGGTAACCAATGTGTTTATAATGGAGTTGTTGGGCCTTCCCACAACCCCCACGAAACCAGGTAGTAGGAACACCCACGAAATTTTGGCCAATGGGGGGTTTAGGCGCTGCTGACAACTTGAAGCTGTTCGAGACAGGCGTAGAGAAGCCCAACTCTATACTGGAACGAAGAGGATGACTGGAATTTGCATCGGTTGCCGCTGGGTGTCCTTACCTCCCCTTACCTCCCAAACGAGTTGGCCCCTCGCCAAACAAACAAGACCTCAAAATGCTATCCAAGCAATGCATCTCAATGTTGCATGCCATCTCATACTGGCCATATGTTGCCTGCAAACCATGGATCCAGTATCCAAAGCAACCCAACAAATGGGTGTCTTTTTGCGTGTACCTTGTTTGGTGGTTTTAAAGCGAAACCCAAAGAAGAAGATCACCGGTTTGAGGGGTCCAATCCTACAAACGACGGGCTCCGGTTTGTGGGCTCCGACGGACCGAATCCAAGCACGGCAGGGGCGCTTCGCCCAGCGCGTGGGCTTCCGGACCTGCATGATGACCTCGAATCGATTCGACCAAAACCCACGTGGAGTCCAGGGCACAAACGTCACGTGCAGGGGGTACCCTTGTTTTTTTTGGCGGGAAATGTGGAAACTATCATGGGCGTTATGTATCTCATGTATTTAAGAGCTTCAGTGGCATTTTGAAAGGGCACTTACCCAGGACTACATGGTTGGGACCTTGGATTGCGGGTCAAAATGCGGGTAGCCCCCGCAAGCCCCCCAGATGCCCCCCAGATTCTCGCTTAGTTTAACCAAACAAAAGGCAGGGGTACCAAAAAAAAAGGCTATCTTAGCTTTCACCAACACCCGTTGAGGGCTGGCGTCCATGTTTCGTGCTTGATCTGATTCCGATACTATACATGCATCAATTGGTTGCTTCATGTTAATGTTGACCCAGGATTAATACACCCGTCCCACTATTTGGGGAGTGTTCCCTCAAAAGGGATGAATCCCCACTAAAAAGGGGACACACCCCTATTCATCAACCAGGGGTTTTTCAATCCAGGGTTAACATTAGTATCATTGTTCCTCATGCTCATCGCTGGTGTCCAGGCTTAGAGATGAAGGGAAACACACCGGAACATAGGTGGCCGTTTGCTACCATAGATGATCCCAGCAAATGGACTGAAACCCATCTAAACCAGTGCCATCCATTTTTCCTAGAAAGCACAGCTATGCACAGGAAACCCGGGAACCCTATTGGTTTGTCTTTAGCCGCCCTTGCTCGGCGCTTCTGCAATGACACCGCTTGGGTCCCCAGCGCGCGACAAAGTCTTGCCGCGTCCTCAGGAAGGATATGGATATGATGCTTCAGTGTTCGAACCCTTCCAAAATGGATAGTAGACATAAACCCCCCATGTTTTGTCTGATGTCCACCAACGGGACCCCATTACAATTCCTACGTGAGTCTAGGGACTTGTCATCAAACCTTACGCGATGTTCTCCATAGAACCAGACTGCCCTTTCAAACTACCTGACATGCACTTATGCACTTGGTCGGGACAAATCTAACGCCGCACCACATCAAGTCTGCAGAGTGCACGTGGTCCGCGGGCGTCCCATGTTCAAGACGGCATCCCAAAGCGGAGATTTGCATGTTCAGGATTTCATTCGTCTCCGTGGATAAAAACTCCCTTTCACTAGAGCACGTGCCAGCGTCAGGATTTGTTTTCTGGCCTCGCTGTTGCTTGAATATCTCCTGTTTGCTCGGATCGGCTCTTTCGCGGCCGAGGGGGGCGGCATTGCATCTGCTCACACCGATGAAAAAACAAATGGAACTGAAACAATGCTTAAACCCGATTCGGCGCTAGAAAACACTTGCAAACATGCGCCAAAAAGACGACTGCTCTTCCACAAGGGCCAAGTAAAGACGGGATTCATGTGTGGCTTGAGCAATCGAAATACGCAAACATGTCGAACCGTACGGCACGTTACAAAGGTGCGTGAATGTGATTGTCAAAAGACATGGCCAAATCACACGCCAAACCCCTCACTGTGGCCGATCACAACCAATCGCAAGTATGGAAAGCCGAGCCCTAAGGCACTCCGGCAATGTTCCATCCATTTGGGTGAGGCTTAAGATAACCTGAAGGCAAATAACAAAGCAATACCCTGCCACCCCTGCCATCCCTGCCACCCCAAAAGCAGAAATGCAAGAGAACAACGTGTGTGTGTGTGTGTGTCTCCTCAAATAGCGAGCCCCCTAGCTCCTCCATTTCAGGACACTCCTCAGACAGCTGCAAAAACCCAACAAATCCATATTCCGAAGCTGGCTTCAATAGGAGACCGACCATGTTTAGGCCTCCCCTGCTGTGGATGGTCGAAATCCTGCACCACCTGAGAAACCCTGGAATGATGATGCCCCTGTAAAAATCAACAAACAATGGTCTCCCATAGTTTCAAAGTGGTGCGAACGGATTTCGTCCATCCACAGTACGCTAGAATGTTTGGACATCACTCACATAAGGTTGGGTCTATGTTCCTGTTGTCTATGTTCCATATGGAACTGTCCAAATTCCCACAAACCCAGAGAACTCTCTGATTTGTCCAATTCCATTGAGAGTGCGGCGAAGTCTAAACCTGACGAGCCCTGTCTGGTTAGCTTCGCCGTGAGAGGCAGACCCATGTGACTGTGTCTTTTTCAAGGCTTGACCCCCCAAGAAAATGGATGGTTTTCAATTGAAAACCACCAAATAAGGGCGGCGCCAACCCCAAAGAAGACGAGCCACCCGTCTTTCCCGAGGACCAAAGCCACCCCTCCAAGCCTCGACTGGCCGCCAGCAGCGCCAGCGCGGACAGTCCCAGCAGCCCCAGGCGCGTGGCCGGGGCCTAGCCGACGGCCGAAGAAAAACGGCCCCGGCGGTACTTCTTTGCGGCGAAAAAGCGCAGAGGGCAACCCCTCTCTCTGCATTCCTCTTGGGAGAAAACATCTCTATCTCCTTTTGTCAATGAAAACCTCTCCTTCGGCGCATTTTTGCTTGGGGGAAAACATCTCTTTCTCCAAGCTTGTTTCAATGAAAACCCCCATGCGTCCAGTTGGTGTGCCAATGGAAAACACCTCTTCGCCCATGAAAAAGAAATGGCCAGGGCTCAATCTTAGACCCAGGAGCTCACTTGGCGGTTAGCTGATAGAGCCTGGCGATGGACCCTGAATACGCTCACGTTTTTTCGCCAACCAAACGGGGCTGCCTCCAAAAGGCACGCTCGGCTTGTTTGGAGCATGCGTTCTGTGATACCAAAGTGGGATTTCATCTCTTGGTGTCACAGAAAGTTGGAAGGGTGTCAGGCGAGCTTCCCGCGATTATGCAAGCCCCAACCGTGCACGTGACAGCTTCAGAACTTGGCATCAGTCCCTGGTCTTCTTCATCTGTGTGTACGCCAGCATAGGTCCTTCAAACGTAGCTGTCTCCCGAATTTGAGGCCTTGGGGCAAGGCACTCAGCCGAGATCTTTCCCAGGGCTCAAACCCAAGGCTTGGTTCAGCACTTACCCTCCACATTACCTTGGCACCTGACAGAGGGTCCCCTGAAAAGGAATTGAACTTCCAGGTACCCTCCCACAAATGCCTTCTGTTGGTGGGAGCAGGTAGTCACTTCCACTGCACTCCAAACGCTACATAAACCCATCGGTGGACCGAAATCCGCGCTCGCCTTTTGCCGCTTTTCTGAAAAAACTTGCGGTTCACTTCAGCGAAACGCTCATTGAGCCCCCCAAAAATCCTCCCAAAAGGAAGGCTCAGTTTTAGAGGCGTTTTGCGTTTCGCAGAGGCAAAACGCAAATTGTATCGCCCATTCCTTCTCCTGTTTCAAATCTTTGCGATCGCAGCGACAGTTTGCTGCTCCACATCTCGCTGGCGCAAGACATAGCGCCACTGCCAAGACTTTACATGCAAGAGGAGATGGGGGCTGCACGAAGGCAGCGACATATGCTTTGCAGCTTGACCAGGTAGAGTCTATCGTGCCCGGAAGAAGAGGCGCGGGCGTGCTTAGCATGGTCAGCGCGCCCGCGGTGTTATAGCGAAGCAGTCACGCGGGTGTGCTTACCATGGTCAGGCGTGCGCTCAGTGCTATAACGCAGCAGTCGGGCAGGTGCGGTCGGGCGGGCGTGCTTACCATGGTCAGGCATGCACGCAGTGTTATAACGAAGCAGTCGGGCGGGTGTGCTTACCATGGTCAGGCGTGCGCGCAGTGTTATAACGAAGCACTTACCATGGTCAGGCGCGCTATAATTAACGAAGCAGTCAAGCGGGTGAGCTTACCATGGTCAGGCGTGCGCGCAGTGCCAGGGCGAAGAAGTGGTCTGGGCGTGCTATGCAGGGTTGCAAGTAAAAAGTGCACGCCGTTGAGCGCGGTTTCTGGTCCGCTGGCATAAACCTGAGACGGGTCCAATCGGAGACGGCCACATGCTCAAGGAAGGTTCCACCTGTTCCACGGCTCGAACTTTGCGTTGATGGAGCCTTCGATTTTGTTGGGATCATCGAAAAGGTGCACCTGATAAAGCCCAACACAGTTGCCAGGCGATACGCCGCTGCCAATCTTCAAAGGACTCCTGAGATGTCGAGCGTGCACCTCCTCACAACACCTGATTTGAGCATTTGGCATATGCACAAAGAACATCCCTCATGTCTAAAATCAAAATCTGCACGCAATGGTTCAATAAGATCGTCCAGGCAAAACATGCTTGCGAAGATGACTGCCTTGCAACCCCCCACTGCCTCCTTTTTTCCTCGGCACGCCTTTCCACGCGCCCCTAGGTGAGACTGGAGTGTTTTTTTGGGTGCAGGGCGCCACACGAGGATGCCATGGCTTGAAAGCGACCATAGTGACCCAAAAAAATTAGCGATGAGATCGAAATGGCGGTTCTCTCCCAAACCCGCGAAGTGGTCTTCGAAGATGAAGACAACTACGCCCTAAACAAAGCCTTGCGATCCAAAAGCAAAGTCTTCAACACCGCTGGCTTCACGAGACTTCAGCATGAAACTCCACATTTCCCTGGCAACCCTGGGCAGCCCTATGTACACGGCGCCCCTTTGACAGGCGCTGGAAATCCATCGCGCCGAAATCCAGAGCTCAGAACCAAGAGCCCTGGCACGGACGAGTTACCCATGGCATGCTCCAAAGAAGTGCCACTGCTCCTGTGTATGAGTTCTTTTCTTTTCTGTCTTTTTTTGTTTGCGGTTGGGGGGGCTCTTTCTTTGTTTTGTTGTTCTTTTCTTCTTCTTTTTTTGCAGGGGGGGGGGACCCTTGGATGGACAACATTTACCTGGGATCCCAGGGCCGGGGGCCAAGAACAAAAACTTTGATCCGCAGTCCCTGGGAATGGCAAGGAGTACATGACACTGACATGACACCCCCGTTGAATTGGTCGCAGAACGGGCGCTAACATAATTTCAGCAAGCGGTTGGCTCAGATCCGCTTTGTTAGATATCAATCAAGAGGTCAGCTTGCGTACGCTCACCTGCTCTCATACTCTTTTCGAGCAAAACAAGCACCCGCAGCCAGAGGGCTGTGGGTCAAAAGCCCGTACCCCCAGTGAACATCCCAATCCCCACTAAAACAGGTTCCAAAATGGGTGGTGCACCTACCCCAAAATGGTACCATTGGTTTTGACCCACAGCCAGAGCAGTTTCGAGAAGACCAACCAACCACCCCCCTCCCTCCTTCCTTCGACCTCGCCTTCGGCGCCACCAGCCGCGGCTCCGGCGCAGCACCCTTGGCCTGGATAGCGCGTCAGCGACGAAGGATTCGACGAGATGGACTTAGATGGTCTGTCAGCTAGCTAAGCGGTTAGTACCCCTGGTTGGAACCCGCATGCAATTGTTGTAAGTCCCCTCCAACTGGGAATACTAACCATTTAGCTACAGTAAGTCCCAGACCATCGAAGTAGGGTGCTGCCCCCAAGGTTCTTTTTGGGTATTGGCCTCATCCATAACGGTTGACCAGCGCCCCAAGGTTGCTCCAAGAGGAAGACCTCTTCCATGGGACCACCGTCCCCCCCAGCAAAACGTTTCAAAATGGCGTCACAGCCTGGGTCAATCCGTCTGGGCCTTCGGGTGGGTCCAAAAGGCGTGAAGGGCGACTTGGAATCACACCCTGCCTGCCCACTCAGAATGAGGACATCAAGTCACAAGCGCGGCCAGGCCAAAGAGGCCAACGGGCAGTGCAAAGCACAGGAGATCGTTTCTGTCAAGTCATGTTTCACAGCGAAGAGTGCTCAGACTTTTGGGGGGCCACTGGGTGAACTCCAATCAGACTCATGGCAAGGGCGTCCAAAGCCGAGTTCAGCAGTCGAATTGGGCAAAAGGCAAGCCAGCCAGGTAACCTTTTGACAAGGCTGGAAGATGTTGTTTTCGACCAATTCCCGCTGGGTTGGTCAAACTGCAACAAGCTACTTGTTGGATCTTTCTTGCCACTTTCTAGGGGACGCTCATCTTCCCAAAGCTCAAAAGTCGCCTGGGGCCTATCCCAAACGTTGCACATCCTCCTCACTCCCGCCAAAGGCCGAGCCGCAGCCGGCTCGCCCGCTTCGGGCTTCGCGAGCTCGTCCACCTGGCCAGGTCGACTTGCAACATGTGAAGGTGGCCTGCGAGTTGATGGGGAGACCTTCCAGCCGATAGGGCAAAATTTTAGGTTTTGTCTCCCTTTTGGGGTTGGTTTAGAGGGAAACCCAAAGGAAATCGCTCAGTTTGGGGGTCGCCGATTTTAAGACACGCCCAAAGAAGTATAAGGGCTTGTTTTGGTGGATAGCATATCAGCAGCTGAATCGAGATGTGGTCTGCGTGGTTCATCTCGGCATGGGTCATCGCATGGAAGGTGTTCAACGCAATCCCTGATATTTTCATGCCAGTGCCAGAATGAACCATGCACATGCGTGATGTTTCCAAAAGCACGGTGAACAGGTGCCCCAATCCCCCAGAAAAGGCATATCCAAAAACGCTGGCAAACGAACAGCACAAGCAGGCAAACTCATGGGCATCAGTTTCTCGGAACAAACCTATGCGTAGACAGACTTTAGGGGTCACGTCAACGGCATTCCGGAAGAACAAGAAAGCTGAACACTGACTTCGCGAAAATGAAATTCCTCTCACAGTGTTCAATTCCAAGAAATACCCTTTGTATAGTGGCTAGGTAGTGGTTGCATATCCCGTTAAACCCCTGGGGTAGTGGTTTGGGGTAGTGGAAACCTCCAAAGGCATCATCCGCCAAAGGCGGCATGCGAGTTTGTCTTCTAGTTGCGACCCCTCCCCCTTTCTTTGGGGACGTGTGCCCGGGTTTGCAACCACGAAAATTCATAACCATATCCGTTCATGTCCCCCTTGAAACATTGCTCCAAAAAGCAAACGCACTCTAAAAGGTTCCAAACGGCTATGCTTAAGCCACTGAAACAGTCCAAACTTCGACTCCCAAAATCAGCTGTCGAAAAGCTTTCACCTTCGGTCTGGGCCAAGTTATAAGAACCCCTAGACCAACCCGGTCTTCCATAGCGGATCCACCGCGCGCGCGAAGCCTTCAGCGCTGGGGTGGCGTTCACATCGCCGGCTTTCGCCGGGCGCTCGGCGAGGACCAGCGCTGGCAAGAGCTCAGCCCAGGGCTGCTGCGCCAAGGTCCTGTCGTGGGGCGTGGGACGCAGTCATGGCCTGGTTGATGGCATGGCCCTGGCCTACCATGATCTGTAACACCCCAAAAAATGAGAATCCTCCGCACGCGGGGATCGCAATCAAGATGTGTATACAAAACATGAATACGTCCATGTGTTGAAGAAATAGCTGTCAGTATACCGTACGGCACATGAACGGATGTCATAGAGTCAATATGCCGCGTGTGCACGTGTTCATGACAGCAAAGTTGCCACACAAACGCAGAACGTTAATCACGAATTGTTCAATATGCTTTGTGCTCAACCTATATTTCGAGGTCATCCTTGCTCTCTCCGAGCGATCGTTGATCACATTAACCCACATCAGAACGCCAAGTATTGGCAACAGGCTCTCGCATGCGTAATCTTGGGAACTCCACCACAAACAAAATGTCTGATTTGGGAATGGGTTTTCATTGGAAATCCTTGGTGTACATCATTTACATGATCATTCATGCCCATCAAGTATGTTTGAGGGTGTTCCCATAATTGAAGCTCCACCCCCCGCCCCCCCCCCCCCCTGGCCGAAGTGTACTGCTGGCATTGTTTTACGTTTGATGCTCTGGTGCCTCTGGTGAGTACGCTCACTCATGTTTACCGGGCAACTCAGGAGCTGCGAAAAAGAAGCCGATTTGAAGATAATGGAAGCGACAAGAACACCAGAGTCACAAGAGCCATCCTCATGAAGCTGGCCCGCCGCAGAACGCTCATGTATGTGTCAAAATAGGGGGACCCACAAATGGAGATTCCCTTTAAAGGGTCAACAGGTACCCACATAAAACAACCACTCATGTCTGTTTCACGGACTTTGAACAGCGACTGTTCTGCTTCATGATTGCCCAAGTGCTGCAAGTGGGCTTTGGGGTTACAGGTCTTCCCAAATTGTACTTGAGCACTTTGGGAGGCACAGAGGGCACTGGATTCATGTTCTGATTCCGTCCTTGCAGAGACATTGCGCAGCAGGGCGATCGGTAGCATCGCATTCCTCGGCATGAAACATCCCTGTTGTGGTGGATGCCTTTGAAAACGCCACCCTAGATTTCAGCCGTTGGCCATCTGGGTTTGTCCCCCAACCCTTGAAAAACCTCAATTCAGTCAGTGTTCCAACTGAAGCAAGGATCCACGCCCAAACATAGCCAAAGCCCGCTGGCAAGCTTCAACATCTTCTGGTTGTTGGGAAACTTCCAGCCCCAAAACCTCCACTTCCATTGGACAGGAGATACTTTCATCCACTTGCTTGTTTGGTTGGTTTTCCCCCCTGATTTTGGGGGGATATTTGTTCCTTTTGTTGCGGGGGTCCGTGAAAACCGACTGGTAAAAGCAAAACAAAAAACCTTTGGGCTTCCTCTTTTGGTCCGAAAACCGACCAACGGGCAAACCCCCAGAACCCCACAACGCCTTCATGGCACCATCACGCCACACCAAGCCGCCGCTTGCAGATGAAGGTCCCCGCGTCCTGGCCCTCCCAGTCGTACCACTGCTGCTGCCGCTCCTCCGGTTTGCAGTCCGGCTCATGCTCGCCTGAGGCTCTTTCGAGAGCTTTTGGCCCATGGGCACGGGTGAAGATGGGTGTGCGTGTTTTCCTTCTTTTTCGTGGGGCTGTCCGTTTTCAGACCTGCTAAGGTTGAAAACTTGCGGGTTACATAGAAACCCCGCCACGCAACCAACTAAGAGTTAGAGGTGACCTTGTTCATCGGCAATTTGCCATCCAGCCATGAGGTCCCCCCCCCCACACTTTTGGCACAATTCAAATACGTCCCCAAACAGCCCTATTTCAATCAATTATGACTCCTCGAAAAGTGGTTCACCAATGGAAAAAGGAAAACATAAGGGCTAACTCAAATCATGTCAACAATTTAAGTAAATATGGAGCAATATGCGGATGAACAAGGCTTAGGTAGATAGTCACCACCACGGCTTATATAATAAAGGTATACTATAACTACAACATACAAATTCTTATAAGTTATAACCATGGCAAAAACCAATAATATAATTACATATTATAAATAAAATTATGTTTAATCCTTCCTATTATTTTGTTGCTTGTTTTATCATTGTAAATATTATTAATGTTTAAACCATCTCATTGTTCTAACTGCTCTTTTTACTGTATATTCAAGCTCACTTAAATTATATGTGCATTGTAGAAAATCAAAGTCATTATCATTCCATGTATTAGAAGAAATACCATATAATCGTTTTACAATACCATCGTACTTAAAAAACAACATTGTCATTTCCATCATCATCACCGGTATATAATAGATTATCAAACTCTTCTACAGTCAAGAATTGTCATTTCAATAAATACAAATATCTTCAAATCTTCATCCAGTGTGTTTTTACTAATATTCACGGTGCTACACTCCCACTTAGAACTATGATTTTGAATAGCATGAACTACTGTTGAACATTTATCACATGTTACATATTCACAAATATTACTTGAAACACCATCTGAAAACCCTTGTTTAATTGTTGATGTCAACAAAGAACAATCTCTACACTTACAACTCATATATTTCTTGATTAACATTGATGATATCATTCCAGACTCATAGCATTCACTTTCTGTAGCCCTAACATCATTTTCTGTGTCACTCATCATCTAGTAAGTTAAGGCAATATTTTTTAAATGCTTTTTCAGAGAAATATGGTCACACAAATATTTGTAACATTCTAATAACAACATATGAAGTCTTACATGGTGTGATTATAGGAAAATTAAGGTATTAAAGGTTTCAATTTGTGCATTTCAAGTGCGAGATGTTGTTGTGTTTCTTCTTGTTTTGCTGATTGTGCTTTCGCAATTTTAGTATAGTATCATTCTTTGTGTGTTGGCTGATCATACAATCATCATATAACGAATTGTCTACAGTGTAAGTTGAAATGTCTTGCTGTAATTGCTTTAGATTGATAACTTTCTTCTCGTGTTCTGGGCTTGGTTTCTGTTGTTTTGCTTTTTGCTCCTTTCTTTTCGTTCTACATTCTGTGCAGTTTTGACACAGGCTGTTGTCTGTTTAAATCCGAACTCTTCTACCTTCTTGGTTATGTTGCATTTTGTGTGATTAGATTCTACTGAGTCGGTCATTAGTCAATAGGGTATCGACCCTTTAACCCCTTCAAGAATACACCCCTGTATCTTCATCATAGTCAACTTGATAAAATGCCATAGTGGAGGGCGTCGGCTCTTTATCTCTTCATTATTTAGCTTATTTAGATACAACTGTTCATTTTTTTATATTCAGTGCTGTTTTTGTCAATGAATCTTGAAGCTGGTTTCTTTTCCATTGCACTTAGGATTTCTAATATGCTCTTATTTGTATCATCGCCATATCAAATTTATCAAACAATACGTTTAAATCGTTGTCCATGATATACTAATATAGAAAAATAGAACTTAACTTTGTATTTTGTAAAATATCATATTTCACTTTTCATATTTCATAAGTCATTGTAACGCAACGTATATACATCAACAAATTCTGTACTATGATTCAAAATCATTAAATAACAATACAAACATTTTTATGTTTTCGTTTTATTAAAACTAACATTTACTAAATGTTAGTTTGTTTCTATTGTCATATCTCCGTCTTTCTTCTTTGATACCCTCATTTCTTGGTCTTTCTTCTTCACTGAAAACATAATCGGAATACATTTCATGTTAATACCACCTTTCTTGTCTACTATTAACTCATGTTGAAAGTTCATATTATGATTACATGTATCACATGTTGTTTCTTTACTTACACCTATGGTTTTAACGCAGTCTATTGTTTCTTTCCGTTCTTGAATTTGCGGCATTGGTCTTTCAGCATCTGATAATGATTGTGGTTTACTCTTTTTCTTTCTTGGCCTTTATATGAACATTTACATTTTTACTTTTGATATATCGTACTCCTATTTTAATTATTTCTAACGAATAATAACAGCATCTTTTAAGTTTATTATCAGTTATCTTTACTCGTTCTATTTCTTCTACTTGATTAATAACATCAATCAATATAATCTGAACAACTCCTATTCATGATAAACAACAAGATAAAATACATTAGTCGTATTATTTAGAAGAAAGCTCTTCGCACTGGGTAACACACAAGCGGGGTTCAAACTAATTATCTCCAATGCTTATTGTTTGAAGTAAGGAACATCTGTTCCATTTATGATATCCCTATATCATAAACGATAGTTCATACAATTACTAATATAACAAATTTGCTAAATACCTTCAATATCAAACATGACTCAAGTTCCAATAATAGAACCAAAGCACATAACCGATTATGAATTCAAGCAACCTAAATACGAGCACGCGCCAAAATTACCAAGTAGAAGTACTATAGTCGCTTCTTCAACAGGCGGTAAGACTGTCCGCGATGAATTGCACGTGGGTGATGAAAAAGAGCAAATTTAGTTCGACAATTACAATCCAACTGATTTAGAAACTGTAACTGCAAGACAAAAGAAAATTATTGATTATATGAAATCTAAAAAGATAAAGAAACTACATTCAATATTAATCGCCTTTTGCAAGAGGTAGGCACAATGCAGTAAGTGTGATTTGTTCAACGCAAAAACATAAGGTTTTAGCACCTATCATTCGTTTAAATGCCAGGCCATGATATATTTTGGGTTGTAAATGCCAGTGAATTAGCTGGATTTATTGAAGAAAAAATCCGCCATTGTTGATAAACAGCAACTGCTAGATAGTGTCATCAAGCTGTTAATTTTGCTCCATATTTTTCTGCGTGAATATGAATGCTAAAGACATTAACAACATGTTTCATATCAATTTTGAACAGGCATTTCAAATTACAACCAACGAATAAAGAAATTCTAAATTAATATAATAATATGGTATTGACACTTTGTAAATGCAGTGGTGTTTATAACTCAGGAGAGAGAATATAAACTTCATTGCAATTCTTGGACACATAAGCTTTAAAAAGTATTGAAACAACGACCAACAGACAACGAGTTATTAAGAATTCACCAAATCCATTTTGTAGTGAAGGATTTATTGAAGATATTGAAATAATTAGCACTGCTTCAACAGCTATGCCTAAAGATATAGTTTTAGATGATGATACAAATTGATAATATTCACATGTTTTATGAAAATAGTTAATTTAAATGAATGAAGCATTGCAAAATTGTAAAGCAGGTAGTATATATATCAATTTGTCAGATTCTCCTCTGTCTAATTTGTCTATTCGCGCCACACATTCCTGAATAGACTTTGTTATTGAAGTATCTGCTCTTGTTCTTTTGTCTGTACTTAAATTCTTAATGTCTTCCATACTCGTATTTTCGTAATTTTTACTTTGAAAAGCACCCGTTATAGATAATAATATTTAGGTTTTAATTTTTAAAACTCAAATTTTGATTTTCTTCTTCGTCTTCAGTTGGCGCTGGTACTTCTGTTGGGCTCTCAGATGAAAAACTATTAGCTGTAATAGGTGGCGATGAATGAACACTAAGAACTTCATTAGAAGACTACTGCTACGTTGTGCGTTTCCTGCCGTTATCTGATTGACTAAATCTGCAATATGTATAGTTGTTGCAATTGCGCTGTGCGATAAGTTCAATATTATATCTGCTACTGTAGCGCCGTTGAGTAACATTATCTCTATCCTTTTTGTCAGTGTGTATCGTTTTTCTTCTTCGTCGCTGTCCTCCACGTCTGGTGGTTTCTTTGGCGGAGGTTCTGGCGGTCTATTGTTGTCAAGCATTGTAGTAAGGGCTGACACCATTGCATCTCGTTGGTTTTTCAGTGTTTGTGTTGCCTGTGTTCTTGTTGGTTCATTTCTTTTGCGCGTCGTGCCAAAAGTTTTTAAGCATTACTTTAACCATATTCTGATGGTTTTCTTTTACCCTAAACGCTTCACCTTTCTTGAGTCTCTCTGGTTTCTGTAGCAATAGTTTCTGTGTTGGTTGTTGTATCAACAAATTCTCTTGGTATGCCCTTTTCGAGCATTTTCTGCGGTTGTCTTGGTGGTGGCTTTGGTTTCGTTAGGTCATGCATTGAAAGACTGTCGTCATCATCATATTTATCATTGAACTTCTGTTTCTTTCTTTTCAGTATGTTTTTTGTTAATCTCATCGTTAAATATACGTCTGCTATTATTATAAACTTTCGCCACTTCCCGATGCTCTACTTGGAGGTTTTGCCATCTTTTTGGTAGTTGCCCCTAATATTTATTGAGGTTTGGCGATATATTTCTAATAAACTAAGTCTCCATACATTTGGGCGATTTGGTCTGTTATTGGTATGTTTACATCGCCTTTTGCATTCTTACGCAGCCTTGATAGATGACAAATTCTTCAAACTCTGTTGCCGTAATTACTTGTATAATGCTCATTTCAGTCCAATTACTAGCAAAAAACCGGTTGTCTTTCCTTTACTGAACTCAATATTTCAAACGCTTGTTGTCTAAACTCTGGTTGAATGTCTCGGTGTAGTTCTTCAATTCTTGATACAATTATTTCCCCTTTTTCACTTAATGGCGGTTCTCTTGCTGTCATCATTCCTTCATCTGGCATTAATTCTGGGCTGTCCAGTCTATCAGTTGAAGGTGTCCTGCCTATCATAAGTCTGTTGAATATTGACGATGCGCCTTGTGTAATCAAGTTTCTATGTTGTTCTTGAGCTTCTAGTTGTCTTTGTGTTGCTTGTTGCGCTGGTTGTTGTAATTCTGTTTGCACCTGTGCTATTGTTGGTTCTTCTGCTTGCGTCGGTTGGACATCATCCGTTGTTCTTGCCGGTTCTGTGTTTCTCCTATGGACTGCATAAGTGTGCCCTTCTCTCCTTTGCCTGCTAATACTCTCATTTCTTGGTCTTTCAATAATTCTAAAAGGTCGCTCTGTTAGGTAGTTTTCCTGATAATTGTTCGTTCTCGCCTGTTAGACCTACAATGTCTTCATAAATGGGGCCTCTCTTGAGTCCAAATATTGAGTGTGGATTTATCAGTTCTAAACTTGCTGTAGTTGCCATGTATTATAATAATAATTAGATTGTTCATGCTATTTGTTAAATTGTTTTAACAACAAAAGTGTATTTCGTTAAATTTCAAGATTATAATAAATTTAACTTGTTTCTGTCTTCATACCATCTATTTAAATGTTCTTTGGTGGTGTGTGGTAAGTTAGGACGGTATAATTCGCCCATCATCCTATCCAGCTCATTTACATAATTTGCTCTCTTATTGCCTTCTTCAACCTTTTTCTTCATGCTACTGATGCTTCTTGCGAGTTTCTTGGCTTCATTTGTTCGTGTGGGTGTTCTAGATATTTTGTATCGCGTTGGTCAAATGAGCTATATTTAATTTGTGAGGATTGTAAAAATACCTTACCTTTATTTTCCGCGCATTCTTCTTGTGATGACGATACTGTAATATAACTATCATAGATTGTAATTTTAATCATATAACACACTGCCCGACTCGCGCAATTCCAGAACAGACTCCGAAATCATATGCACAAACACCTCACGGACATCTTCATCAGTTGCTAGTGCTCTACTACTTCCTTTCAATTTAAAATCGAGTAAGCCACCCATCTTCTTGTTGTGGCCAGTAAAATTGGTGTCTGGGATTTTCTCGAACCAAATCCAAATAATAAGTTTGTCGTTTCTGTAGCGTTTGTAGGCAAAACTGAATGCATCTTGGTCAGGGTTCAAATAGTGTAATGTTCGTCTTGAATAATATGCAGTTCCAGCCATTGATTGACATTCAAACTCTGGATATGTCTTGTTATTTGCGATGCAATGTAAGCAACCATCTAGTTTAGAAGTGGATTTAACAGTGTTCAGATTTCAGCTCCTGCAGCGTTGAATGATTGTGTCATAGTGTGATACATTGCAAATTGTAATTTCAACTTTGACCCTCTAAAAATGTTTCACTATATTATTATTGACCGTATTGTCGAGGTTTATGCATTCTGCTCGAATGATTGCGTTCAACTCGACCGAGGCGCTCGTGTCTCCGGTTGTGAAATAATAACCAGACGCAGCATTTTGAGTGTTAGCATCAGTCACAGCGGCAGGCGTAATTACTGGTATATGTTCTTCTGATACAATTGCAAATTCTAATTCAAGTGCTGCACAGGGAAGAGGTAAATAATAATTGCTTTCTACCAATCCGCGTACTGGTTTCTGTCCTACTCTCATATAACTGCCACCGGGAATTCCTGCAACTGAATGGCGGGTAAATCGTGCTGTTACATCGCCCGAATTGTTATGGTCTCGTGTAGTTGGAAATGTAACTGCCACGGGGTCGGCAGCGGGATTGGTTCGTTTATTAACATCTAACATTTCTGCTAAACCAGTAGCATAAAGATGTCGCCAGTCATCATCCCGAGGATTCGCGCTACTTTCTAAATCGTCCAAATCTCTAGCATCTTGACCTTTAAAGGAATTATACAACTCACAGTGCCTCAATAATATATTGCGCTTGTCGCCCGCCTACAATGCATCTATAACGACTGAAGAAGGATGATAAATTACCTCACAGTCGTAAGAAATGACTTTGTGTCGGGTCGGTGTTTTGAAGATTAGCAAATAGCCTAATAGAAGAAAAATCAATATAAGTGTCGTCTTCTCCGGATACATGAAATGTAATATGTTCCTGCATTTGCGTTATAAACATTACTGCCCGATGGAAAATAATTAACGTCTTCTGTCTGTGATATATTGTGCTCCAGAATTTAATGAGTTAATCATTGTAGGTTCACTTTCTGCAATGATATTATCCATTACTCAAATATGATATAGATTTTATGCTTCTATTTCGATTTTTCATTATTTGGAAACATTGTCGTAGAAGTACTTGAAGTTGTATTTTTATAGAGTTTTTGGCATAAGCAGTATTCGTTCCAACTATATCTTTTATAGTATCATAACCTAAATTTCTACATCGCTTATCGTATGTTGTTGGTTATTTTGTCAGTTTCTTCTCTAATGGAATTTGTTTTGCTTGTGTCTTTACACCTCTAAACATTATGAATGTTACTGAGATGTTCAACGATTTTCACAAAAATATACTTTGTCTCTATACTTATACAAATAACTTAAATCATCTTCATCGAACGGAATTTCGTTTTCTTCTTGTTCTTCAAGAAAGTCCGTATAATCAGTTCTACTATAATCCGTATCATGCTTCTTTGTTTTTTCAGGATGTAATTTTTATAGTCAGTTTCACAGTTTCATAATTAATAAATACATACCTATCATAAGTCCGCTAACATTTTTTGTGGAAATCATTGCTTTCGTGCTCTTCTTTATCCTTTTTCAAAACTTCTTTGCCACAATTACATTCATATTCACTGTTTGTTACTTTGTACTCTTTCTCTTTCTCACGCTCTATCATGTTCTTATAAGCATATTCAATATCACTGTCCCATTTCTCGGCGTCAATGTCCATATATAAGTTTTATGCACTTGTTTATGTATTTATTGTTCTGGTGTTGAATTGGGTTCGAACCCGTTAGAGAAATTCAGTAGTAGGAATAATTTCAGTCATACCTTGTCCTTTCCAATTTTGATAACCGTGGTTTTCTAGCACGTCTAATGAACCAATGTCAGCAGTAATCGCGGCATCATCTAATGTTGCTATAGGGTCACTTTTCTTCTTCAAGCGTAAGTATTGCAGGTTTTTCCGTTGATTAATTCCTGATACAAAAGGTGATGAATAAATTGTAGTAGCATATTTGTTTTAGTGTCTGTTCTTGATTTCTTGAACGGCCGATGAGCCGAGACTATGTCCAACGAGTCTATTGACACCTGGATTTTCCTTAATTATTGCATTGCGTCCTTGTATCTTGCTTGATTGAGCATTAAGAGTAGGAATAAAAACAAATCTGCAATTACATCATTGACTTTGTGGTCCAGTCCTGTTTTAGCACCAGTGCCACCAATATATAGCGTGTCCCCTATTTTTGTTATTCCATTTACATTTGAATCTAAGCCTTTGACATCATCAATTTTGTTTTTATGTTGGACATTGATTTCTTCAGCATAGCGTGTTTTATGTTTCATTATTTGCTTATCAAAATGCTTATTGGAACCTCCTATTTTGTCGTCCAATTTCTTTTTATGGTAAAAAATACATCTTCTAATAAATCCTTACCTGCCGTATATGCCGTCACTTGCTACACCTGCCACTATTTGCGTAGGTGTCTTGCCTTCAATAGCACCTAAAAACAAGTGTCTTCCGATCATAAACTAATAATTATATGTTCTATTGTATTTTATATTTATGAGTGACAGATTAACATATAAAAAATATGTCGATAGTGCTTACACATTACCAGAAAGCAATTCTACCAGCGACTTTGTTATAGAACTTGATCAAAACTTTGAAATTCCACCAAGCACAAAAATGCTTGTCACCGAGTGTTCATTCAGCACTCCTTTTTGTACAACAGAGAAAGGCTTTTATGAAAGATTCTACATTATGCTATATAGTAATACACATGTTTTATTAAGAAGCACTGCCGTTGATATATCCATTAAAAAGTTGTTATGCCAATTATCATTCAAAATACAATCAGAATTAAACGCGGCATTTAATGATATTGTCCCGGATTTATCCTTAACAGTTTATGGACAGAGCGCACGCAAAATGAAACTTAAATTAAACGACCCTATAACTTACAAAATAAAAAACCAACCGATGAAGAATTAGAAACTTGTGTAAATGACAAATGGAACAGAGGACAGTTTGAATATGACAATTTAAGACCAAAATCGAATAATTATGGATTAAGCAATTACACTGCCTACGATCCTGCGACATCTTGGTTAAGTGGATATTTGAATTTAGTCCCTTTTCAAAATGTATAGTAGTTCAGTGATTAAAAAGTTCAAATTAATCAACACCCCGGCGGAGTGATTGGCGACTACACCTCGCCCATATATGCAGATTTTATTGGTGTAGGCGATGACAATATTAGGAGACTACACTTTACAATTACAACTTCAAGAAACGAAGTTATTGATTTTCACGGGGCACCCATACAATGTTCACGTTTGTTTCAATTAGATAACTGAATAAGTGCTATTTTCAAATATAATATTATTTGAAATATGTGCTAATATGTCTCCTAAAATTCCACTGTAGAAAACATAAAGAAAATTTATAGAGCATTATGTATTATTATGTCAGAAGTTGAAACTGAAATTAATAATACGATTGAAGCAGACGAGCCAGTAATGAATTACCACCAATTGAAGCAGAAGCGCAACAACCTCTACCTCAACAACCACGCGAAGCGATGCCACGAGCATTCCCAGCCCCGCCATTGAAAAACAATTCAAAAATAGACCAAATGAAGGACAAGTATACAACCTGTGAAAAATGTGGTGAAAATATGCTCCTAAAAACTGATAGGTATAAGCACGAAAAACTTGTCAAGGTTTATTACAACAAAAGGTAGCTAAGTCACGACTAAAAGCAGTTCCAATAGCAAAGCCTCAAAAAGTAGAATACAATGAAGAAATTCAACAACAACAACGCGAAGCGATGCTACAAGCATCACGCAACAAAGTAATATAGTAGCGAACACACCGCTCCCAAGAAGACAGCCACCACAACAGCCTCCAAACCCGCTACAAAATATAACACAGCACTACCAATCATTACAAAATGAAAATTTGAGACACAGAAGCAAGAAAAATACATTGCATTGAATGAAGGTATATTTGAATCAAGGGGAAGAAAAGATAAACATAGTTCTGTATAACCTACTATAAAAAAATTCTGTTTTCAACATTATCACTGGATGGCTCAAGCAGCATTGTAGCAAGCGAATTAGTATTAATAAATTCAACAGAACCATCAAAGATTCAGTAGTGTTTATGCTACGAAACAAGAACTAGCAGATACAGCAGGTTCATTAGGTGGCGGTTTTACAATTCAAGAAATTGATGCTCTTATGTTAGCACAGAAACATAAGATAGATGCAAACATATCAGCAATATCAGGAATTGACGCAACATCAACAACAATGTTAAATGAACAAGTAGATCAAAACACAAGAACTACAAGCAACCTTACGGCGTACGATCTAGCAAAAAATTCAATACTACCGCCTATATCAGCAAATACATGCTAATAATATTAGTTCTAATACGCTTTATAATTAGTGAAATTAGCAACAGTATTAGTTCCAATTCTTCTTTAATCAGAGGAAATAATTAATAGACATTTAAATAGCGATGCTGTATTAAGACTGGAAGCATCAATAACTATTGATAGTGATATTAATGGCACTAAATATGTACAATTAGATGATACTCAATGTTCATCATTTAATGGATTCAATTTAAGTAGTGATAAGAGACTGAGAGATCGAACTGAACAACCAATGCATCAAACGAATCTCCATAGGTAAATCTGCGGAGGAAAGCATGTTGCTGATCGTGAGCGGCATATTGGATCCCATGACGCAGTGTGAAGTGACAAGGCAACCTTGTCTTGGGCAATTGCTGTGGAATACTAGGGCAGTTGCTACGGCCTTTTAGGCCTGTTGCTCCGGAAGTCTAGGGCAGTTGCAACGGATTTCTTGGGCTGCGTCAGTGGCATCTGTCGCCCATGTCAGTTGGAGCGGTCGCCCTTGTCAGTTGGAAAGGGAGAATTTCTTGAGATTTTGAGGGTTGGAGATTGAGAGTGAAAATTTGTTGGTATGTAGCTTGGATTTTTCGGGTGGGATTTGTTGAGGTGGTATGTAGGTCTGATTGTTGTTATTGAATGAGCGTAGGGGTGACGTTGAGATGGGGTAAGAAGTGAAGATGGGTATGAGAATATGTGTTTTTTGGTGTTGGATTGGTTGGGTGATTGGATTTGAATGTTGAAAATGGGTTGTTTTAGTGGGTGTATTCAGAATGTGCCAAAAAGTGGGGGGGGGGGACCCTATGACTGGATGGCAAATTGCCGATGAACAAGGGCACCTCTAGCTCTAAGAAGATCGAAGAAGCAAACGGGATGGCTGGGAGCCACAAAGTGTTCTTTTCACTTGATGTAAAACCGATTTCCTTTTGACATCAACCCCTGGCTCTGTTGGTAAAATGGAACCCTTAGACTTAAACGCAGGGGTTGTCTTTTCACATCAGCCACTCCGGGTGTCCAAATAGGGATTTGGACCCAAGATGGTTGGTGTCCCAAAGCTTCAAGACTTGGGCCGATTGGACAATACGGGCATTTACAGTTTGGGACAGGGGGGCTGGGACAGGAAGGCTGTGCTTCGGGGCTGTCCCAAAAAGCAGAAAGGGGCTTTCATAAGCCTGGTATCGAAAGACTTTGCGTTGCTTCTTGTTCCCTCCGCCCCACAACAGAAAGACAACACTACACACGAAGGAGGGGAAAACCAAAGAGGCAAAAAAGAAAAAGGCTTGATGCCCCATGTGCCAAGCCTAAGCAAGGAGCAAAGCAGAAGCTCAGTGAACAGGTTGGTTCCGAGTGAATCTCTACTCCGGCGCTGAAACCTTACTGAAATCATGTTTGTGGGAGAGGCGTCACAGGTTGGAAATGCAAAGATGCCTGTTGAGCCTTGCGCCCAAAGGCAAGAAGTCTAGCTGTTTCCTCTCTGCATGCTGCCGGTTGTCCTGCCAACTCACTTGCTGATGGTTGCCTTCTGCTCTGTTTTTCCTTTGTTTTTGTTTTGCTTGTTTTGTTTTGTTTTTTTGGGGAGGGGAGACTCGTTGTTGTTTGAACACAGGGTTCCCTAATGTTTTGTTTTTCTTTGCGAAACATCCCCTCAGCATAACAATCGTGATGACCAGGAAACCCAACAGGCGATCTCTAAGGCCACCAAAAACGGGAAGTTATGCAACCCCCAAAGAGCAAACCATAGGAGCAATCTTCTGAGTGTAACCCCCTTTTTGGTGGGTGTGTTTTGGAAAACCAAAACAAAAACCGCCCGTTTCGGGCGGGGGGTAGTGGGGGGCCTCCACCAAAAAAAAGGAGAGACACGGCCAAAAGGATCGTTTGTCGCCAAGCCGCGGCCCGTGCAGTTCTTCGCGAAGTTGGAAAAATCGTCCTGAGAACGATTTTGGGGGGTGGTCAATATCCCGGTGAAGGAATCTGTTCCCCCCCCCTAAACCAGTTGCGTTCCAGAAGCTGAAGTAAGAATTGGATCCCCAAGTAAAGGATGTTTATCATGGTTTCCGTTCGTTATGCTAGGCAGATTATGATGACTGATGACTATGAAGGATCCTTACCAGTTCCTACCAGGTGGATGATCATCCCTGTCAACCCCCACTAAAGAAACCAGTCCTTTGACCATGGCACATAGAGAACTCCTGCAATATTTCCTGACCACGGCCTCCACATGAGTAGCTTTGCCCGTGTGGGGCAAGTCGAATCCTTTCTTGGCGGTTCTTGATCAACCCCGATGTGAGAAGCGCCGGGCACGAAGGGCCCCATGCGGCAAGATAAGGGCATGCGGATGCCTGAATATTGCAAGTAAACCAAGCACAATCCAGAATAGTTTACACTTTGTTCCCTGCTTGCAAAATTTAGGGCATCCACCTGAGCATTCTGCTTTCCGCCCAAAGTTGTCTACCATTTTAAATAGGGAATCACCCTCACAAGTGGTTGGACATGAACCCACACCGAATTTTGATGCCCACCCTTTAGTATTTTGCTGCCGGGAAAGCGAGCCCAAAGGTTGACGAGCAATTGGCGACACGCACAGCGGAGACGAGTGAGCCTCTGGTGGTCTACTTCAAAGTGTTGCCTTGCAGCTCTCGCAGTGGGTCAGCGTTCGGCTGGTCCGCATCTCCAAAGCTGGCTTGAGTTCTGAACTGAAGTGAAGTGCAACCGTGGCATGAGTTGATTTTTTTTGCAGGGAAATGTCCTCTTCCCACTTTAACATTGAACCTGCACGTCATTTTAAGTTGCCAAAGTTGACTGAACAAGCCTAGGATGGGGCCAAGCCCAGTCATATCAAGCCTTGTGTCTACTATGCGTGCATGACTGTCTTGGCCCCTGTAGCCTTGGCCCCTGTAGCCTTGGCCCCTGTAGCCTTGCCCCCTTGAGGCGTGTGCTTCCAAGTCTATCAAGGCGTATTGTGGGAGTTTCCTGCCCTGAGATCTCTGAAGACGTTCATTTGCCATCTCCCTCGCACATCAAACACACAGCCGCTGCCACCTCCAAGAAAAACAAACACCCCAGTCCATCAATGCCATGACGAGCCAAGGAAAGTAGTGCCAAGATTGGAGATTGAGTCACTTTAGCAAAGGAACACAAGATGTGCTCAACCCGGGCAGGGCTGAATGGGTTTGTCTTGAAATGGTGAACACAAAAAAATGGGTGGTTCCAATTTAGTCTCCCTTTCAAGCCCCACACGGATACATCCCAAAACAGCCGGAAGCATGCCGGCCTGGGTATTGTCACTCCACTTGTAGTGAGTGTCTTGGTCCAGGTCGGTGTAGCCGATCCAAGCACTCAGCCCGCCAGTCCTGGCAAAAATCCAAGCATGGAAATATACATAAAAGGCAGGAGCCATAATGCATCTCATAAGCCCCTTCAAACAAATCCCTCACCTGCCAATAAATAGCTGTTCTGTTGCTGCATTGAACCTGGCAATAAGCCATTGGTTGCACGTCAAAATCCCTACACCCCTGAGCAGAGAAAGCGAAGGAGCGCGAAGCCACTGGAAAGAACTCTTTGGCAAGTACACATCCTTCATTCCTCACCGCCAATTATAACGGCAAACTGGGGATCTCCAAATACTGAAACCGCTGCAAATGGCCCGTTCTGGTGGCTGGCTGAGTGCGGCACAGTGCGAAGATGAACCTGTTCTCAGCCTTGGCGTGAAGAACATGTGCAAAGGCTCCCATCGACAACTTGGGTTTGTCTTCTTTTCGAGGGTATATATCTTGTTCCTTGGTTTAACGGGAAACCTCCAGAAAACCGAAATGATTCTAAGACACACCCAGTTCGTGCTTGACTCTAGAGCTCGCACTTGGTGTTCCAAACTTAGGTCCTTCGCGCCGTGCATTTGTGACCACAAACAAATCTTGGCAATCTCAAAAGGAAACTCACCTGAACATGTAAAAGTGATGCTTGAATGCCCAAAAAAGGAACATAGGTCATCGGCCGAGTCATGGGTTCGTCTCAAAATGCTTGGCTTCCTTTTGGTCTCCACTTAAAACCCAAAAAGGATATATGGGGGTTGAGCAATATTCCTTGCCCCCACATGACCATGGGTAACTTTTCCCATCTGGTGGTTGAAGTATCTAGTGACGTGGTCCCCAGAAAGGCTTCTCAAAATTGGGGGACTCCCAAGAAGATATGCAGGTTTCCATTGGTGGGCTCCAATGTCCAAATACCAACAAATTAGGGGACCAAAACAAATATACAATGGGTTTACTTCGGTTGGCTCCGAATACAACCCGCATATAGAGCCCCCACATAGACGCCCGACGACATGAGGCCGCAGCCCTGGAGTGAACGGAGGCCAGATGGGAGCCCTCCCCGTATTGCCGGCAGAAGGCTTCCGCCTACGCGCGTCTTTGGAGAGCGCCCGAGGTTCTTGTTGGGTTTACAAGGAAACCAAAAGGAAAACCGCCAGTTTTTCGGGGTAGCCCAAAAGAAAAGACACCTGTTGAGGACAGGTTTGTTCAAAGAGAAATCAAAGAGAACCGCTTAGAAAGGAGGCCCCTTTCTGCAGATCAAGGACCAAAGCGGGCCTCTGGCCCAGGCTTTCTGTAGCGTCTCAGAGGAGCATGAGATCCAAAATGGAAGACATTTGCTGTGAATGTGTTGCATGGAGTATTGTTTTCCCCCCCACATCCCGTCACAAAGTCTGCCTCAAACCAGGTCTTCTTGTCCCAGAAGTGCTTGTAGCCTGAGGCAAGCAGTCTCCAGTCAAGACGCCGGGTTTCGAGTGGAGATATTTGAGCTGCAGCATTAAACAATTAAACACCTGGATCTTGTTTGGACTGCCAGCGACCTGACGACCATCAGGAACGCCCGGCTGACGAGTCCTCTGGACCATCGGCTTGCTTGAAAAATAATGACCGCTGTCAGCTGACCGATCGGGACTTTCACATCAACACTAAAAGCAACCCTTTGGGAGGCGCAGGAATCCATAGAAAGCACGGGCTATGTGAGCGATGCCTGGCTTCAGATGATTTGGGTCTGGGCACGGATGACTTCAAGCACCAAGTAGCTGAGCATCAGACATCAAATACTTGCAGGACCTCATGGCTCCAAATGCAAAGAACCAGAGTCGCCAGCAGCCTAAGGGACACCGATTGTTCTTTGGATTCGGCCCACATCCAACCATTCTGTGACATGGGTGGCCCAAAGGAGGTGTCAGGGAGAGTCCCGCGGATGTAGCCAGAACTGCTTGCTAACCTCCGGTTGTCTCCAAAGATTTGTAAGACAAATGGCCCACCACTCCCCTTGGGAACTCCGGCAGAAAGCGTCCCACTGGGACCATCCGCTGGGACAGGCCCCTGGGTGGTAGACCTGGCCAGTTCGGCGAACGACGCGAAGATGCTTAGGAACAGGACAGCAAGGGAGCTGAAACCTGCCCCAGGAAGTACTTTAGTACTGGGGCCCAGCTCCTGGCACGGAAGTCAACAGATCCCCCATGTCCTTTTCTCTTCGTTTGGGGGGGGGGGGCTCTTTTGGTGGCGCATTCACCAAAGACTCGGTGAAGCCAATTCCCACGAAAGGGTCCACAGCTTCAGCCTTCGTTTTCCCAAGCTCTTGGAGTGAAGTGGGACAAGACGTGGCTGTACATGGAACCAAGGACTACCTGCGGTCCCTTGGTATGCTGACGTATACCGGATGGAAATGAAAGGGCAGTCAAGAAGATTGACCGGCAATTGACATCACAAACATTCCGTCCAAACACGCTGCTTTCCACCTGGAGTCTCCGAGAACCATTGGTGGGCATCTATTTGGGTATGTCTCAAAACTCAAGACTTCTCCAGGTGGCTGGCTTGAATTTTCCACAAGGGTGCCAGCTCAAAAACCTCCCATATGCGCATCACGCACCTATTTGCAGTTGGAGCTGCCTCCACAACAATCCTAGAACCTGCATGGGGGGGTGGAAGACAATTGTGCTCTTCCAGGGACATCTTTTCAGGCTCCATTGTTTGTTTTCACCTTTCCCTACATTTTAGATGAGAGACAACACAAATCCCATTCTGGGGAGAAAAATCAGTCCTTTACTTAGCCACAACCAAACTGTGCCATCTACTCTCACCTGGAATTTGTTGGACGCTCCTTGCCCTCCCACTTTGGGTGAAATTCGGACATCCCACCACTAATCTAAAAAGCGAAGTTGAACCAAAGGGACGGCTGGACTTGAGCCACCAAGCATGGGAATCTGATTTCTACCCAAAAAAACGATCCCAACCCTCGGTATGGCTTTGAAACCAAAGGGATGGACCTGGCTGAGCTGCTCGGAGTCGTAGGTGGCAGCCACCGACACCGACTCCTCGCAAGGGAAAAAAGATAGCCAACTCGCAGTGGGTGGTTTTCGGTGTTCAGGGGGAACCACAGTGTTGATTTTCCGTTAAAAAAAGAAGTGGGTGATGAAAGACGCTTCTCGTGCTGGTTAGAAAGGGGAACCAAAAGAAAACCAGCATTTCGTGACTTGTGGAGTGGTGCCCCAAGCAAGTGAACCAACAAAAAAGAACTGGAGGTGAATTGCAAGGTTTCCTTGTTCCCCTTACATTGTTTAGGAGACCTACCCTACCAAAGTAGACGCCCTTGAACCCATTTGTTTTTGAGCTTGATAAGCCCAAGCAGGCCAAAAGGGAAGCTGAGGCTGTGCTGTTTGTATCTCAAATGACGCGCGTTGTGTGTCCACGCTGGCTGTGTGAACCTTGCTGTGATTTATGGTACTTGGATGGTCTGGGACGAATCGCTAAACGAGTAGAAACGCTGGTCGGGGACTTACAACCACGGCTTTGGTGGGTCACATCCATGATTACTAACCACTTGGCGATTCCTCCCAGACCATCTAAGTAGCGAGCACAAATGGAAAGTTGCCTTGTTTCTGCCGAGAGATGAATCTGGGCGCCGTTCCTGACCTGCAGCCAATCGTCTCCAATCAGGAGGCTGGGGCACCCTTTTCCGCGGCTTTGAGCCAAGAGAAACCACCTGCTTGTGGTTTGGTGTCAATATCAGAAGAGTTTCCCTCAAGCCCTGAATGGATTCAGAAAAAGCCTCACCCGGATGGGTGAGAGGCATGAGAAACCATCCGGATGCCGCAGAGGCCACTCCAGTCGAAGGCACCTTGTCACCATTGCCGCACCAGTGATGGAAGTCCTGCAATGGCATGTCGCTGACATTCACTGATTCACAGTGTCAGAAAAGGACGAAAACATGGGACTTCAGGAGTGGACCACCTCTTGTAGGCCAAAATCGAAACCGCGCCATGGGCAAATCCTGCATCTACCCCACCGCCCCACATTTCACCGACTCAACCCGGTGAGGCTTGGAGGTCTCCTCTTGGCATGAAGCTTGGTCAACTTGCTTGATTGAGACAGATTACGGTATTGTAAAAGGTGGAACCAAGGGGAACCCGATTGTTTCCTGCAATTTCCAGGGTTCTTTGTTTGGATGTCTTGCTGAATCTCTGATGGGTGGCGCAAGGGCTTCTCCAGAAGCGGCGTGGCCTTTGCGCGGGCTTCTAGATGCTGAAACTTTGGCTGGGCCAGCAACCAAGTAGTGACGCCACCCGCAAGCGCAAAAATGCTGCCTTCCCCGCTGCCTCCAAAGAATCCTAAGGAAAACGACCGACTTCTGTGCATCCAGACATGTCGAGGTCAGACAGCCTCAAGGAACCGAGAAGCTTCTGAGAAGGCTCAAGCCGGGAAAGCTGAACACGCAGCCCTTCCCCCAGCAGCCCTTCCCCCGCATCCTCTGCTCTCTTCAAGCAGGCGGCATCGTTTCCACCAGCATTCACCTCCCCACGAAACAAGTCGGTCACTCACTGGCGTGCTAGCAGCAGAACACCTGTTTCAACGGTTACATTCGCCCGTACGGGGTAAAGCCCAAGTACTTTGCACACTGCCCGCAACATTCCAAATCTGGGCGCATTCCAAGATGATCTCTCCGAGATCGCGGCGTGGGTCTCGCCGATGTCATCCCGGAACTGCCTTCGCTGGTAGTCCGGGAAGTTCTGGCCTCTCGCGTTGCACGTGCTTCGCTTCAAGGCAGTAATATGCCACATGAACTTTGAGGTTTGAACAGCATGGCCTGGGCACAACATCACCCTCTTGCAGGCACTGCTCCTGCGTTCAACAGCTCTCATTGTCGAGCAAGCTCCCACCACAGTGGAGGCAACTGCCAAAGTCTAGACTTCCACCCCCCAAAAGGCGCGGCCCCTGAGCCATCGGCAGACTTTGGCGGTGATGGTACATCCAGCCGGCGCCTGCAATTAA
Organism: Effrenium voratum; assembly: GCA_963377175.1. Lineage (NCBI taxonomy): Eukaryota > Dinophyceae > Suessiales > Symbiodiniaceae > Effrenium > Effrenium voratum. The sequence continues at coordinate 39,976 of CAUJNA010002011.1, forward strand.
CATAAACATGCATTCTCGCATTCTCGCAACTTTCAAACTTTGGCCACGAAGCTGTTGCATATGAAACTGATGCCCCCAGCAGTTCCTGCCTGGCACAATGGAGAAATGAGAACCCGCAGACGGGTATCTAGCTTTCATGTCTCTCTCCATGGCTTTCGCGGAGACACAACCCCAACGCAACCCCGCCGAAAGCGAAAGCCGCGCCTCGCCACGCGCATGCAGCCACAGCAAAAGCGCGCGCCAAGCGGCGCCTGAGGCTTGGAGTGAAATGCTCACGATCCGAAGAACTCGGCTAAGGGCAGGGAATGGTGTTGGTCTCAAATGACTCCGTCAAATGAACAGGTCTCTCCTAACATTCGAAACTCGAAAGCTGCTTGCTGTGCTTGCGACCGCATTCGCCCATTCTGGAATCTGAAGAATCTGTTCCAATTGAAGCGTTAAAACCGACCCCCCATTTAAAGGGAGAACCTGGGTTTCAAAGACTGAGGAAAGGCGCTGCAACTTTGGACCTGATACTGTGAGCATCTGCTTTTGTTCTGTTTGCATCTGGGGGAAGGCAATGACCTGGTAGCTCGCAGCAATATTTTGTTGAAGAATTCAAAAAGCGCTGCGATCGCGTCTTTCGGGACAGACTTTCCATGTTCGTCCCCCGTGGCTTTCGACCTTGTGGCCTGGAAGAAGGAGGGTGAGCCTGAGTCCATGAGCCGAGTTCGGGCAACATTTTGTCCCCCGTTCCCGTTTGATCAACGGAAGCTACGATTCGGTCAACCCGGTTGATGAAGGCTGGGTCTTTCTTTTGGAGTTTCAATCCGAAGGGTAGACTGTATTCTGCTGGCACGCTTCTTTGTTTGGCCTGTTCGCTTCTTCGCCTCTTCGGCTGTTCGCACCGAAGCGACGCGCCGGCGTGAGGGATCCCAAGCTTCGATTGAGGTATGTAGATGATTTGTGAAACGGTCAGGAGATTTCGGCTTGGCGCTTCCCTTGGATGCAATGCCTTCAAGTCTTGCGATACCCAATCCGCTGCACCCAAGTGAAGCCGCTTTGATGGGACTTGGCCCATGAACAGCCTGCCACCCTTTTGTCCTTTCCATGCCAAAGGCTTTGTATTTTGGTATGGGTCAAAATTAACCAGGCGACCGCAGGCTTGTTGCCATTTGCCAGGGCAACCAGATTTTGGGTGCTTATTTTTGACGCACCAACTGAATCTGGTCCTTTAAGCCGAAGGCTCGTCCGTTCCATGACACCGAGTTGCGAGGTCCATTCAAGTCCAGAGATTCTGCATCTGGAACGCTACCGCAACAGTGCTTGTCAAATTGGAATTCTGCAGATTCACTTTTGCTTTTTCATCTGGAACCCCTGAAAACAAATAGGTCTGCCTTGTTTAAGGGGACCCCCGAAACGATGATTGTCCCTTTGGTTTCCCTTTGAAACCGGAAAAACAGCAAGGGTGTCCCCAAGCAAACAAGGCTACCCCCGTTGGTGTCCCTTAAAAAACATGTAAACTACAAAAACGAACCATGGGTGCCCCCAAACACAAAGCACACCCTACTCGGCTTTGCGGATCGCCCCGGCCTGGTGCGGGAGCCATCCGCCGCGCAGCCGCAAACCGCGCTTGAGCCAAACAAAAGCGGCACGGGTGCCCAAGCCGCCGCTGTGGGGGGGTCTCCAAATAGGAATTCGGAATTCCCCCCAAAGACCCCAAAAGGTTGTGGTGCCCTTCTGCTTGAAGCAAACCCCCCCAAAGCTTTTGTTTGCTTCCCCTTTCAGATAACCCGCCATGGCGTCCTCACACTGGAGGACTCGGCTCAACATTGAAGGACCTTCGGGAGGCCTTCCCAACTGCCACGGTGCGGATGCATTCAATGGAGCTGCTGGGTCAGATGTATTTGCGCAGGAGAACTGGCTCCTTATGTTTTCTTTCTGGTGGTTGCCCATGTCACCCATGTCCCCCCCAAACTAGCAGTAGATCACTGATGTTGGCAGTTGCTTGCATGGAAACATATGGAAACGAATTGTGCTCCAGTGCATTCAAATGCAATTGCTGCGTGTGGGCATCTGGTCTTCGGCTTTGGAAGTCTCACCCGTTTATGAAGCAAAAATGGCATTGGTCTTTCAAGCTCCATGCAAGCGAGTCCGGCTCCAAATGCTCCTTCGTCAACAAGCAGCAATCCTGGTTGCCTTTGTTGAATGCTGGCCCTTGCCAAAAGCCATGCTCACCACAAGCCGTTCCTCAAACCCGCAAGACCAACTCTGGGCAAAAAGTCGGTCCAGTCAATCAACCTGTGAATTGAGTTGTTCGGCTCCCCGCCCCACCTCAGACTGGCCAGCTGAAGGCTGCACCTGCACCTTCACGGCCCATGGAGGGGGGGGGGACCAGGGGGATATCGGGGCCGGCGAAGCTGGGAACACAAGACAAGGTTCCAACTTGCTTCACATCATCGAAATTACCAGATTGCAACGAAACCTACCGTGGATGGTTGCGAAATTTGTTCGCACCACGGAATGAAACCATGGGAAACCATTGTTGGTTGGTATTTACAGGGAAATCCATCATTCCAGAGTTTATTAGGTGGTGCAGGATTTCGTCCATCCACAATATTGCCAAGTTGGAAAAAACAAAGACGAAGAGGCCTCATGAAGGTCACAAGCAGGTCAAACCCTTTGTGAGCTCGCTTGACGCTTTACATGAACAGCCGGACACGTTTTTGGAAACTCCCGGATTCATGAGATCCACCAAAGAGCGGCGTGAACCCAGGATGCCTGCGTGGATAACAATACGTCCGATGAAACAAACGGTTGCGTTTCACGGCTTTCCTGAAGCTAGCTCCAAGCATATGTTCGAGTTGATCCCTTCATTCACGTGAAGCTGGCCCTAAGCATGCAACAGCACATGGCCATGCCCTCACAATGCAGTCAGGGAAGAATGATTAGACTTTGGGCCGCTCAATTCCCATTTAGGTGACTTTGCGTCTAACTACCGCCCACAGCGGAGAGCTCTAACATCAGCTGGAAGGTCGTTCCTTCCTACGAAGCTGGCCATATGTTGGAAACCGACGTCTGGGACATGGTTTGAACACATGTTCAACACCGCCGGAGCATCGCCTTCAGACAGCACAAGCTCTACGAATGCTTCCAAGTCTCAGACATCGCTTTTATCGATAGAGTCCGGTGAGCCAACGCCAACCTTCCGGTTGGCCTCTGTGAACTCTGGTGCCAGATCCTCACAAAACGATCCAGTGGATCCCGCACAACTCCGAAGGTACGGATACCAAGTCGTTTCACGCGTTCTGGCATGATCTGTTGCAGAAAGGTTTCTCTTGCGCCAAGTCCCAGCTCATCCATCTGCTTATCTGTAAGGAACCAGGGCGCTCGAGAACCTTTTTCATCGGACTCGAGCCTGCCTTTGGAGTTTGTACAAACCAAGATGACTGTCCATTTTGCCGCAAAAGTCCGCCGTAGGAGGATGCGGAGGATGCAACCATTGTGTCGCTCCCGGGCAGGTTCAAAATCAGAGCAGGTAGCTCTCCTTGCCAATTTGTTCTCCGACTGGAAATAGAAAACCTCCGCAGGGCCTGAAGTTTAGTGCAGGCCTGCGTCACGATCTGAACTGTTCTGACAGGCCATTGTGCTGCATGTCAAGCGGTGGTGTTTCGCCCCCGCCTTTAATGTGGACCCAGACCAATCAACCCCGTTTCTTAATGTGGGGGTGTTCCCCTCCAAAAGTGATGATTCCCCACTAGACCCAGGGGCACCCCCCTATTACTGGGGTTGATGAATATGGGGTCTACATTCCTGTGGCCTTTCAAGAGCGCGAGCTGGAAGCACTCAAAGGCTTTGAGTTGCCATCTGTCTTCTCTAGGGCCAAAAAGAACCTCCACCAGCAGAAATCCCAAGCCAACCCGCGCAGAACGGGGGATCAAAGTGGGGAGCTCTCAACACAGCTCGGGGCTTGAAGATACGAAGGTCAAAGGTCACGAGGAACTGGCCATACGCCCCAGGACTGTGTCACACCTAATGGCAACGGCCAAACAACCAGCGGCTTCAGCCACCATGTGTCAACTTGAGGACCCTTTTTGGATTGCTCCAAACGAAAACCCGAGGCAAACCCTAGAGGTCCTCCCCCCCCCGCCCCATTCTGCTCTCGGGACGCCTTCACCGCAGCCGGCGCTTTGACGTGGGGCCCTACCAGGTGCCCGGCGGGTGCCAGGAAGCTCCGCTCACCTCGGCGCGCGAAAAAGGGACGCCAAGTTTGAGTGCGAGTTGATCCTGCATTTTTCCATTTCTTGTCGGGGAGGACCAGGCTCCGAGCGAAAACCCGGGCCGCCTCGCCACGCCTGCCTGCCGGTCGTTGTTGTTGGTTTTGCGGTGCAAGCTTGTTTTTTTTTTTTTTTAATGTTCTGTTTGATTGCTTGCTTCTCTGGCGTGTGGTTGCGTTCCGTGTGTTGCAACACAAACAAGACGCCCACGTTGTCTGGGAACAACTTCGGCACATGGAAAGGTATATATCCCACTTCTTGGTACTGTTCTCCCAGCCTTCGGTGGCTTTCAAAGAGACCGACATTGAAAAGGTGCAACTATTTGTGGATGTCCCCCATCTGGCAACATATTTGTTTAGCCGTTGTTTGGCTGTCTCCTTCAAGTCCCCTGGAAGACACGTGTTAATTTTGTGGACCGCCCTTGGAATGTAGTCTTCCGAGGGTGCGCGGGTGGGTCGGAAAAAAAAAATGACATCTGACAATCGGGGCCTTCAAGAGGAAATCGATCTTCCAGCTACCCTCTCACAGTTGCTTTTGTTTACCACTGAAATCATCTTCCCAAAAAGCCGGGGAAAAGCCTCCCAAATCTCACCGCTGGGCGCCGCAGCGTGGCAGGCACAGCAGCGCCAGGGCCAGAACCTCAGTCTACAGGCCGTGTGAATGGACGACGACCTGCACCAGTTGATAGCTGCTTTATCCGCTTGGGGCCTTAGGGTTCCATCCATCCCGCGTCAATAGGGTGTGCACAGTATCGAGTCTTGACGCATGGCCTGGCCCATTTCAGCGCATGCATTTTCCAGGAAGCGGTTGGCAGTCAATGCAGCCCAAAGGTGGTCGACAATCTTTAAAGTTGTCTCATGTACTCGGCCTCCTTTTGAACCATCGATTTGCCGGGCATCTAAAATCCAGCAAGGCTTGTGAAATCAAAGCTGCGTTGGAAGAAAGCAAGCTGACGTTGCATGATGGCCAGCCAAGAATTATTTGCAAGCATCATTTCTTGCAAACCCGGCATTTGTTGATGCTGCTGCGGCACATGATAAAGCCAAATGGGCATCAAGGCACCTGATGTTGTGCGGCATGTCTCAATTCACTCTATCAGTAGTACCTCAGATGTCACAGAAAGCCTCCTTCTCTTTGGTTGCTCTTTGCATCGCTTGTTGAGCTTTGTACGACTTGTGTGTGTGTGCGTGTATTGTTCGAAACCTCAAATGGTTGTACAATCATCTTGCCACAAATGGTGTACCAATGTACAACTTTCATCATGATCGCAGCTCAACCAAAACCAAACAAGCACTTCAGCCCGAGGATCGTGTTCTTACCAACCTGGTTTCACTGTTGGAACACGTCTTCGACGAAGGTCATGAATTCAAGATTCACCAAAATAAGGCGTTGGTGTGCTAATATATGCCAGCATCAGACACGAGCCCGCAAATTGATGGTTGTCAAACTACTTGCCTGGACCCTCCTCGCTTGCTTGGGCCTGCATGTTCAGGAAAACAGGAACCCGTGGTCAAACAAATACAAAGTGGTGGTGCAACAACCCGACTCAGGTCGTCAGCATGCATGAAATGCACAACAACAAAAAACTCAACTGTTGCGTGTCAAAGCTGGGACCTGATACCAACCATAGACAAGTGGGGGCGTCCCTGGCTGGCAGAGCAACGCTACAAAAACCGAACACCGAAAGGAGTTTGCTGAAGCAAGAGTGCTCTGAATATCCAGCCCCAATGAAAAGCCTGGCTTTTTCAAGCATGATTGCTTTCTATTTGGTTCCTTTCTTCTTGTGGGACATGCCCGCTCCATCACCAGTCACATCACGTGTGCTCATGACTCACCCATGACTCCTTTGAACCAAGCAGCCGATGGAAATGTCCAAAGGTGGGGATTGTCTTGAAGATGTTGCATGCTTCTGGGTCTGAGGGTCCGAAAGGAGAGGAAATCAGTGGATTGATGGCCTGTAGTTCGCCCTTTTAAACAAAAAACGTGCAGGTGATATCCGCAACAGGACCCTTAGACAAAGAATTTGGCCAGCGAGCCCCGGAACCCTTCCAAAACCCCGTAGACCCAAAGGGGGTAAAAACATGGAATGTTCAAAAGACAAAAGTTCAAAGGTATCAAAGGTGCTTCAAACCACAAGCGGAAATTCAAAGCCCCGGTCCCTCTCACCCATAGCCCTTATCAGCTCCGCCAAGAGGCGGCCACTAGCCGCATGTCCATGGCTTCAAGACCCAGCGCTCCTTGGCATGGAATGGCACTGAAGGAACGCCAAGCAAACTGCAAACTGTCCTCTCTGTCGTCCAACTGGCTGGAAGTAATTTTCGCTTGTGTGCTCGTTTTTAACTATCTGATTGCAAGAGTCGAGATAATGAAACCAGAAATAAGGAATCCCAAGGGACAGCCACGGGCTGAACCTTTTCGTCAACCCGGGGACTCCATCGACACGTGAACACCCATCTGAGGCCCCCGCTGCGCCCGGCAAACCTTCGGGGCGCGAGCCTTTCGCCGGCCACCGGGCTAGAGCCAAGCGAGGCATGCGAACTGCAACCCCAGGGCTGACTCAAAAGACGGCACCTTGGTTTGGATGTTGAAAGGCAACGAAAACGAAACCGGCCAGTGTCGGGAATCCCCCAGTTTGGAAAGCACCCGCGTGGTTTCCTGTATGCCAAATTCCGCCATTACAATCAACGATAGTGGCTTTGTATTCAGCTGCTTTGGCAGAGTTAAACCCCCAGAATGGGCGAGGACATGGGCATGAGATTTGGCAACGCCCCAAATTCGTCCACAAGGCCCACTGTGCGTTTGCCACTGAACCTCCTCAGGGTCAGGGTCTGCATGTTATCTTTTGCCGTTTCGGTGAGCGACTTGAGGTTCCTCATGAGGGTCAGGGTCTGCATGCTCTCTTTAAGCCATCCAGTGATCGACTTAATGTCCCCAGTTTGGCCCATTGTTGGACACAACCCAAAGAACCACTCTCTGGTTCCCGGACTTTTGGTTCCACCTTCACAGCGCCGGTGTGGCTTCTGCCTTGGCAAGCTACCTTCTGCCTCTCCCAAAACAAGAACATGCGCTCGGACAAGCGGAATAAACAACAAAAGTTCAATTCGTTTTCAAGGAATCCCATCGTTGCCGACATGAAATTAAATCTTGTCACTTGAAGGGTCATGCTTGGTTTTGCTCTCAGCATGGCGTTAGGGCTCTGCACATCATTCGCACATCCCAGACAGGGGATCCAACAGTTGGACCAGTCCTCTCCCGTCGTCAGACGGCATTTTTCCCTATACCCCCCCCCCCCCTACACTTTCAAAGCCACCTATCAAATTACGCTGTTCAAGCCACCAAAA